>CM065739.1:46277169-46302169 GCA_033310375.1 Conus canariensis
ATTCAACCGGACAGTCGGACACATCTGAGGACGCACGTCGTGTGTCATCGCTGACAACCACCGTCGTCTGCTGCGGCCAGCTTTTGATTGCTCTTATGCAACTTTTGATTGCTCTTATGCACAGGGGGCTCTGGAGAGAGGTAGTACCTTTGTTGTCTGGCTGCTGCTTCCTACTCGTAGGAAGGACGAGCGCACTGGTTCTCCTCCATCTCCTGAATCTCTCACACATGCTTCCTAGCACCATACCCCGGGACCTCGCCCCAGCAGGCGTGCCGAACCGTGTGAGGGGGTGATGTTAACACGGCATCACTGGGCGTAACCTCTAGATGCAGGTGGCCGGCCAAGGCGGAGAAAGTTCCCAGATGAACCTAACGGCTACGTGTTCAGGACCAAGGCGAGCCACCATGGAGGAGGATATCGGCTGTGGTCTGGCATGGAGAGGAATGGGCTCCGCCATGCGACATTGCCCAAGACACACCTGTGGAGAATGACAACCAAAAACAATCGCATACCGGCTCGGTCGTCGCCCGGGTCAACAAGGACCGCCTCTTCTGTTGGCGGTCATCAGGGCGGAAGTGGAAACTATGCTACTGGTGGACCAAGAAACATCATCCGTGCCAGGAATAATATCGTTATTGGCACGTGGAACGTAAAAACACTTCGAAGTACTGGAAGATTGGAACAACTAGAACATGAAATGAAGAGATACCGCTGGAACATCCTAGGGTTATGCGAGGTACGCTGGAAAAACTTTGGAGAAATGAACACCCCAGAAGGTCACAAACTCTACTACAGTGGCAGGGAAGATCGCCACGAACATGGAGTTGGATTTCTTGTCAACAAGGACACAGTTAATACCGTGATGGCATGCAGACCAGTCTCCAGTCGAATCATGACCATACGTCTGAAGGCAACGCCATTCAACATAACCATCTTACAGGCTTATGCACCAACATCAGACTACGATGACGAAGAAGTCGAAGAATTCTATGGCCAAGTACAAGACGTGCTGGATGAAATACCCAAGAAAGACATCCTGGTAGTGCAAGGCGACTGGAATGCAAAGATCGGAGAAGACGCTTGCAAAGATTGGAAAGAAACATGTGGGCCATATTGTAACACCCAGACAAATGACAGAGGATTGAGGCTTCTCGAATTTGCTAGCTCAAATAACCTGAAGATAATGAACACCTTTGGCCCTCACAAGATGTCAAGGAGGATGACATGGCACAGTCCTGGAGGAACATATCACAATCAAATTGACTACATCATGGTTAAACACCGCTTCCAATCCAGTGTCAACATCGCCAGAACCAGAAGCTTCCCTGGAGCTGACATTGGAAGTGATCATGAGCTGGTACTGATGACGTTTGCCCTTCGCCTCAAAAACGACAAGAGAAGAGGAAATATCAGACTAAAATTCAATGTAGAGAAACTTAAAGACCCAAAGATAATGGAAGCCTTTAAAGCGAACATCGGAGGAAAATTTGCACCGCTACTTGTCCTGACCAACGAGGACATCGACCTAGAAGCCTTCACAGACTCCTTCAACAAAGCCATCACAGAAACAGCAACTGAAGTGCTAGGCAAACATCGACCGAAAAAGAAACCATGGGTGACCGACGATATTTTGGAGCTATGTGACAAACGCCGCGAACTAAAGAACAAGAAGTATGAACCAGAAGGTAGGAAACAATACAATGATGTCAACAGGAAAGTCCAAACAGAGCTAAAGACAGCAATGGAGACGTGGATCGACAACCGATGCAAAGAAATCGAAAACAGTCTTGAAAGAAACAACAGCAAAGAGGCCTACCGGATTGTAAAAGACCTAACAGACACGACACAAGCAAAAATAACAACGATCCAAGACACTAAGTACAAAAGAGATGGACAGAGTGTTGCTCAGAGCTGTACACGCATAACGCTAAAGGAAATACAACAGTCCTGGTCGCCCCTCAACCAACGAACAACAGTAAGGACAGAATAATGCGCGAGGAAATAGTCGAAGCATTTACATCACTGAAGCCCGGAAAATCAGATGGTGTGGACAACATACCAGCAGAGATGATCAAGGCGGGAGGAGACCCAATGGTAGACATGCTACTAGTAATATGCAACAAGATCTGGGAAACCGGCGAGTGGCCAACGCCTTGGACGCAATCCCTTATTATCACTCTCCCAAAGAAAGGCAATCTCCAACTATGCCAGAACTACTATAAGCCTCTCAGCCACCCAAGCAAAGTCATGCTTAAGGTAATCCTGAACAGACTGAATCCCCAAGCGGAAAAGATCATCGCCGAAGAACAGGCGGGTTTCAGGCCAGGCCGCAGTACAACAGAGCAAATCTTCAATTTAAGAATACTGTGTGAAAAGTACAACCAACACCAACAAGATCTGTACCACGTGTTCATAGATTTCAAGAAAGCCTTTGACCGAGTGTGGCATGAAGCATTATGGGCGTCAGTGAAACTCTACAACATCAATGCCAACCTCATCAAAGTCATCGAAAATCAGAAAAATCCTGTTTCAAGTTCGAAATCACAAAATGATAAGTTGTCCAATTTTGATCATATGTAAAGCATGAAATGCCAACGAATTCAAAAAATGTATCAATATAGAAATGTAATCCCAAAGCTCAAGATGCAGAACAGAGCATGACTGATGGTCTACAATTATCAGATATATTCTGTTAAAACAAGAAAAAAAAAAACGCATACTTTTGTTGAGGAAAATGTATTTCAAAGTTCATTAATTTAGCAAAAAAATCGATTAAAATCATTTCACAGCAGAATTTTGTTTGTTTCAAAGGTCATCAGTTCCAGTTTCATTTCCAGTGTCTGTACAGTTCACATCGCCGATACACACCGTTCCAGGCAGCGAGGACTCAGTAAGGGATACGTCCACCACCTGCAGCAATAACGGCCCGGCACCTGGCTGGCATGGAATAGATCACATTGCAGATCACCTCTGCTGGCATGGTGTCCCACTCCTCCTGGAGGGCGGTGAACAGCTCGTTGACGTTGTCAAAAGCGTACATTTGCGCCCGGACTCGTCTGTCCAGCTCATCCCATATGTGCTCAATGGGGTTGAGATCTGGCAACACGGAGGTGCATGGAAGAATGTTGATGTTATTGTTGGCCAGGGTTTGCATTGTTAGTCGCGCAGTATGAGGTCTGGCGTTGTCCTGTTTCAACAGCGTGCGAGGCCCGGCCATAAGAGGCAGGACATGCGGCTGGAGAATTTCATCCACATACCGCTGAGCATTCAGCGTGCCTAGGACTCGCACCACGGGACTCCTGCCAGCTTAATGGATGGTCCCCCACACCATGATGCCACCACCACCATGGGCAGGTGCCTCATCCACGTAATTCTGGGCAAAACGCTCGCCGTGTCTGCGGTATGCCCTCCTCCTGTCATGGCGCTGGAGCTGGAAGAAAGACTCGTCTGAAAACCAGACCCTGTTCCAGGGGCTCCTGAGGATCCAGGGACGATGCTGAGTTGCCCACTGCAGCCTGTTCCCATGATGACGCTGTGTGAGGACAGGTCCTCTGACAGGTCTGCAAGCCCATAGCCCTGCAGCATGCAGGCGATTCCGAACAGTCTGGTCAGAGATTCTTTGACCTCCGGGTAGTTGTTGGGCGGTTTGTGAGGCTAACTGAAAGCTATTTCGCAGGTGGCTGACCCGGATGTAGCGGTCTTGAGCTTGAGTTGTTGCCAAAGGTCTTCCAGAGCGTGATCGGTCTGCCGGTGAGCCGCTGGCGCCATGACGACTCAGAAGCCTGCCGAGGGTGCTCTGGCTCACGTTGAAGTGTCGTGCGACTTCAGGCTGACTTTGCCCAGCTTGCAAACGCCCCAGTGCGTTCTCACGTTCTTGCTGACTGAGTCGCGGCATTTTTGCACTTTGCATTGACATACTGGTTTTCCTCAGAATGCCTCACTGTGTGGATGGTTTGTTTGCCTTCCTTTCAGCATGAATTCACCAAAATGTACATGAATTTGCTACACTCAGGCGCAAAGCACGACCAAAAAATTAAAAATTGTCCAAGTCGCCATTTTGTGCACGTGCAATCCGACTGGCGCTAAATGCGTGAGCACAAGTAAAGCACAGACGTAAACGAACATTGTCCACTGTTTAGTTGCATCCTGCCAGTGCTTTGGCATCCACAGTGAAGATATAAAAAAGTATGCGTTTCTTTTTTTTTAGGGGGGGGGGGGGGGGGGAGGGGGGAGCAGTATATATGGAGAAAATATAATACTGGTCGTACAAAATTCACTTGGACAAAGGTCATTCCTCTTAAATAAAGAAGACTTGGCTTTTTCTTGCGTACCTGGCCTTTTCTGCCGAAGACCCTGACATTCAGTGTGGTTATTGATCGAATAACTCCACAATCAGCCTACATTTAGAATTTCGTGAAGAAGCAAACGACAAAATATACTGTAAATTTAACAATCCTCTTCTAAAGGCCATCAACTTTTAAAGGAAATCAACGAATTAATTGGTAACGTCACTGAAAAAAAAAAAGGCAGCGAACTATTATGACAAATTATAGCTGAAAGACTTGCGTAAATCTGATACATACACTCAACTGTACCTGTAAATGTATTCTTGGACTTTTTGCTAATGAGACTTAGAACCATGACAATTGTTTATACAACAATGAGAAAGAGAGGAAGAGATACAAAGACGCATAATTTTGAGTATGAAATTATGATATTAAAAGAGAAAAAGTAAGTCAACATGATATGCAGAAATCGAAGGAACTAAGCATGGAATTAACTGCTTTAAGGGATGAAAAACTGCAAAGGATTTGGTTAAGATCAAAAGCAAAATGAAAAGTTGATAGCGAAAAGATAACGCAATCTGGAAAAGACATTTAGTAAACACATGTCGAAACTAACAACAGGTGACAGAACAATATGCAAGCCCGATAAAATGTTGGTTCAAGTTAGAGAATTTTATGAAAACCTTTACACAGCAAGAAAACTAGGAAAATGTGACAACACAGACTTGGTTGAGGAAAAGAACAGCAAAACTCCCAGCTGCTTTGTTTGGAAGCTGAGGACAGTACTTTTCTGGGTCCTGCCCGCATCTTTGGGTGTATTTTTTCTTGTCTGCCTTTTGGTCGATTGTAGGGACAGGCCCAGTGACGGTGAGGAGAGACCCACAGACCGCAGGGAAAGTCGTGTTGACAGCGGGAAAGACTATAAACCAGGATTCTCTTCAGAGGGCACGTAAGACCTCATGGTGAAAGCTTGGCCTTGTCTGGAGTTGTACTTTCTTCACCTGTCAGCGGAACAGCATCGAGTGGGGTTGCGGGATTCACACGGCAGTTGCTTGACGGTGGCGTTTTTCGCCGGTGGGCTCTGCAGTCATGAGATGTGGGCCGGTACACCCATGAGAACGCTCCCGTCGAACGTGTCACACCCAGTGGCCAATACACAGTGGCATCAGCTGGGGAGCAGTTATGTCCCTTGACGTCTTAATGGAACGCCCTGTGCGTGCCTGCACCCAGCGAACACGGAGCAGACTTCAAAGGGTGGTGCAGGATTGCTCCCTGCTGGTTTGTTCGGCAGTTGAGGACAGTGCTTCTCTGAGTCCCGCCGGCAGCTTCTGGTGTATCTTGTTTTTTCTTCTACATTAACAAATGAAGAAAAAATTCTCAAGGGTGAAATCACACTTTAAACAGTAGGTTATGCTCTCAAAAATATGCAAAATGGATAAAGTCCATATTCAGAAGGAATCATATTGAAATGTTTTTCAAGTACTTTGGAGACAACTGGCTTTTTTGTAGTCAGAGCTTTAAACCAATCATTTCGCAATGAATATTTTTCCAACATACAAAAGAAGGTATAATTACATGTATCCCAAAGGGAGACAATCCACAGGAAGTAATACTAAACTGGAGTCCAATATCTGTGCTTAATGCTATGTATAAAATTGGGTCTTCTTGTTCTGCAACTCGCTTAAAAACTGTTCAAACATTGATTAAGGAAAGTCAGACAGGTTTCACGGCAAACCGATACATAGTAGACAACCTTGGATTACTTTACAATCTCATAAACCACTTACAAACAAATCAAAACTCCCAGGCATGCTCATCTCTGTAGATTTTAAGAAGGCGTCTGACTTTCTGAATTGGCAGTTCATGTTGAAGGTGTTTAAATCGTTTGGATCCGGTAAAGATATTTGTTGCTGGATCATGACATTCTCATGAGAAAATCAAATCCACCATCATAGCAAATGGTCAGTGCTCTCTTTGGTTTACAATGCCAAGAGGATGTAGACAAGGCGACTTCATATTTCCCGAATTGTTTACACTGTTCGCTGAAATATTAGCGATTTATGATCAGGGAAATTATGAATATGAAAGATATACATATTAGCAGAAGAAAACACAAGCTGTCTCAGTTTGCTGACGACACGCAACCGACAAACGAAGGACAGAATATAATTGAACATTATATAAAAACGCTAACTCATTTGGAAAGGTAACTGGATTGTTCATTAATACTGAAAAAAGACAAAAACAAACAAAGGCGATTTGACCGAGAAGTAAAACGTTTAACAAAGGTTAGATTTATGTCCCACCAAAGCATAGACTGGAATCCAAGAACAGTTCTACATACTTGAAATATGGTTTACCCCAAAAATGTCACATTGCAAAGTATCAAACTACAATTTGAAATGGTAAAAAATCATCGCTCAGTGTCTAGAGTAAGAAAAGTTATCACACTTGTTGGTAAAATAGCAGTTTTAAAATAATTGGTCCTCTAAAAACTGATACATCTTTGGATTCTGTTACCTAACCCACCAAACAGCCGAATAGCTAGATATTAGATGCAATAATTTCAATCTGATTTGTATAAAATAAGAAACAAGACCGGACTACCCGGAAAAAAACCCACTTAAAATGAAAGCAATGGCGGGCTGAGAATCCCTTCTCTCAGACACATGTCAATGGCGCTGAAACTTAAATGGATGAGAAAACTTACGTTTAACGATCATAAATGGAAATCTGTAACAGATTAAAAACTAGTCCTTTTGAATAGGTTCTTGAGAAATATGGTTATGATCTACCAGTGAACCAAAATCCTAGTGCATTTTGGAAGGATGCTTTCCAACCATACAAAGCATTTAGTAAAATGTACGTATTGAGGACAGCAGTGATCTCTTGGCTGAAAACATTTTCTACAGCGAAAACATTAAATTGGGCGGCACATCTAGCATAATACTGTCAAGGGAACTTGTTCTGTTTTGCACTGACTCAAGATTGAAGACAGACGACAGATTCCAGCAAATTATGATTAGCGCAAAGGTTTCCCTTTTCCCATATAAATCCAGAGTTGAAAACGTGCATCCTGTATTTTCTGTCATCAAGAAATACTTGAAAAACAAAAATTACATTGAAGAATATATTGCAAAACTAACATGAGTTATGCTGATTTTCCACATGAACAGTATAATCACAAACTGCTGATTGAAAACTAATATTTCTGAAATTCAAAGGACGATGAGGATGGGTGCTCTCGGTGTAGAGGAGCATGGCGGCATGACCTCAGCCTTTTTTTTAGGATGAGGACTTCATCTGCACTGTGGGTGTCCATCTCTATGCTTTTGTGTGCGAATGTTTATCATTTTCTTTAGTAACTCTCCGTTGTAGGTTCTCATATTGTACTCTCTCTCTCTCTCTCCTCTCTCTCTCTCTCTCTCTCTCTCTCTCTCTCTCTTGATGTGGGGGAGTGTACGTGTACTCTTCTGTGCATGACGTGTTTGACATCGGTCCCGTTACTTTTGCACAGTACGACGGTTGTTGGTCACTCTGAGGGTTGACAGTTGGTCATCATACCTGTGTTGGACCATGCCTGCAGTACCGCTCGTGTTCCGGTCAACATGTGGATGTTTCGTGACTGTATTTTTGAATTTCATGTGTCGTCGGGCCAAGAAGAAGGAAGAATTGAGATGTCGGACATTAAGGGCGAGATCTCGGCTAGACGGTGTCATGGTTGGACTGACCCTCATTGTGTTTTTCTGGAGCGGTATTCTCATGCAGTGCGGTGACATTGAACTTAACCCTGGCCCTCCTAAGTCTGCCAGTGCAAAGCAGTCCCGACTGACGAGCAGCAGCTCGAGGATGAGTCTGGACAAAGGCGTCGCAGGTCAGGAGGACAGTGGACAGTCAATCAGGCATGAGCAAAGTAAGATGGGGTCAGAAGTTACCTTGACAGACGTCATGACCATGTTGACCGGCTTGAACACGAAGTTTGACAATATGCAGGGTACATTTGACAAGGTTCAAGAAGACCTCGGGGAGATAAAAGAATCTTTCTCGTCTCTAAAAAATCAAGTTCAGGTTCTTACTGAAGAAGTAGAAATCTTAAGACAGTCAAATTATGAACTCGACCAATCGAATAAGTGCATGCAGGAACAACTGAAAGCTTTAGAAAGAAAAACGGACGATTTAGAGTGCCGATCAAAGAGAAATAACATCATTGTGCATGGAATTCCCAGAGCTGAAAAGGAGACGCCTGAGCAATGTGAGAACCTTCTGAGGGACATGCTGACTGACAAGATGGATCTGACTGATGACTTCTCCTTTGACAGAGTTCATCGTGTGAACGCTAAACGGGACTCACCAGTGATAGCCAGATGTACATTCTATAAAGAAAAAGTTAAGATCTTGAAGGCGAAGTGGAAACTGAAAGGGAATGATCTGTTTGTGGCAGAGGACTATTCTCAGCGAGTTAGGTCAATTAGAAAAAAGTTGTCACCTCATCTGAGAGCTGCCAAGGATCAGGGAAAGAGGGCCACCATGATCTACGACCACCTGGTCATCGAAGGGAAGAAATTCTTCTTGTCTGGTGATGAAACAAGCATCGTGGAGGTACCATAGGAATACGGCCGGCCTAGTAAAACAAATGTTCTTGATGAGTTAGATAGTTTTTGTGTTAGTAGGTTAGGTGTAAATACAAGTGGGCAGTATTTTGGAAAGACACCGGTTTCAAGGGGATGGTCCAATGCGCAGGCGAACACGGCACGGGGAATTCAAAATAGAAAATCTGACATTGCGAGTCCGTGTTCAGATAGGGAGAGGGAGTTTGTTTACAGCGAAGACAGTCGTACGCATGCACCCTTGTGTGTTTCTGAAAGCGTGAAAAGCGTGTCTGGATGCGTGCACGAAAATAAAGAAATGTGTGACAGTGTCAGTGTTCTGAAAGCACAGAAGCCTTCTCTGGTGATTAATGGTTGTCATTCTGTATCAGAGAATGTTAGCAACACAAGAACCTATTCTTTTCTACATTGGAATATTTGTGGTTTACTCTCTAAACTCTCTGATCCTGATGTTATTGAATATGTTTCTTCCTTTGATTTCATTTGTCTTGTTGAAACTTTTGTTGACAATTTTCAGTGTTCCGTGTTTTCTGATCATAACATGTTTGTTAAGCCTGCAGTTAAATTCACTCAGCGTGGAAGAAGATCGGGGGGTGTAATATGTCTGATAAGAAATAATCTCATGAAATATGTGTCAAAAATGAGTACTGAGCGTGATAATGTCATATTGTTTGTTATTGATAAAAAAATTGTTTCATTTGGCGAATGATATTCTATATGTATGTTCGTATGTTCCCCCAGAAAAGTCTCCATACTATTCTGTGTTTAATGTTGACAATGGTATCAATCAACTGGAAGATTGTGTAATAGATAATTTGTATTACAAGGACAAAATGTCAATATTGATGTGTGGTGATTTTAACGGCCGAACGGCCGATGTTTCACCGCAACTTGATGAACAAATAAAAACATTTTCATGGTTTGATAAGTGTGGTATTGTTGAAATGAGACGTCACTCTGAAGATACAGTGTTAAATGCTTATGGCAAAAGTTTACTAAACATGTGTAACGCGCTAGATTTATATATTTTAAACGGTGTATGTCCTGGTGATGACAATTTCTGTTTTACTTATATCAGTGAATCTGGTAGTAGTGTGAACGACTATTTTGTTGCTTCTTCTGACCTTTTTGATTTCATACAATCTTCTTGTAGCCTTCATGTAAAAGAACGGATGGAATCGGACCACATGCCTCTTGAATTTCATGTGAGTGCATCTGGTTCTAATGATTGTGAAAATAATAAGCAAGAAACGAAAGAGTATATAAAGAAATTTGTTTGGAATGATAATTGCGCCACGGACTTCTTTAATATGATGCACTCGGATGAAATGAAATTAAAGTTTTTTCATGCTGTTAATTTGATAGATATTAATGTAAATGATGCTCTTGATTTGTTTATCAATACTGTTAAAGAAGCTGGTAAATGTATGGAAAAACGAGTGTGTGTGAACAGGACAAAAAGACAGAATGACTGGTTTGACTTCGAGTGTTTACAAGCTAAAAGAGATGTCAGGAGGTTACTTAGGGTATGGAAGAGAACCTTAGATAAAAATAACCGACACTTATACTGTGTATCACGATCAGAGTATAAAAATTTATTATATAGAAAACAAAAGTCACACAATGATAAAATGTTCAAAGAAATTGTCACTAATATGGACAACCAAGAGGATTTTGGAAAAGTGTCAAACAAGCGTTTAAAACACGAACACAGAAGCAGAATAGAATCACAATGGAGCAATGGTATTACCATTTTAAAAACGTGTTGGAAAAGGATACCAGCGTTGATACAGACACTGGTGAAAATGAAACATTATTAGATGATGAATATTCTGAATTTTTCGATCGACCAATTACAAAGCATGAAGTACAATTTGTAATAAGGAAACTGAAAAATGGTAAAGCAGCAGGGCCTGATGGACTTGTTGGTGAATTTTAAAAACTTAGGGGACTTTGCAATCGATTTTCTTGTAAAATTATTTAATGTTCTTTTTGAAAAAGGAATTTATCCCGAGAATTGGACCAGATCGTTCATCTTACCTCTGTTTAAAAAGGGTGACGCAAATAATCCTAATAATTATAGAGGAATCTCCTTGTGTGATATTGCTAGTAAACTTTATGGATCTATAATAAACAAGAGATTATCTGAATGGATCGAATTAAAAAAGATAACTGGTGAATACCAAGCAGGTTTTAAGAAGGGTTATAGTACAATCGATCACTTGTTCACTCTACTGGCTGCTGTTCAGAAGCAGTTTTCAAATAATCGTAAGTTATATGTTGCATTTATAGACTTTGAAAAGGCCTTTGATTCTATTTCTAGAAAGCTTCTGTGGCCAGTACTGGCAAAACATTGTGGAAAAAGTAAACTATTTAAATGTGTTAAATGTATGTATGATGATGTTAAAGCTAATGTAAGGTGTGGTGCAAAATATAGTGAGTACATTAGATGTACACAGGGTGTTAAGCAGGGTGATGTTTGTAGTCCTGTTTTATTCTCTTTGTTTATTAACGAATTAGCTTTGGAAATTATCGAGAAGGGAAAACATGGTGTTTCATTTGATTTGATTGAAATATTCATTCTACTTTTTGCAGATGATATCGTTTTACTGTCTGAAACTGTTATAGGGCTTCAAAACCAGTTGAACAATTTGTGCTCAGCGGCGCAGAAATTACATCTCAAAGTAAACATGGACAAAACAAACATTATAGTTTTTCGAAAGGGTGGATATTTGTCGTCGCGTGAAAAATGGTTTTATGGAAATTCTAAAATTGCGATTGTAAACGCCTACAAATATCTGGGTTTATATTTTTCTACAAAACTAAGTTTTTCATTTGCCTGCCAAGATCTTGTGGGTAAAGGGAAGCGTGCTGTTATGGCCATTTTAAGCGTCTTGTATAAGTTTGAAAACGAGTCAGTAAAACTATTTTTCAGAATGTTTGATACTCAGGTCCAGACTATAGTTCAATATGGCGCTGAGATTTGGGGTTTGGAGAAAGGACACGACATAGAGAAATTGCACTTATTTGCTATGAAACGGTTTTTGAATGTCGATAGGCGTACCCCAAATGACTTGGCTTATGGAGAACTTGGAAGATTCCCTATTTATTTGAATTCATATATAAAATGTGTAAGCTACTGGCTTAAACTGTTACGTATGGGGCAACATAGACTGCCAGCCAAAGCTTATAAAATATTGTTTGACCTGGATATGAGAGGGAAAACTACGTGGGCATCGGGCATTCGTAAATGTTTATGTAATTATGGTTTTTCGTTTGTATGGTTAGAACAAGGGGTTGGCTGTGTCAGCAGTTTCTTGGCTTGTTTCAAGCAACGAACAATAGACTGCAGATGGCAAGACTGGGATAGCCATATTCAAAACAGCGAACGATTTTCATTATTTAGACTGCTGAAAAGTAATTATTTAGTAGAAGCAGAAGCTTATTTGTCTCTGAACTTGAATAGATTTATCAGGTCTGAATTAACAAAATTCAGGTTTGGTGTATCGGATATTGCTGTACATCGTCAACGATATAATATCCATACAGAAAATGATTTGTTGTGTCCATTGTGTAAATCTGGTAGGGAAGATGAACTTCATTTTGTATTCTTATGTCCTGTTCTGGCAGATCTACGACAAAAACTTATTCCGTTAAAATATCATCGACGTCCAGCACTGTTCAAGTTAGTCTGTCTTTTGTCGTCAAAAAATTACAACGTTGCAAGAAACCTTGCTTTATATCTGTACAAATCATTTAAAAGAAGGAGTGATTTGACATAGGTAATTTGCATATGTTGAGAATGTTTAATTTTTTGTGATGAAATACCTTGTTTAACTATGTTCTTTATTACTTACCCCCTTCGAATGGGGCTGTGGCCTTTCTGAATAAATTTTCGTTATCCTTTATCGTTATCGTTATCTCTCTCTGATGTTTTACGAAGGGATAACGGATATAGCGCTGCATTAACAGCTCAATTAATCAGACAAACAAAAAGAGTTACGGTGAAACTGGGCCCCGGCCTGACCTTTTCTGTGGTTGCTGTTGTCACAGGCACTGTCAGGTAAAACTTGAGCCGTTTGCCCAGCAAGGCCATAATTTGTTTAGATTAGTATCTGTCAAGCCAGGGATGGAGCGGAGAAGGGGGGAGGGGAAGCAAAACGACACCCACCTCCAGTTCCTTCGCCAGTGCACACACACGCACAAAATAATGCACGCTTGATTTATTTTGACTAATGTGCGCATGGAGAGAGAGAGAGAGAGAGAGAGAGAGAGAGAGAGAGAGAGAGAGAGAGAGAGAGAGAGAGAGAAAGAGATGACCCAGGCCTCGTCAATCACAAGGGCTAATCACTTACAGGGGAGGGGAAGGATGGAGAGGAAAGGACAGAAACGAGGGGGGATGGTAAAGCGGTGGCAGAAGACGGGAATCTTATGTCGAAAAAGCCGTTAGCAACTTCATAGAAGCAGGCAGTTCGGTTTGGGAAGCATCTTTGTAACAACACAGACCGTTAGTCAACAAGGGTAACTGGGTCATGGCAGCCTAGACTGAGATCTCACGGTCGGAGATATTTTCTGCAGACTAATTAAACAAATTTCATGAGAAAGAACAGGTGTGGAAGGTTTCGTTTTCATTTACCGTTCTTCTACTCCGCTGGAAAGTTTTATCAAAGTCGACAGTCTCGCGACAAGACCTTTCTCATAAAGAGCAGCCAAAAGTGGTGTGCTCGGAATGTTTGTAACCTGGTCATTTTCAGCACCAGTGCCAGAGCCTTGTCACCTGCAGGGAATGTCTTCAGAGTGATCACAGACGAAGACCCAGTGTCTGGTGCATTTTCTGATCCTCTGTCCCCGGAGAATGGTCCAGATGTGGAGATGACTTCTGACTGCAGTAAAGGGCAGTCCCTGAGGTCTTTCTCACTGTTCCACAATGTTAACCATTCACTGTCAATTCTCGATGAGGCTGAGGACATCTTCTAAGACTCCCAGATGGATGTCGTCCCAGAAACACAACTTTCCTCAGCTGGAGAGACAGAAGAACTGCGGTGCCCGGAGTCAAATGACTGCAATCACGTGGCACCTCATTAGAAAACTGAGTGGATGAACATCGTGGAACCAAGGGAAGCAGTCCGACTGGACACTGGCATGAAAGTTGGGGTCTGTAGCAGGTGTTGTTTGTTAAATTATTTTCGTCTGGGGTTTTTCTTTTCTCTTGACACTGTTATATTCAACTTATATCCATTCTTGCTTCCGTCCTCTTCAAAACGCAACATGCGATGAAAAAAAAAAATCAAACTTATTTGCACAACATTAAATATACACATACGCATAATGTGTGTAATCAGTCATAATATTCACACATGGAATTGATGGTAGACAGGGGTATGCAAAGTCTCTGTGTTTGTTTGTTTATAAAGTATAACCTGTCTTGATGCAGCCAACAGGTCTGTATGTGGAAACCTCGCCTTCATGCATATCCTGCTGGTGCGGTTCAAACTACGCCGTGGTAGACCGCAGTTGAGAATCTGGAACGAACTGGAACCCCTTACGAGGTTTTATAGAAGACTCGACAGCAAACGCCTCTGCTCAGCGAGCATCTCTACTGGTGTAGACTGTATCATTCTTCAACATGGATAGCTGCCTAGCGTCTATTTTCAACAGACATTATTCTTACATGTATATTGACTCTTCTGAAGCCAAATTTTAACTTCACTCCGTTCTTGTACCTTTCAGATCTTTTGAAAAATAACGCGTGCAATAAATCTGATGTAGAGGAAAATACAAGTCACAGTATGTGGACGACGATGGATCCAAAAAGAAAACGACGGAACCCTCACAAGTTCTAAAGTTCCTGCAGTGGACCTGGAGACAAGCACACACACCGTTACCAACCACAGGCGGTAGAAGGTTCCACCACTTCAAAGGAGTTCGCCAAACAGTGAATAATTCAACCTCTGACACAGCTGAATTGTCACACAACGATGTTCACATCTGGTATCAACTGTCATCAGTGATGACCTGGCTCTACAGGTCCTTTCTTTGGGCTTGCTACACAACGGGTAATTGTCACCACCTGCCCTGGTAATTCCATTCCCAGGAAACACGGATTCCTATGTCCAGTCAGCATACGTAGATGTGTTGGTATGTCTGTCTCCTAGACGCTACAGCTTACACTCTTATCAGCTCAAATGAAAATCAATGATGTAAAAATTCTAACGTCAGTGAAAGACATACGTACATTTGAGACATGACGCACTGCGAATAAAAAACCGAAACCATTGACCTTTTTTTTTTTAAAGTGTGTGTTCGCACATCAATAAAAAAATTGATATTTACGATCATGACATCAATCTGTCACAGTGTTGCGTTTTACGTCCAGAAATCGTTAAATCCTACAACTAGGAGCGAAAAACAGAGGTCAAAGGACGGTGATTGCCCCACTTGAGAGAGCAGGTCAGAGGATGGGGATTCCCCTCTACTGTGAGCAGGTCAGAGGACAGGGATTGCCCCTCTACAGTGATCAGATCAGAGGACGGAGATTCCCCCTCTACTGTGAGCAGGTCAGAGGACGGGGATTGCCCCTCTACTGTGAGCAGGTCAGAGGACGGGGATTCCCCCTCTACTGTGAGCAGGTCAGAGGACGGGGATTGCCCCTCTACAGTGAGCAGGTCAGAGGACGGGGATTCCCCCTCTACTGTGAGCAGGTCAGAGGACGGGGATTGCCCCTCTACTGTGAGCAGGTCAGAGGACGGGGATTGCCCCTCTACAGTGAGCAGATCAGAGGACGGGGATTCCCCCACTACAGTGAGCAGGTCAGAGGACGGGGATTCCCCCTCTACAGTAAGCAGATCAGAGGACGGGGGTTCCCCCTCTACTGTGAGCAGGTCAGAGGACGGGGATTGCCCCTCTACTGTGAGCAGGTCAGAGGACGGGGATTCCCCCACTACAGTGAGCAGGTCAGAGAAACAACTCAGACCATGTTCATGCACATCACGTGCACTAGCGCTCACACAAGTTGATAAAGATGTTAGGTCAAATTGAAATGCGCTTTTGCACGCTTTAAGTTAGATCAGATTGAAATGTGCTTTTGCACGCTTTAAGTTAACAACTATTTGCCCAACAGATATGTGTAGCCTAATCACCTGGGTACGGACCATGGCAATGGCAATCAGATATTTCTCATGGCTAGCTACTTGGACTTGCACGTGTTTCCGTTAAATGTATGGAGACAGTGGTCTTGTTTGAAAAGAAAACCATTATTCAAACCTACCATATATTAAATCATATAGCATCATGTTTGCCGAAAACCTGTATGTAGATGTACATGAACGACGGGAGAAAAAAAAAGGGCCGGTCAGGTATTCATAGACTGGCGCGATTAGATTATTTTGAGAATTTTGATTGTGTCTGAAAGTTGATTCTCCTCATTTCCTGTCAAATGGCCATCAAGGTACAAGCCAGGTGGTTCCAAGCAGACAGCTTAAAATCAAAGGAATGGGATTATTTAGAGCGTTTGAGGCTGGCGCAAAGATATGGTGACAGGTGAGTGCAAAGGCCTGAAATGTGTGTCAACTAAGGGGAAGGTTGTATATTTGAGGATTGTTATTTCATAGGTGAATATTCCCCAAACAAGGAAAATAGTTGGTGGGGAGTTGTCCTTTTGATCATTTATCAGTTTAACATTAAATGCTGGTTCACAGTTATGGTAGGCCTCAAAACGTTTAGGCCCACATGGATTGTAGAGTGTTGTAGAGCAAAGTCCTAATTGTGGCGTGTGGCCAGGCCGTTCTTAATACCCCCTCACCCCCTGCAACCGCTGTTTCTCAACACACACACACACACACACACACGCGCGCGCGCGCGCGCGCGCCAGTGTACCGCACCCCTCCCCTCCCCAATTCCACCCACCCATCACTATTAGCGTCCACGAAATGACGCCATCAGAATACTGGTCATGCCGGTCTTCCAGACCCATTCCGCTCTGTGATGACGGGAGATCGCATGGAGTGGCGGGTGGGGATGAGTAATTGGACTCAACAGACAAGACCAGGACGAGGGTGAAAAGAAAGAGGCATCACTGGGCCCCGTAATGACCAAAGGATCTATTCTGTGGCCCTGCCCAGACGACTGGGAGTGGTGACTGATAGCTGTTAGCGGAGGTGTCTAGGGCCGTAATAGAGGCGCTGATCGCGGTCTGGAATGAGTTCCTTTATCACACTGAGCCAGGGAGGGGCTGTGGCGAGAGAGTAACGGAACATTGAATCGTCCATTGACATACCCCTTTTGACGACAGTGAAGATTCCAACAATGGAGTTTGGAATTCAGAACATTCGCTTGACAACGAAATAATGAAAGTAACAAAAAGAAAGCGTTACGAAGACAGTAGGTCGTCCTGGTGCATTTCGCTCTTCAGTCAAGCTCAACCCAGACCATTGACAGTGGACAACAGAGCAAGATCTGTTGGTGATGGGACCACCTGAGCAACAAAGATACTCCCACACATGCCACTGGGACCCATAAAAGTACCGTCCTCAACCACCGAGCCAGCAAGTCGAGAGCAGTCCTGCACCACCGAGTCATTTAAAATTACATAGGATGAGAATTGAACAGATCAGTGTTTATGTGTAGAAATACGCAGATCCACAAAACGAACAAGTTTAGATAAACAGATCAGAATAGTACTAATGATATTGATGGATCAGAAAATGTTTAGTCTGGCCTTTTCAGATTTCTTTTCTTTTCTTTCTTTCTCTCTTTCTGCGTACGCAGGCTGATACTCCTGCGGACACTTGCCTGTATAGACAGGCAGTGGAGTTTTGTGTGTATGACCGTTTTTTATCCCGCCATTTAAGGCAGCCATAGAGATGATTTCAATTTCTCTCAAACGTATGTCTACTACAACTACTGCTACTCGTTACTACTGCTGCTGCTGCTGTTACTATTCAAACTACTGCTGCTGTTACTATTCAAACTACTGCTGCTGCTGCTGTTACTATTCAAACTACTGCTGCTGCTGTTACTATTCAAACTACTGCTGCTGTTACTATTCAAACTGCTGCTGCTGTTACTATTCAAACTACTGCTGCTGCTGTTACTATTCAAACTACTGCTGCTGTTACTATTCAAACTACTGCTGCTGCTGTTACTATTCAAACTACTGCTGCTGTTACTATTCAAACTGCTGCTGCTGTTGTTACTATTCAAACTACTGCTGCTGTTACTATTCAAACTGCTGCTGCTGCTGTTACTATTCAAACTACTGCTGCTGTTACTATTCAAACTGCTGCTGCTGTTGTTACTATTCAAACTACTGCTGCTGTTACTATTCAAACTACTGCTGCTGCTGTTACTATTCAAACTACTGCTGCTGTTACTATTCAAACTACTGCTGCTGCTGTTACTATTCAAACTACTGCTGCTGTTACTATTCAAACTGCTGCTGCTGTTACTATTCAAACTGCTGCTGCTGTTACTATTCAAACTACTGCTGCTGCTGTTACTATTCAAACACTCTGCTGCTGTTACTATTCAAACTACTGCTGCTGTTACTATTCAAACTGCTGCTGCTGTTACTATTCAAACTACTGCTGCTGTTACTATTCAAAACTGCTGCTGCTGTTACTATTCAAACTACTGCTGCTGTTACTATTCAAACTACTGCTGCTGCTGTTACTATTCAAACTCTGCTGCTGTTACTATTCAAACTGCTGCTGCTGTTACTATTCAAACTACTGCTGCTGCTGTTACTATTCAAACTACTTGCATTCAAAACTACTGCTGCTGCTGTTACTATTCAAACTACTGCTGCTGTTACTATTCAAACTGCTGCTGCTGTTACTATTCAAACTACTGCTGCTGTTACTATTCAAACTGCTGCTGCTGTTACTATTCAAACTACTGCTGCTGATTACTATTCAAACTGCTGCTGCTGTTACTATTCAAACTACTGCTGCTGTTACTATTCAAACTACTGCTGCTGTTACTATTCAAACTGCTGTTGCTGTTACTATTCAAACTACTGCTGCTGTTACTATTCAAACTGCTGCTGCTGTTACTATTCAAACTGCTGCTGCTGTTACTATTCAAACTACTGCTGCTTTACTATTCAAACTACTGCTGCTGTTACTATTCAAACTACTGCTGCTGTTACTATTCAAACTGCTGCTGCTGTTACTATTCAAACTACTGCTGCTATTACTATTCAAACTACTGCTGCTGTTACTATTCAAACTACTGCTGCTGTTACTATTCAAACTACTGCTGCTGTTACTATTCAAACTGCTGTTGCTGTTACTATTCAAACTACTGCTGCTGTTACTATTCAAACTGCTGCTGCTGTTACTATTCAAACTACTGCTGCTGTTACTATTCAAACTACTGCTGCTGTTATTATTCAAACTGCTGTTGCTGTTACTATTCAAACTACTGCTGCTGTTACTATTCAAACTACTGCTGCTGTTACTATTCAAACTGCTGTTGCTGTTACTATTCAAACTACTGCTGCTGTTACTATTCAAACTGCTGCTGTTACTATTCAAACTACTGCTGCTGTTAATATTCAAACTGCTGCTGCTGTTACTATTCAAACTACTGCTGCTGCTGTTACTATTCAAACTACTGCTGCTGTTACTATTCAAACTACTGCTGTTGTTACTATTCAAACTGCTGCTGCTGTTACTATACAAACTGCTGCTGTTGTTACTATTCAAACTGCTGCTGTTGTTACTATTCAAACTGCTGCTGCTGTTACTATTCAAACTACTGCTGCTGCTGTTACTATTCAAACTACTGCTGCTGTTACTATTCAAACTACTGCTGCTGTTACTATTCAAACTACTGCTGCTGTTACTATTCAAACTACTGCTGCTATTACTATTCAAACTGCTGCTGCTGTTACTATTCAAACTACTGCTGCTGTTACTATTCAAACTACTGCTGCTGTTACTATTCAAACTGCTGCTGCTGGAAAAGGCAGACTGCTATAGACGGCAGCAGTGATGGTAGTTCTTTCTTCTTTTATATGTTTATCATCATCATCATCGTGGCAGTTCTTCTCAGACAAAAATCCGAAAACCATTTTGCGCCTGAGTGAAAAACAGGATGACTGAACTCATTGACAGTTAAAATGGCGAATCATTTTCCAGCTCCATCATAGTCCACTTTGGATTGTGCGCAGTTAGCATTCTTTGTTCCAAAGAAACCCTCCACGACAGGTGAGAACGAATAGAGGAGAAAACATCCCCACCCACCACCACCACCGCCACAACCCCAACCCCCATCACTTGTTTCCTCCCTTCACAAACGCAGGTTTGATGGGACACTAATAACCCCGGCCAGGCGGCAGGGCATTGTGCCCAGGTTTGATGGGACACTGTAACAGCCCCGGCCAGGCGGCAGGGCGTTGTGCCCAGGTTTGATAGGACACTGTAACAGTCCCGGCCAGGCGGCAGGGCGTTGTGCCCAGGTTTGATGGGACACTAATAACCCCGGCCAGGCGGCAGGGCGTTGTGCCCAGGTTTGATAGGACACTGTAACAGCCCCGGCCAGGCGGCAGGGCGTTGTGCCCAGGTTTGATAGGACACTGTAACAGTCCCGGCCAGGCGGCAGGGCGTTGTGCCCAGGTTTGATGGGACACTGTAACAGCCCCGGCCAGGCGGCAGGGCATTGTGCCCAGGTTTGATAGGACACTGTAACAGCGCGGCCAGGCGGCAGGGCATTGTGCCCAGGTTTGATAGGACACTGTAACAGTCCCGGCCAGGCGGCAGGGCATTGTGCCCAGGTTTGATGGGACACTGTAACAGCCCCGGCCAGGCGGCAGGGCATTGTGCCCAGGCTTGATAGGACACTGTAACAGTCCCGGCCAGGCGGCAGGGCGTTGTGCCCAGGTTTGATGGGACACTGTAACAGCCCCGGCCAGGCGGCAGGGCGTTGTGCCCAGGTTTGATGGGACACTGTAACAGCCCCGGCCAGGCGGCAGGGCGTTGTGCCCAGGTTTGATGGGACACTGTAACAGCCCCGGCCAGGCGGCAGGGCGTTTTGCCCAGGTTTGATAGGACACTGTAACAGCCCCGGCCAGGCGGCAGGGCGTTGTGCCCAGGTTTGATGGGACACTGTAACAGCCCCGGCCAGGCGGCAGGGCGTTGTGCCCAGGTTTGATGGGACACTGTAACAGCCCCGGCCAGGCGGCAGGGCGTTGTGCCCAGGTTTGATAGGACACTGTAACAGCCCCGGCCAGGCGGCAGGGCGTTGTGCCCAGGTTTGATAGGACACTGTAACAGCCCCGGCCAGGCGGCAGGGCGTTGTGCCCAGGTTTGATAGGACACTGTAACAGCCCCGGCCAGGCGGCAGGGCATTGTGCCCAAGTTTGATGGGACACTGTAACAGCCCCGGCCAGGCGGCAGGGCGTTGTGCCCAGGTTTGATAGGACACTGTAACAGCCCCGGCCAGGCGGCAGGGCATTGTGCCCAGGTTTGATGGGACACTGTAACAGCCCTGGCCAGGCGGCAGGGCATTGTGCCCAGGTTTGGAACGTGACAAAGGCTGGGTGTCGGAAAGCATTTAACCGGACTACATTTTCCTTATCTGAACGAAGAATGCTTATAGGGTTTCTCTCTCTCTCTCTCCTCTCTCTCTCTCTCTCTCTCTCTCTCTCTCTCTCTCTCTCTCTCTCTCTCTCTCTCTCTCTCTGTCCGTCCGCCTCTCTCTCTCTCTCTCTCTCATAGAAATAGAAAACATGTGTTTTGTATGATAGTATCAACAGCATTAATATCATGAGTTTTAAAATAATAATATATATACTTACATTACGTTCATAAGGAAGAATGTACCAAGTAGTGTTAATGTATGATCAAGATAGAATTTTGCATGTACATACTGTCAGGGAAGAATGCTTCGTTGTAGTTATGGTGAATTTTGTTCTGATTATGTAAAATTGATGTATATTTCTTGTTGCGTACTCATGTGAATAGGCTGATGGCCTCACATTAAAGTCACGAGTCACGAGTCACGAGTCTCATTCTCTTTCTCTCTCTCCTCTCTCCCTCCCTCTCTCTTTATTTCTCTATTTCTCTCTCTCTTTTTCTCTCTCTCTCTTTCTCTCTCTCTCTCTCTCTCTCTCTCTCTTCTGTGTGTCTGTCCGCCTGCCTTTCTGTCTGTCTATCTGTCTGCCTGTGAATACTGTTAGATCTCTCTCTCTCTCTCTCCTCTCTCTCTCTCTCTCTCTATTTTTCTCTCTCTTTCTCTCTGTCTGTCTGTCTGTCTGTCTGTCTGTCTCTCTCTCTCTCTCTCTCTCTCTCTCTCTCTCTCTCTCTCTTCTGTGTGTCTGTCCGCCCGCCTGTCTGTCTGTCTATCTGTCTGTCTGTCTGTCCGTGAACACTGTTAGATCTCTCTCTCTCTTTCTCTCTCTCTCTCTCTCTCTCTCTCTCTCTCTCTCTCTCTTCTGTGTGTCTGTCCGCCTGCCTTTCTGTCTGTCTATCTGTCTGCCTGTGAATACTGTTAGATCTCTCTCTCTCCTCTCTCTCTATTTTTCTCTCTCTTTCTGTCTGTCTGTCTGTCTGTCTGTCTCTCTTTCTCTCTCTCTCTCTCTCTCTCTCTCTCTCTCTCTCTCTCTCTTTTCTGTGTGTCTGTCCGCCCGCCTGTCTGTCTGTCTATCTGTCTGTCTGTCTCTCCGTGAACACTGTTAGATCTCTCTCTCTCTTTCTCTCTCTCCCTCTCTCTCTCTCTCTATCTCTCTCTCTCTCTCTCTCTCTCTCTCTCTCTCTCTCTCTCTCTCTCATGTCAGACGGATACATTTTTTTTTCTATCAGCGCGCTGAAAGTCACCTCCAGGAAACACAAACAAACAGGTCAGACACTCCATCATGTCGTCGGCTGTCACCGGCCAGACAGCCACTACGGCCAGCCTGTAGAATGGCCAGGGAGGAAGAGGGCGGGGAGAAAGAGAAAGGGAGTAGATGGGGGGTGGGGGTGGGGTGGTGGTCGGGGTTGGAAGGAGATGCCGATCAAACGCCTCATTGGGTCTCTGTATCACACGACTGCCCTGTCTGGTATGGTGCAAGAGCAGGCAGCTTCCAGGAGGGCTTTATTCACCCTGTGTCAGGACTGCAGCTTCTGCTGCAGGTTCTACAGAACCACAACAAGACACTTCCTCAAGAGCCCGCAAAAACAAGGCACAACAGAGGTATCCACCACAGCGAGGCACCACCTCAGGAGCTCACCAAAGCATGTCGCCACCTTAGGTCCCAACACAGCAAGGAACTACCAAGGGAATCCACCACAGCAAGGAACTGCCATGGGAACTCATCACAGCAAGGAACTACCTACAGAACACACCACTGTAAGAAACTACCTACAGAACCCACCACAATAAGACACTACCTACAGAACCCACCACAGTAAGCATCTACCCACAGAACCCACCACAGCAAGGAACTACCTACGGAACCCACCACAGTAAGGAACTACCTCGGATGTGCACAGCCTCAGGTCCCAATCATGAACAGACATGGTCTGAAGGGGCCACCACAACAACCACTGCTCTAGGGGTCACCGCAACCAGCATGCTCTAGGGATCACCACAACCAGCACTGTCTAGGGATCACCACAACCAGCACTGCTCTAGGAAACACACAACCAGCACTGCTCTAGGGGTCACCACAACCAGCACTGCTCTAGGGGTCACCACAACCAGCACTGCTCTAGGGGTCACCACAACCAGCACTGCTCTAGGGATCACCACAAACAGCACTGCTCCAGGGGTCACCACCACAAGCACTGCTCTAGGGGTCACCACAACAAGCACTGCTCTAGGGGTCACCACAACAAGCACTGCTCTAGGGGTCACCACAACAAGCACTGCTTTAGGGTTCACAACAACAATAAGTAAATAATTTCTTTTAGATATGGTAGTGATTTGGACTCTTGGTATTTTATTTGATATATATCTTATTTCATTTGGAGTAGTAATAATTTGGATTCTGAGCATTTCAATATGTGGATGACTCCTTACAGAACCGATGGAAATTTGGATTCTAGGCGTTTTGATGTGTGTACAATTCCTGTTTGACTTGAGTTCCCGGCATTTCCATGTCAGGTGTCTCTAGTTCCTTTATGACTTCATAATGATTTCAATACTTGGCGTTTTAAAGGTCGTCGTTTTCTCTTGTAAATAGCTGGCAGACCTAATTCAGTCTTCCGTGGTTGCTCACTTGAAAAGGCTCCTGATGACTTGATCTTATAGTGAGCTGTAGTGGGTAGTCTGTTAGACTGCGGTTTAGTGAGCGATGAAGACAAACCAGAGCAAACTTGTCACCTTCACCTTTGGCCCACAATCCTCCCACCCCCCACCTCACATCGCCCGTCCCACGACCGATTTCCGAACTTAAGGTCACAGGGGTCAACGGGGTGCAGGACAAGGTCAAGACAAAGCTTAATCCTGCCAAAATGAGAATCCACACAATGGGTCATATTTCTCTCCAATTCCCACCCCCACCCTCTCTCTCTCTCTCTCTCTCTCTCTCTCTCTCTCTCTCTCTCTCTTCATTAAAGCAAAAGGTAAGAGGGACGCAAGCACAAGGAGCGAGAAAAAAACCTTGCACCCTCGACTTAAGACAAGTATGTTTGGATGTGGAGATGTACCTTTGAGAGAGGAGGTGCGTGGAGGAGTGATTGGACAAGGGCAAGTCAGTGAGGAGCAACGCGCGCACGCGCACTTGTGTGTATGTGTGTGTGTGTGTGTGTGTGTGTGTGTGTGTGTTTTGTGTGTGGTGGTGTGTGTGTGTGTGTGCGTGTGTGTGTGCTGTGTGTGTGTGTATGTGATGTGTGTGTGTGTGAGTGAGAGAGAGAGACAGATAGAAAGAGAGAAAGTGTGTGTGTGTGTCTGTGTGTGTATGTGTGTTGTGTTGTTTTGTGTTGTGTTGTAATGGGTAGTGTGTGTATGTGTGTGTGTGTGATTGCGTTTGTTATGTGTGTGTGACTGCATTTGTGTGTGTGTGTGTGTGTGTGTGTGTGTGTGTGTGTGTGTGGGCGCGCGCTACTTTGTGTGTGTGTGTGTGTTTGGCGCGTGCGCGCGCGTACGACTTTGTGAGAGAGAGAGAGAGAGAGAGAGAGAGAG
>CM065739.1:46304669-46669669 GCA_033310375.1 Conus canariensis
CAGACGTCAATGAATTATTCCAGTCACACTCTGTTTTCCCTCACATCTCAAAGACGCCCACGGGTGCTTTGCTACCAGACAGCGGGCTGAATCAGTCAGTATTCCATGTCATGCAGAGCGGAGACTTCAAGATAGCTTCCTGGAGTGTTGTCATGACAGACAACTGGAAATGGACAGAAGAGAAACGTGACCTGTGTAGAGTGAGGCTTCACTGTGTCAGCAGTCGGCAAACGTCTGTATGGACATTTACTGGTCATTACGCCCAACACCGAGCGAAATAGATCATTCATTAGGCGTACAGTTCTCCGGTAATGGACAGCGTTGAATTGTGTTTCTCCACATTATCGCTGTCATCGAAAGTCTACGCTGTCATTTTGTCAGTCGGCGACACTGACAGGCTGAGAAATACGTGAACAACATGAATGCATGAACAGAATCCTGTCTTGAGGTGAAACCTTGCGACTGAGTAATGTGGCAATGGGTGGGGTGGATGGAGTGCAAAAAGGGAGAAAGGTGCTGAGGGAGGGAGGGTGTCATGGGAGATGTGTCAACCATTAGGGAATGTGGTCTGACGCCACACAGACAAGTAGACTCCAACACATCGCTAAGCATTTGGCGGACAGAGCAGAATCAGTAGGCTATAGCTACAAGATGGTGCGGCATGGTGTTGGGTTGGGTGCGGTTTACTCAGAGTTTGGTGTTTGAGTTCAGATTTCAGGTGGTTGTTTTCTGCCTCTAACCGGCGAATACTTCTGGCCTAAGAGTGCCAGATTTTTTAACCTTTGAGAATAGTTTTGACCAGAGTGTCGGTTCTCTGTTTGAGGTTTTGCACTGCAGGGTTAGATTTGGGGGCGCAGGAATGACGTGAGTCTTATGTTGCTTGCAGGACAGGATGGGAGTGATATTTTCACCTCGAAGTGTGCGGGTGGACGGTTTTGTTTTGTGTGGGTGTTTGCATGTTCTTGTTCTGACTGAGTAGAAGTTCGCTTCTCATTTGTTGGAATAAGTGGTGTATCTGTGGTGTGTGGTGAGGTGAGCTTTTTGTGTGCCTGTTTCCCTGTGGCGGAACTATCCAGGCAGGCTTCATGTTTGGTAATGGTGGTTGGGCTGGTTGGCAAATGCGGTCGGGGGGGGGGGGGGGGAGGAGTTCCATGGGGGGACGGGATATCCTGGGCGGAGAGGTCACCAGAAGGAAGCGTGTTTAGGGATGGAAGGGGAAGGTCAGACAGATTGTTTTGCATACTGCATTATGGCGGTTGGGGTGGGCGTCTTGGCAGGTCAGTGAAAAGACTGCCAGTCACTTGGATTTGTGATTCGAACTCATGACGCAGCCATATTGTGCGCAGGTTTCCCTGTATAAGAACAGTTCCTATAGCATAAAATGCTGTGGTGGAGATGAGTTTCAGGGTGCTACAGCTCATCTGCACCTTGGTCCGGTACAACTCACCACTGGGGAGGCTGATGGGGATAGAGGAAAAAATCGGCATTGTCGCTGAGGACAAGAGGCGGATTGGGTTCGACAAAGTCGGCCCATTGCACACTGAATTCAGATTTGATGTTGATGTCACCAGCATAACGTTTGTATAGTAACTGTCTTGTTATTGGGAACAGTTGTAGTGGGAGTTTAAATGCGAGTTGCTTAGGGTCCATTTTAATGTCTATCTAGGGAACCCGGTCACATAGCGCGTCATTACTATACGTGACGACAAACATGATTGTGAAGGCGTGGACAGTGTGAAGAGAAGGAGTGATGTGTATGGGGAGGGGGGGGGATGTGGGAGAGTGAGGGCGGGGAGGGGATGTGTTGGAGTAAGGGAGGGGGGAACGGGAGGTATCATGTTCAACTCATAGTCAGAGATGTTTTACGTGGTGCGGAGAGAGAGAGACAGACAGAGAAAGGGATGAAGTGAGAGGGAGGAATGGAGAGGGTTGTAATGGAAGCGGTTCCAACAGCTGAAACTCGGTGCATCACACGCTTGAGGCTGCCTGACCAGTGACGTGACTCGTGACTCGCTGAAGCGTGAAGCAGTGACGGGGAGAAAAGCTGGGAGAAGAAAGAACATTTCACGCCTCACTGAAGACGTAACTGGCTGACCACCCCTTGACCTTGATGCCCATATCACTGTCTGGTTGTCAGCACTACACCTGATCCATTGACGTTGTACCACCTGATCCATTGACATTGTACCACCTGATCCATTGACATTGTACCACCTGATCCATTGACATTGTACCACCTGATCCATTGACATTCTATCACCTGATCCATTGACATTGTACCACCTGATCCACTAACATTCTACCACCTGTCCCAGTAACATTCTACCACCTGATCCACTATCCATTGATATTCTATCACCTGATCCATTAACATTCTACCACCTGATCCACTAACATTCTACCACCTGTCCCACTAACATTCTACCACCTGATCCATTAACATTCTACTACCTGATCCACTAACATTCTACCACCTGATCCATTAACATTCTACCACCTGATCCACTAACATTCTACCACCTGATCCATTAACATTCTACCACCTGATCCACTAACATTCTACCACCTGTCCCACTAACATTCTACCACCTGATCCATTAACATTCTACTACCTGATCCACTAACATTCTACCACCTGATCCATTAACATTCTACTACCTGATCCACTAACATTCTACCACCTGATCCATTAACATTCTACCACCTGATCCACTAACATTCTACCACCTGATCCATTAACATTCTACCACCTGATCCATTAACATTCTACCACCTGATCCACTAACACTTTACCATTGATATTCTACCACCTGATCCATTGACATTCTACCACCTGTCCCACTAACATTCTATCACCTGATCCACAAACATTCTACCACCTGTCCCAGTAACATTCTACCACCTGATCCACTAACATTCTATCACCTGATCCACTAACATTCTACCACCTGATCCACTAACATTCTATCACCTGATCCACTAACATTCTACCACCTGTCCCAGTAACATTCTACCACCTGTCCCACTAACATTCTATCACCGGATCCACTACCCATTGACATTCTACCACCTGATCCACTAAATTATACCACCTGTCCCACTAACATTCTACCACCTGATCCACTAAAATTCTACCACCTGATCCACTAACATTCTACCACCTGTCCCACTAACATTCTACCACCTGTCCCACTAACATTCTACCACCTGTCCCAGTAACACTCTACCACCTGATCCATTAACATTCTACCACCTGATCCACTAACATTCTACCACCTGTCCCACTAACATTCTACCACCTGATCCATTGACATTTTGCCACCTGTTTTATTGACATTCTGCCACCTTGTCTACTAACATTATACCACCTGATCCATTGACTTTCTACCACCTGATCCTCTAACAGACAGACTACCACTTGACTGAAATATATACATTTGATTTCACTACTAGAATGAAACACAAATATGGCAAATGTCAAGAGGTATGAATATACATCACATTATCATAAGTATTAGTGCTGCTTGAAAAATTTTATTGCAAATGGACCATCTATAGTTGTTGGGGTTTTTTTATTTATAAAAAAAAAAATCAAACAAATGTACATGAGGTACAGGTGAAAACCCGGCTCAGGACAATCAGTAGGAAATAAAGCACTAATGTAAAAACATGTATAACGTCATGGATATCAGTTAACAGTAACATTTCGTTTACATGAAGAGTGGTGTTTTTTTTACACGTTTTCGTAAAAACTCAGACCATAGAATTCAGTCAATAATAACCTTTTGCTTTCATACATGGTGAATGTTCACACTTTGTACGGACGCTCTTCTATGAAAAAAACATTTTAATAGTGTACACATTTTCAGTGTCAGAAACACTTCTTAATTCCGTTAGCATAAAAATGTACAGGGCTTATTGTTGTTTACCCACGCATAATTTATAGATTTTTTATTTTGCTAAGTGAATTATCTGATCGGCAATTGAAAACAAAATAATTGGGCCAATATCTTCAACGCCAATACACAAAAATGAAGGTGTCTGGACGCTTCACAAATGTTAACGCATTAAGGCTCGATTCACACACACACACACACACACACCACACACACACACACACACACACACACACACATACACACACACACACACACACACACACACACACACACACACACACACACACACACCACACCTTAACATAGGTGACCAGCTGATCTGTATACAAGCAAAAAGTGCAGGAGGCAGGCAGCAATGAAGCTTTTTTGAAGTGATATTCTGCATCTGGCTTCTGTAAAGGTAAGTCTTTAGTGTCAACCCGAAAGCCAAGAAGGAGGAAGCATGACATAGTTTGAAAGAGAGCGAGTTCTAGAATGTCGGCCTCAGAATGTTGGAAAGCCCTAGACAGGCAGCGGTTGGTTTTATGAAAATCCGTGTCTTCAAGCTGCATTTTTGTTTCTTCCCATCTTTAATAAAATCACTACCAGCGAGAGTAGAACAAAAAGCCTTATCTGTTTTCATGGAAACCTGTGTATTGCGCGCTCGTTGTGTGTGTCAGTGTGTGTGTGTGTGTGTGTGTGGGGGGGGGGGGTACGCTTGTGTGTGTGGTGTGTGTGTGGTGTGGTGTGTGTGTGTGTGTGTGTGTGTGCCAATATTTAATCGGGCAATACAATTATCAGTAACAACGATCGCTGTTTATTGGCTAGTAGTATTAAGTGGTTTGCTGCCATTTCAAAACACAACTGGAAAAAAGGCGGAATACATAACTATGTGCCGTTTCGTTCATATGGATTCGTGAATCGGAATTTCGTGACCGGCACTGTTTGTATGATGACCATGACGTTTCAGTGGTGCGGTGGACATGCAATACCAGCTTTAACATACGTGAGGTCTCACAAATGCCATCTTAAACATACGTGATGTATCAGAAATGCCGTCTTGTACATACGTGAGGTAAGAGGAATGTCATCTTAAACATACGTGAGGTATCAGGAATGACATCTTAAACATACGTGATGTATCAAATGCCATCTTAAACATACGTGAGGTAAGAGGAATGTCATCTTAAACATACGTGAGGTATCAGAAATGCCATCTTAAACATACGTGAGGTAAGAGGAATGTCATCTTAAACATACGCAAGGTATCAGGAATGACATCTTAAACATACGTGAGGTATCAGGAATGACATCTTAAACATACGTGAGGTATTACAAATGCCATCTTAAACATACGTGAGGTAGGAGGAATGCCATCTTAAACATGCATGAGGTATCAGGAATGTCATCTTAAACATATGTGAGGTATCAGGAATGCCAATTTAAACAAACGTGAGGTATGAGGAATGCCATCTTGCACATACGTGAGGTATCAAGAATGCCATCTTAAACATACGTGAGGTATCATAAATACTGTAGGAATGAAGTACGTCACAAACAAGGTCTCGGACATCCTCAGGGATGAACGGCGTGGAATTTAAGGGACAGGAGGACAACAGAGCCCTAGACACCGTCTGCTTTTGTTCTCTGCAGATCAAGAGTGACTGGGGTTGTCAAAGTAACAATGTCAGCTGACATCCATGAGACAGATTTATAACAAAGACAACAGAGTTCCCTATGACCTAGGTTCACCTGACGGCCGCATTCCACACCGTCAGCACGAACTGTGTCAGCTCTTTCACACCAGGTGCAGTGCAACTGGGCATCTCTCTCTCTCTCTCTCTCTCTCTCTCTCTCTCTCTCTCTTCTTCTTCTTCTTCTTCTTCTTCTTCTTCTTCTTCTTCTTCTTCTTCTTCTTCTTCCTCTGCGTCTTCTTCTCCTTTCTTCTTCTTCTTTCTTCTTCTTCTTTTGCTCCTTTTCCTTCCCGTTCTTCGTTCTTCTGGTCATCAGCATTGTTTTTTACCTTCACAGTCAACAACTGTTTTTTAACAATTGATTGTTTAAGTGAAAACAAACACAGCCAACATTTTTGAACGGACCTTTTAGTGTTACTGTGCTGAAGTGATAATATGCATAGCCCTCATCCCTGAACACGACAGCTAGTGTTACTGTACTGAAGTAATATGCATAGCCCTCATCCCTGAACACGACAGCTAGTGTTACTGTACTGAAGTAATATGCATAGCCCTCATCCCTGAACACGACAGCTAGTGTTACTGTACTGAAGTAATATGCATAGCCCTCATCCCTGAACACGACAGCTAGTGTTACTGTACTGAAGTAATATGCATAGCCCTCATCCCTGAACACGACAGCTAGTGTTGCTGTACTGAAGTAATATGCATAGCCCTCATCCCTGAACACGACAGCTAGTGTTGCTGTACTGAAGTAATATGCATAGCCCTCATCCCTGAACACGACAGCTAGTGTTACTGTACTGAAGTAATATGCATAGCCCTCATCCCTGAACACGACAGCTAGTGTTCTGTACTGAAGTAATATGCATAGCCCTCATCCCTGAACACGACAGCTAGTGTTACTGTACTGAAGTAATATGCATAGCCCTCATCCCTGAACACGACAGCTAGTGTTACTGTACTGAAGTAATATGCATAGCCCTCATCCCTGAACACGACAGCTAGTGTTACTGTACTGAAGTAATATGCATAGCCCTCATCCCTGAACACGACAGCTAGTGTTACTGTGCTGAAGTGTAATATGCATAGCCCTCATCCCTGAACACGACAGCTAGTGTAACTGTACTGAAGTAATATGCATAGCCCTCATCCCTGAAAACGACAGCTAGTGTTACTGTGCTGAAGTGATAATATGCATAGCCCTCATCCCTGAACACGACAGCTAGTGTTACTGTACTGAAGTAATATGCATAGCCCTCATCCCTGAACACGACAGCTAGTGTACTGTGCTGAAGTAATATGCATAGCCCTCATCCCTAAACACGACAGCTAGTGTTACTGTACTGAAGTAATATGCATAGCCCTCATCCCTGAACACGACAGCTAGTGTAACTGTACTGAAGTGATATGCATAGCCCTCATCCCTGAACACGACAGCTAGTGTAACTGTACTGAAGTAATATGCATAGCCCTCATCCCTGAACACGACAGCTAGTGTTACTGTGCTGAAGTAATATGCATAGCCCTCATCCCTGAACACGACAGCTAGTGTTGCTGTACTGAAGTAATATGCATAGCCCTCATCCCTGAACACGACAGCTAGTGTTACTGTACTGAAGTAATATGCATAGCCCTCATCCCTGAACACGACAGCTAGTGTTACTGTACTGAAGTAATATGCATAGCCCTCATCCCTGAACACGACAGCTAGTGTTACTGTACTGAAGTAATATGCATAGCCCTCATCCCTGAACACGACAGCTAGTGTTACTGTACTGAAGTAATATGCATAGCCCTCATCCCTGAACACGACAGCTAGTGTTGCTGTGCTGAAGTGATAATATGCATAGCCCTCATCCCTGAACACAACAGCTAGTGTTACTGTGCTGAAGTGATAATATGCATAGCCCTCATCCCTGAACACAACAGCTAGTGTTGCTGTGCTGAAGTGATAATATGCATAGCCCTCATCCCTGAACACAACAGCTAGTGTTACTGTGCTGAAGTAATATGCATAGCCCTCATCCCTGAACACAACAGCTAGTGTTAATATGCTCAAGTGACAAAACGCATACCCCTCATCCCTGAACGGAACATTTAGTTTTAAGGTGCACAGGACAATATGCATAACCCATTTCCTTACACGGAACATTGAGTGTTGATGTGTTCAAGTGACAATATCCATAGCCAGCATTCTTGCACAAAACATCCAGTGTTACTGTGCTCAAATGAAAATATGACCCACATCCCCACACGGAATATGTAGTGTTACTGTGAACAGGACAATATGCATAGCACACAAACAGAAAGCACATACACAGGCAATGAGCATACATACACGAGCGGGCGGGCGCGCGCGCGCACACACACACACACACACACACACACACACACACACACACACACACACACACAAAGAGAGAGAGAGAGAGGGGGGGGGCGACAGCTGTACGTCTTCCCTTTAACAAAAAAGCTATCTTTCCAGAGTCGTTTCATCAATGTTCAGAAAACAGTCTCCGTTAAGCTGTCAGAGGTCAAGAGCTGGCTTTCAGCTGTCCTTGGACCACTGCAGATTTCAGACTGTTCCGGTTTTTTTTCTCAGACTTCTCCTTTTGTATGCAACTTCAATCTGAATGTAAGAGTAATTTGCTCCCTGTCAAAGGAGAGTTGTTTCCCATGTTAGTCTCGCTTTCATTCTAGGTTACGGCGCGTCCGCCTTGTATGGTGTGGGTGAGAGATGGCCTTTAATGTCTTCAAATAGCCTGCCCAAAAGACCTCCTGCAAGTTCAGTCGGAAAATTGCGTTTAATTCGCTCTGGTGGCATGGGGCTTGAGTGAATAGGGATGTTCACGTGATCTCCCTTGAACAGAGTTCTATTGTGACACGGTGATCTCCCTTGAACAGAGTTCTATTGTGACACGGTGATCTCCCTTGAACAGAGTTCTATTGTGGCAGGGGGTCAAGGGTGAGTGGAGGGTAGAACTGAGGGACAACAAGTCCCGACACGTTTATTTGGGTTAGGTTCAGGTCGATTTATTTTGTGGCAGCAGGGAAGATTTTGATCCATTCTGGCTTTCTTTGGGGACTGTGTTCTATTTTCCCCGACCGAACTTTCGCCGCCGTGTGGGATATATTTCGTAGGGGGAAAAAAACAGCTTTTCACCAGAGATGTGGGAACTCCTTCCCTCCCTCCCTCCCTCCTCTCTCTCTCTCTCTCTCTCTCTCTCTCTGTTCGTCGATCTTTATGTCTTCAGGACTGAAAAGCATTATGCACACACACACACACACACACACACACACACACACACACACACACACACACACACACATCACTCATTGCATAAACTTATCATCCATATCCACATCATAAGTGAAAGCTGTGTCGTTTTCCGGCTGTCTCAGTTTCTCTGGTTGCCACAGAATCGCGGTATGCACTGTCTGAAGATGCCCTCTCTAGCAGTCGCTTTTTCAGTGCTGATAGTCTTTAATTAAAAAAAAAAAAGAAAAAGAAAAAAGAAAGCCAATACATATTGCGGGTTCCTTTTTCTCCAGCAGACCGGGACTGAAGTAAAACAATCTCTCTCTCTCTCTCTCTCTCTCTCTCTCTCTCTCCTCTCTCTCTCTCTCTCTCTCTCTCTCTCTCTCGCTCTTGTGTGTGTGTGTGTGTGTGTGTGTGTGTGTGTGTGTGTGTGTGTGTGTGTGTGTGTTTTAGTTTGTTTGACTGACAAAAAGTCCCTCAGTTTTACATTTCGTCTCGTTTTCCCAACGCCACACATCCAGTGCGTTGTTTGCCCTGCTTCCTTCCAGACACATGTCACCATGTAAATTGTTATTCCACATTTCAGGTGAGAATGGACTTTCACCTTGCCCAGTTCGTGTGGTTATCATGCAGTCACTCAGTCCCTTCATGCAAGGGCCATTTCAACCATTGCTGTGAATTTCTAGTCCTGTATTATCGAAGGCTATAAGATACGCGGTGCAAAGTGAAAAGGAAGGAAACGTCTTTGCGCGGCAAAAATACAGACGGCGAAATCCAGAAAATGGCGGCGAGGATAAATGCAGCTGAAGTACAGGCGGCGGAAATACAGGTCCCCTTCTTTAGCCGGTTGGACTTTTCTCTGGAACCTTTCTAGTGCCCAGGGAGGAACACAAAGGTAGAGGCTTGTTGCTGTTTGTTGTATGTCTAGTGATATCGCGCCCTCTCTTTCAAATTCGATAATAATCCTCCAAGGCACAATATTACGTCGTCTTTCCTTCTGCATCTCCATCAGTGACTTACAACTATCCTTATCAGGCAAGACAGTAATAACGGATTTATTCGCTGACGGCTTGACATTTCAAACCAGTGGAGGCAACAGAAACACCTGTCCTGGAAAGCCTCGATGAGGCAGCAGATTAGTTCAGAAAATGATTTGTTAACCGATTGAAATCTGAAGCTTCTTGTTGTTTATACAACCCAATTGTCAAATAGTAGTTTGTTTTCGTTTCCTGTGAATACATTGCTAGAAGTTTTGTTTGCCTAGAACCGACGCAGTGCTAACTTTAATAATAATAATAATGTATAATACTTATATAGCGCATTTCTTGTTGTACAACTCAATGCGCTTACATCCACCATTTGCACTTATTCATACAATATTCATGCACACAGCAAAAAGAAAATACACAATGGCAGACGCACCTACATGCATAAACTGTCTCACCGAACTAGTTGTGGAGGAATTTAAGAGAGATCTAGTCATCCACATTGTATTCCAGCAGCAGCGAATGGAATTCCCGATTTCATCTTTAACCCGTTGTACAGACAATAGAGTACTGGCATCTGTCACCTAATCTTATAAATAAAGTATTCCTTTTTGCACCCACTGTTTGAAAAATAAAACGTTGCTTTGATGCGTGATGTCTTTGTTGTTCCATAAGGCGCACGTCATAGGATTTTCAACTATAGTGTCTGTGTTATAGTGAATCCACCAATGTAGGGCTTCTATCCACAAAGAAGTTAACTGTACATACTCTGTCTTAAGCCTTTTCCATAAAATGTTTGCTTTCAGACATACAAAATCTTTTCCAAACTGAAAAAGCTGCTCAGATGGTATACAAGACCATTTATCAGATTCTGTAGCGTAATGAGGTTTGGTGACCCAATGAAGTAGAAACGTTTGCTGCATTTTTTTAACATTGGGCCTTTGTAAACCTCCTTTCCCGAATTCACTTTTTCAGCACATTTCTGTGGACTTTTCCCATGCCTTTTTTATTTTTATTTTTGTCATTTCCACAAGAAACGATATGACAGAGTATTGGCTGTATTCAGAATTTTACCGGACAGACACAAAACTTTCATGTTGTATATCAAATGCAGTATAATAAAACTGTTCCTTAGACATCTTTTGCCAAAATAACCTAAGTTTGTTTGTTTTTATCTGCCATAAACCTATTGTTCTGTTCATGACATCAGTGCGTTTTTCTCACTTTTTCTCAATCTCCGAGCAAGGCCTATCACAGCTGAAAAAATTCCTAAAACTTTGATTTCTGTTTCCAGCTAGGGCCATGACATGTGTCGCTGCAACCTGATCTAGAACCTATCCACATTGCTTCTGTCTTGTCTCTATTTATTTCTAGACCTGATATCTGCACACAAAAAAAGAAAAAAGAAAAAAAAAAGGAAAAACATTAAATATACCAAGAGCTATTTTTACATCATACATCATCCCCATCTTGTACAAAGTGACGTCGTCAGCATGTAGAACAATTTTTTAATTTTGGAAATGTTTAATTTCCCTTTCAGATCAATACCTTTTAACCCGTTTCACGTATCTTGATTGTTAACAATTCAATACCAAGAATAAAAGCCATTGGGGAGAAACTACAACCCTGCCTAATACCTCCTTTATTGAATTCATCGCTGATCCACCCACAGTATCCTATACAACTACGTGCATTTGTCATCAAAACCTTAACCCATGAAATAAACATCTCCCTCCCCAAACCCGAATTTCATGAAGGCATTTATGATATGATCTTTTGAAATGGAATCGCAGCACGTTTTAAATCAACATTAGCTACCGCTCCTGGCAGTTTTTAAGGCGAGACTGCTCAACAGCATCACCAATCAGTCTAAGAATTGTAGCAATGCTTCTTCCTTTCATAAACCCAACCTGATCTTTATTGATTAATGTACTTATCACTCCTGACATCTTCATGGTAAACCATTTTGCGAGTAGCCTGTAATCAGCGTTCTTCCGTGTGATTGGTCTCCACTTATTCATATCTTCTCTTTTCAAATCTTTTCCTTTATGAATTAGGGTTACTACACCTGTTGACCGAGACTGGGAGTAGGACAAGGAACCTTTTTCAAAATTACTATTGAATGCACTTACAACTACATCTCGAACTTTAGACCAAAAGCATTTGAAATATTCTACCGTTAATCCGTCGTTTCCTGGTGCCGGTCCGTTATTTAAGTTTCATTGCCGATGTTGCCTTTATAATCCGTCGTTTCCTGGTGCCGGTCCGTTGTTTAACAGTTTCATTGCCGATGTTGCCTTTATAATCCGTCGTTTCCTGGTGCCGGTCCGTTGTTTAACAGTTTCATTGCCGATGTTGCCTTTATAATCCGTCGTTTCCTGGTGCCGGTCCGTTGTTTAACAGTTTCATTGCCGATGTTGCCTCTTCCACGGAAATCATTCCCTCACAGCTTTGTCGCTCCTCCTCATCTAAAGAGGGAATGTTACAATCTTTAAAAAAAAAAAAAAAAGAAAATGAAAAGCATCAAAGCTGTCCGATGATTTTCATTGTAATGGTAATGTTGCTTATAGCCCAGCCGACCACAAAGGGCCATATCAAGGCTGTCACTGCGTTGAAGTTAACTCACAAGTCATTAAAAAAAAAAAAAAAAAAAAAAAAAACCAGAAAAAAGTCATTCACACAACCCTTTAAAACACACCTTCCAAAAACACACCGGATATTTTGTTACAGATCATTCCTCCGTAAAATCTTAGATCAGATGAAAAATGTTGATCTCCTTCAGAAATTCGAAGATCACATCACATCACATCTCTGAACAAGGTTTTCATGGAGTCTGCTGTTCAGTGTTTATGTCTCACGTCATGCATGTCCCAACACTCTAAAAGGATATGTTTCGCTGTGAGTAGTACATGACATGGAATGCACCACGGATCTTCTCCTTTTAAAGGATAAGAATGGATGTAAAACGAGTGGCCTGTATGCAAACGGCAAAAAAAAGAAAAAAAAAAAAAAGAAAAAAAAAAGTTTCTTCTTTCACGCCGCATCAGGTACAATAATTTTCAAGACGTTCTTTTAGCTATAAAGCTTTTCAAAATGTTCTCTTTGTGCTTTTCGTTTTTCTCTCTGACTGATAGTTACTTCTCCATCCTCAACCTGTAGCGCACTCATTATTTTGGAGTTGGCTGTACTTTTTTCTAAATTTAGAAATAATTTTTAAAGTTTTGTTTTCTCCCTCTTCTATCCTTCTATTGTAGCTCTGGTCATTGCGCTCTGTGTTGTGATCTTTTCACGTAATTCTACCCGCCAACTGACAGAATGCCTCTTTTCTTGTGACTCAATATTGTTCGGATCTCTGCAAAGCATTAAGTCACATTCGTTGAACTGATTAAACAGAACAACCTTTTCGTCATTTCTTCTACCTGCATAACATTTGCAGTATTAAATTGTTTCATCTTTTACACTTCTCAATTAATTTCCATCTAAACTGTTCTTCTTACTCTCCAAATTCTGCAGTTGACCTATCGATTACTCTGTTCATATGCTGTAGAAAATTGTAACATTTTAATGATGCATTGTTGAATTTCCAGAAACCTAGGCCCCTCTCAATAAGCGAACACTTTATCTCCAGCTAAACGTATCTGTGGTCAGGGTAAGGTGCTGAGTTCATGGGCTGTCTGCTGCCTCATTAAGTGCTGCCTCAGATGTGAGAATGTAATCAATACGTCTTGCGATAAAATCATTTTTTCCTTGACCATGAAAATTCCTTAGTATGTGGATTAAATAAATATCCTCCATATGTCATTCAAAACACACGCGTTTTTACATTCCCTGAACATACTGGCTGTGTCTTTTGGGTGTTGTTGCCCACTGACAATGTCTAACGTGTTATCCAGAACACAGTTAAAGTCTTCACCTACTACAAGTTGTTCCTCTTTAACATCTAGAAGCATCTTTTGTAATTTTCGGAAGAACAAACGTGCCTCTCCTGTATGATTGGGAACGTAAACGTTACAAAAAAAAAAATAATTGGACCCTTGTCGGTTTCTATTTTCATGCTTGATATTGTTTTTAATAACAGTAAAATTATGCTGGAGTCCCTTACTTATCAAAGTCACTCAACCTTGACTATGATTCTCTTCCCCATTCCCTTTGCCATGCTTCACTTAAATTATTAGTCATATAGTTTTCCTGTAAACAGATAATATCAAATTTCTTTATCTAAACAATCGAAATAAAGCCTTCTTTTCACCTTATTTCCCATTCCACGTTCATTCAAAGAAACACATTTTAAAGGGGCCATAATCAGAAGGAATAAGCGTTAGTCAAGGGACAGAACCCGGGTCAAGTCCAGTGCGGATCCCCTTTTCGCGCACCAGACCAAGGTTATTGCCACACGCTGTCAGGTCCTGGTCAGGAAGGAAGCCTGTGGACTCGGGCCCCACAACTCAGCCTCCCCTGTTCATCGGCCTGTTGGCTGCTCGTCTGAACTGGGCTGTCCTGGTCACGCCGACGTTTGGGGTCTCTGAGTGACTTCTCCTCTGTGAACTCAGAAAAACAGATTGGTTCACTTGTTATGGCCTGCTGGCGCGCTCTCTGCTATTCTCCCTTGTTCCCTTCTCTCTGCATTCTGTATCTGTTTCACCTGCTTTTTTTTTCTCTTTGGTAGCGCCCACCTGTTAAAGAGACTTGCATCTGAATGCTGTGATGAACGGGTATCGTTCTCAGGGCCTGCCAAAGAGCAGTCTGGGTCTCCCTTTTTGTGAACAGTGTGTTCACATACCATGCAAAGCACAGGACTGTGCAAGCTGATCGGTAATGACCCTCCTTCAAACAGTTGAACCACACAACGGTCTTTGCGTGCCTCCTTTTGGTCCTGATGATATTGTTTTGCCTGGAAAATGCTGACTTTTAGAGAGCGATCAAGAGGTTTCTCTGGCACGGTAATTAAAACAAATCGATGACCAGTCAAAAATCTATTCATCTTGTTGTCCTGGGCCCTCGCTCTCTCCATCTTTATGTGTGAACGCAACTCGCATCCTAGTTTTGCAGAGCGTGTTCAAATTCACTGTTTGCCACTGATACCGGTAGATCACCCACCCTCACTCTGGTGCTAGGTCTCTCCAACCCCGTGTCATCACGACGCAAAAACAGGTTGTTGGTCAGCACATTCACACTTCTCATTCTCATTACCTATTAGCAAAAGGTTTTTCCTCTCCTCGTCCGTAGCCGGGTACACCCTCCACAGTCCCCTGATCAGCTGCCACTGCCAGACCCCCCCCCCCCCCCCCCCCCCGCGCCCTGGCAGACTCCAGACATCCGAACTGAAGTCCGACGCATCTGGAATGTCGCGATTGCGAACGAACACCGGAAGGGTCAACACAGTGTAATCGAAGCGACAGGTGTTAGCTTGAGCGCAAAGTCAAAAGAAAAGAGTTCACTGACTGGCAAGAGCTGAAGTCCGTGCACTTAGACCAGAGCAGCGCGAAAACGTGACCGCTCAGCTCGGACGTCGGAGTCGTTCCACGGGAGCCTTGGCTATATTTCTGTCTTCGCACTTGGGTGTGAGGGAGCTGTGGTTAGTGTTGCTGTGGTTAGTGTTCTGTGTTCGAACTTGGATGTGTTTGAACGTGGACGTGTTTGAACGTGGGTGTGTTTGAACGTGGATGTGAGCGAGCTGTGGTTAGTGTTGCTGTGGTTAGAGTTCTGTGTTTGAACGTTGGTGTGAGGGAGCTGTGGTCAGTGTTCTGTGTTTGAACGAGGATGTGAGGGAGCTGTGGTTAGTGTTGCTGTGTATGAACGTGGATGTGAGGGAGCTGTGGTTAGAGTTGCTGTGGTCAGTGTTCTGTGTTTGAACGTGGATGTGAGCGAGCTGTGGTTAGTGTTGCTGTGGTTAGTGTTCTGTGTTTGAACGTGGATGTGAGCGAGCTGTGGTTAGTGTTGCTGTGGTTAGTGTTCTGTGTTTGAACGTAGATGTGAGGGAGCCGTGGTTAGTGTTCTGTGTATGAACGTGGATGTGAGGGAGCTGTGGTTAGTGTTCTGTGTTTGAACGTGGATGTGAGCGAGCTGTGGTTAGTGTTCTGTTCTTTAACTTGGGTGTGAGGGAGCTGTGGTTAGTGTTCTGTTCTTTAATTTGGGTGTGAGGGAGCTGTGGTTAGTGTTCTGTTCTTTAACTTGGGTGTGAGGGAGCGGCATTTCGATTTCTACGCTTGAACTTAGGGAGACGTTGTTAGAGTACTATGTTTGAACTTGGGTGTGAGGGGGACGCACTTAGAGTTCTGTGTTTGAACTTGGGTGTGAGAGGGACGCACTTAGAGTTCTATGTTTGAACATGGGTGTGAGGGGGACGCACTTAGAGTTCTGTGTTTGAACTTGGGTGTGAGGGGGACGCACTTAGAGTTCTATGTTTGAACTTGGGTGTGAGGGGGACGCACTTAGAGTTCTATGTTTGAACTTGGGTGTGAGGGGGACGCACTTAGAGTTCTTTGTTTGAACTTGGGTGTGAGGGGGATGCACTTAGAGTTCTATGTTTGAACTTGGGTGTGAGGGGGATGCACTTAGAGTTCTATGTTTGAACTTGGGTGTGAGGGGGACGCACTTAGAGTTCTTTGTTTGAACTTGGGTGTGAGGGGGATGCACTTAGAGTTCTATGTTTGAACTTGGGTGTGAGGGGGACGCACTTAGAGTTCTATGTTTGAACTTGGGTGTGAGGGGGACGCACTTTGAGTTCTATGTTTGAACATGGGTGTGAGGGGACGCACTTAGAGTTCTATGTTTGAACTTGGGTGTGAGGGGGACGCACTTAGAGTTCTATGTTTGAACTTGGGTGTGAGGGGGACGCACTTAGAGTTCTGTGTTTGAACTTGGGTGTGAGGGGGACGCACTTAGAGTTCTATGTTTGAACTTGGGTGTGAGGGGACGCACTTAGAGTTCTATGTTTGAACTTGGGTGTGAGGGGGACGCACTTAGAGTTCTGTGTTTGAACTTGGGTGTGAGAGGGACGCACTTAGAGTTCTATGTTTGAACATGGGTGTGAGGGGGACGCACTTAGAGTTCTATGTTTGAACTTGGGTGTGAGGGGGACGCACTTAGAGTTCTATGTTTGAACTTGGGTGTGAGGGGACGCACTTAGAGTTCTATGTTTGAACTTGGGTGTGAGGGGACGCACATAGAGTTCTGTGTTTGAACTTGGGTGTGAGGGGGACGCACTTAGAGTTCTATGTTTGAACTTGGGTGGAGGGGGACGCACTTAGAGTTCTATGTTTGAACTTGGGTGTGAGGGGGACGCACTTAGAGTTCTGTGTTTAAATTTGGGTGTGAGGGGGACGCACTTAGAGTTCTGTGTTTGACCTTGGGTGTGAGGGGGACGCACTTAGAGTTCTGTGTTTGAACTTGGGTGTGAGTGGACGCACTTAGAGTTCTATGTTTGAACTTGGGTGTGAGGGGGACGCACTTAGAGTTCTGTGTTTGAACTTGGGTGTGAGGGGACGCACTTAGAGTTCTATGTTTGAACTTGGGTGTGAGGGGACGCACTTAGAGTTCTATGTTTGAACTTGGGTGTGAGGGGGACGCACTTAGAGTTCTGTGTTTAAATTTGGGTGTGAGGGGGACGCACTTAGAGTTCTATGTTTGAACTTGGGTGTGAGGGGGACGCACTTAGAGTTCTGTGTTTGAACTTGGGTGTGAGGGGGACGCACTTAGAGTTCTGTGTTTGAACTTGGATGTGAGGGGGACGCACTCAGAGTTCTGTGTTTGACCTTGGGTGTGAGGGGGACGCACTTGAGTTCTGTGTTTGACCTTGGGTGTGAGGGGGACGCACTTAGAGTTCTGTGTTTGAATTTGGGTGTGAGGGAGCCATAGAGTTCTGTGTTTGAATTTGGGTGTGAGGGAGCCATAGAGTTCTGTGTTTGAATTTGGGTGTGAGGGAGCCATAGAGTTCTGTGTTTGAATTTGGGTGTGAGGGAGCCATAGAGTTCTGTATTTGAATTTGGGTGTGAGGGAGCCATAGAGTTCTGTGTTTGAATTTGGGTGTGAGGGAGCCATAGAGTTCTGTGTTTGAATTTGGGTGTGAGGGAGCCATAGAGTTCTGTGTTTAAATTTGGGTGCGAGGGAGCCATAGAGTTCTGTGTTTGAATTTGGGTGTGAGGGAGCCATAGAGTTCTGTGTTTGAATTTGGGTGTGAGGGAGCCATAGAGTTCTGTGTTTGAATTTGGGTGTGAGGGAGCCATAGAGTTCTGGGTTTGAATTTGGGTGTGAGGGAGCCATAGAGTTCTGGGTTTGAATTTGGGTGCGAGGGAGCCATAGAGTTCTGGGTTTGAATTTGGGTGCGAGGGAGCCATAGAGTTCTGGGTTTGAATTTGGGTGTGAGGGAGCCATAGAGTTCTGGGTTTGAATTTGGGTGTGAGGGAGCCATAGAGTTCTGGGTTTGAATTTGGGTGTGAGGGAGCCATAGAGTTCTGTCTTTAAATTTGGGTGTGAGGGAACCGTGGTGAAATTCATATCATTGAAATCCCCCGGTCCAACTACCACACATTCTACCTGTGACAGAGCAGCATCAGAAGGAACGTCGGTCTGTTGTCCAAGAGGCAATGAGAGAATGAGATAAGAAAGATGGACAGGGTTTATAAGAGAGGAGTCAGTCTTATCTACATTTAGCTGTACCTGTTGATAAGTGGCCCAAGTCTGCGAATGAATAAAGAAGAAACGTGTTATATTAGCAAACATGATTGATGTCAGAATATCAATGCCTTGTGTAGATGAACAAAACATGTCCGTGTTTGGTTTGCTTTTTCGTTCGGTGAAACTATATATGAGCAAACTATACATGTATATATGAGCAAACATAAACATGCACACATATACACGCACGCACGCACGCACACACGCAAGCACGCACACACACACACACACACACACACACACACACACACACACACACACACACACACACACTCACTCGGTAACAAATAAATATACACACAAATGCTTATTTACTTTCAATCTAACTGATAAACAGAGAGAGAGACAGAGAGAGGTAGACAGAGACGCGGGGGGGGGGGGGGAGAATGGGAGGAGAGGGCAGACAGACACAGAACGGAACAGCGGAGCTCTGTTTCCCACTGAAAGGAGAGGGTGTGTGTGTGTCTGTGGCCAAGTTGCCTAACTAATCTTCCACTATTGTATAGGGGTCAACTCCACGGGGGCACTGTGGACACGCTGTATAATGGATGATCCATGACCCGGCATAAACAGGGTCGGGGAACCATGTGGCATGACCGCAGACTGGGAACTGGATTTCGCCTCACTTCGCTGTGGGAAGCGTTGCAAGATCAAGTTGGCATCAGTTTGAAGGCTGTAGACTCTCTGCAATAGCAAGCAGTATCAGAACAATGGATGGTATGTACTCTGAGGGAACAAAGCGTAGGCACCCCGCAGTGCCAAGGTTTATCAGAGCAGTGGGGCGGTATGCAGTCTGCGGTCACAGCCTGTGGACACTGTACGGGCACTCCTACACGTGCATGTACACAGAGGAAAGCACTGAGTAACCTGCACTCCACAATCCGCGGGTGCGGCAAGCACAGGAGTGACGTTATGTAACATGTGTGATGCATACCGTCCTGTCATAATTTGATTCGGTCGGACATGAGGTGATTGGGTTGGTAGTGTGTGTGTGTGTGTGTGTGTGTGTGTGTGTGTGTGTGTGTGTGTGTGTGTGTGTGTTGTGTACATGCGTGGGTCTTTATGGGTGTTTAGTCTGTGTGCGTGTGTGTGTGTGTGTGTGTGTGTGTGTGTGTGTGTGTGTGTGTGTGTGTGTGTGTACATGCGTGGGTCTTTATGGGTGTTTAGTGTGTGTGTGTGTGTGTGTGCGTGTGTTGTGTGTGTGTGTGTGTGTGTGTGTGTGTGTGTGTGTGTGTGTGGTGTGTAGGGTAAACCAACTTCTTTTATTTGATGTCTGACTCAAGTCCCAGTCTGAGACTTCGTTCACATTTTCGTTCCAGTGTTATGTATTGATTCCTGTCCCTCTCACCTATCAACGGTCAGTAGTGTTATGTATTGATTTCTGTCCCTCTGACCTATCAATGGTCAGTAGTGTTATATATTGATTCCTATCCCTCTGACCTATCAATGGTCAGTAGTGTTATATATTGATTCCTACCCCTCTGACCTATCAATGGTCAGTAGTGTTATATATTGATTCCTATCCCTCTGACCTATCAATGGTCAGTAGTGTTATGTATTGATTCCTGTCCCTCTGACCTATCAACGGTCAGTAGTGTTATATATTGATTCCTACCCCTCTGACCTATCAATGGTCAGTAGTGTTATATATTGATTCCTATCTCTCTGACCTATCAACGGTCAGTCGTGTTATGTATTGATTCCTGTCCCTCTGACCTATCAATGGTCAGTAGTGTTATATATTGATTCCTATCCCTCTGACCTATCAACGGTCAGTAGTGTTATATATTGATTCCTATCCCTCTGACCTATCAACGGTCAGTAGTGTTATGTATTGATTCCTATCCCTCTGACCTATCAACGGTCAGTAGTGTTATATATTGATTCCTATCCCTCTGACCTATCAATGGTCAGTAGTGTTATATATTGATTCCTACCCCTCTGACCTATCAACGGTCAGTAGTGTTATATATTGATTCCTATCCCTCTGACCTATCAATGGTCAGTAGCCAGGTATAGGGTAGTGGAGCCCATTTACGACACAGCCCATTCCCCCAACCCCCGCTGTTTTCATCCTGCTGTGTTGGCTGACAGCAAGGGCCTGGACGTCACGGTCATGCTGGAAGTGAAGGAAGAAGGAGAAGGAAGAAGGAGAAGGAAGAAGGAGAAGGAGATGACCATGAGAAGAGACCAGCTGCTCACAGGACACGACTTGTCCAGGATGTGTTAGTGACGTGATCCGGACACTCTTCAGACTCCGGGAGACTCCAAGGCAGCGTCACGCTCAATGGACAGGCACAGGAAGAAGTGGACCACTTCAACTGTCTTGGGACCACCCTGAGCAGTTGTAACTCAGCAGCTCAACAAAGAAGATGAAAACCAAGTTAGGTCTGGCTATGTCTGACATGATGCAACCCAGTGTCATGTGGAAACCATGTCTATCAGCTGTCCTGTGAAGAGGCAATGTTCCCAATCACTGATGAGTTCACCTTTCTGTACAGACAGGACAGCTGGAGCTGACAGCAGATGTGGAGTAAGCAGCGTGGTTTGAGAACTAATCCATTGCCGGCATCGCTGCATCTCCAAGGAAAACCCCAGCACTATGTCGGGCAGTGAGTCACCACTTCATGACAGACATTTGACACTGTAAGCACCAGAGCTGCCGGGACCCGCTCCCTGCCCCACACCATGGTGCACTGGGCAGGTTCCACGACTGTGCCCTGCTGCCCATCAGGCAGGACAGGAAAGGGGCAGAGGAGACCAGCGTCCGTGACGACAACCACCTGGTGCCTTGGAAGAGGATGAGGGTCCAAACCAAGGATCGCTCCGTAGGTTGCCATGGAGAGTCAGTAGAACAGAGCAACCCCTTCCAAGGCCCAGCCTTCTGTCCGCTGTACAAGATCTGGGTAACGCCACTGCATGAACCCAACCTCTCCTTGCTAAACCTGCACTTCGCTAGGTAGTAGTTCAAGGCTGGAGGGAAGAACAACTGTGGCAGAGGAGAGAAGTGGGGAGGAAGGGACACCTGCAAATAAATCTACATAAATGATCTCTCTCTCTCTCTCTCTCTCTCTCTCTCTCTCTCACACACACACACACACACACACACACACACACACACACACACACACACACACACACACACACAATCACACACACACGCGCGCGCGCAGACACACACACACACACCACACACACACACACACACACACACACACACACACACACACTGAACCGCTATTTTTATGGGCAAGTTTTATATGGGGAATATCAGGTCACTTCATTGAGATAGTTATACCCAATACCACATAGCTGCTATCAGGACACTAAAGGCATGTTTCTGATAGTGATATGTAGCTGCTATCAAGCACTACAGGCATGCTTCTGATAGTGAAATGTAGCTGCTATCAAGCACTAGAGGCATGCTTCTGATAGTGATATGTAGCTGCTATCAAGGCACTACAGCATGCTTCTGATAGTGATATGTAGGTGCTATCAAGCACTACAGGCATGCTTCTGATAGTAATATGTAGCTGCTATCAAGCACTACAGGCATGCTTCTGATAGTGATATGTAGCTGCTATCAAGCACTACAAGCATGTTTCTGATAGTGATATGTAGCTGCTATCAAGCACAACAGGCATGTTTCTGATAGTGATATGTAGCTGCTATCAAGCACTACAGGCATGTTTCTGATAGTGATATGTAGCTGTTATCAAGGCTCTACAGGCATGTTTCTGATAGTGATATGTAGCTGCTATCATCACACTGCAGGCTTGCTTCTGCATGCTGACTGCCGATGGTGACCGTCGGCCTTCTGACTGGCCCTTTCTCACACACGCCATTTCCTGGGATCAAGCAGTCATGACCCCAGCCAGCCTTCGCTGGATTGCTCGGCGCATGACCCCAGAAAATGTCCTACACGGCACGCGCGGGACCAATGCAGTTGTTGATGACAAGGGGTGGTCAGCTGTATGGTCAGTGGCCTCATTAGACTCTCCAGTGCCACGAGTCCGTGGTCAGTGCTTGGAAGACCTCACTCGGCAACGGGTTTCATACGGATATGGTAAAAGAGGAAGGAAAAGTGGACTATTAGTTGACAAACAGAAAGAAAGGAAAGAAACATGAGCTAATGAGTTTAAAATAGAAAAGAAAGAAACGTGGGCTACTAAGTCACGAACACAAAGAGATGCGAGAGCGCGTACGTGTTGTTTGTTTGTTTGTTTTTAAACCGGTGTAACGATCCATTTAACTCCCCTCCACTTTTAACTCCCCTCCACTTTTAACTCCCCGAAGTTAGAATTAGCATGTGCCAATTTTAACTCTCCGGGAGTTAAAAAAAAAAAAAAAACCCACGCCAGAAGACTCCCCCCCCTGTTTTAGATTAACTCCCCCACTCCAAAACATTCAGTTTTATGTGTTAGTCACGATATGAGAAATAAACATTTAATATACACCCCCCCCCCTCCCCCTCTCTCGGTCTGTCTGCCTGTCTGTCTGTCTGTGTGTCTCCCTCTCTCTCCCCCCCCCCCAACTTTCTTTCAGTCTCTCGCTCACTCTCTCACTCTCCTTGCTTGTCTGCCTTTTTGCTTGTCTGTCTGTCTGTCTCTCTCAATCTCTCTCCCTCTCTCTTTGCTTGTCTCTCTGTCTGCCTGTCTATTGGTTTATCTATCTCAGTGTCTCTGTCTCTAGTGTCTCCCCCCACTCCCCCTCTCTCTGTCTGTCTGTCTGTTTTTCTTTCTTTCTTTTACTCCCCCCCACCCCCCTTCTCTCGCTCTCTCTCTCTCTCTCTCTCTCTCTCTCTCCCTCTCTCTCTCTCTCTCTCTCTCTCTCTTCTCTCTCTCCCTCTCTCTCTCTGCATGCTTCTAGTCAGCTTTGTTTACTATCATTAGTGTTTATCAAAGACAGATTGGATTAATAGGCTCTTATATTAGCCTAAGATCTTTATCCTTGTCAAGTAAAGTTTTCAAGTGTCAAGTGTCTCTCTGCAGTGTGTGTGTGTGTGTGTGTAGGGGGGGGGGGGGAGGGGGGCAGTCCTGGCATAAGGCCAGAATGACTCCCCCCTTCTATTTTTTAACTCCCCAGGAGTCAATCTGGATCAACATTTCTTGATTGAAAGTAACTCCCCCCGAGAGTTTGTTTAGGCACGTGCGTATTTTAACTCTACCCCCTGGGGGAGTTAAAATATGCACGTGCCTAAACTAACTCTCCCCCCCCCCCCCCCCCCCCCCCCCCCCCCCTTATTCAGATTATTTCAGATTGTTTTTCCTGGGTGAAATTCGCATTGTAAAGAAATGCTAATACAACTTTCAAAACATATAGCAGGTACTTGTATTGCTGTGAAGATTTGTTATAATGGCAACAACAAACTTCGCTGCAAATTCGAATAAAATCGGTTCAGAAGTGGTCAAGCTAGAAGGCCTAGTATCTTAGGCGCTGGCTGGCCATGTCACCCGCTGAAGTGCTAACTGGTCAGGTTAGATTGCCTTTGCTACAGCAAGCATTACAGAGATTTGACGAAAATCGATTGAAAAAGTTCTGAACTATAAGGCCCAGTGCCCTGCAGAACGGGTGCTGGATGCCCAGGTCATCCACTAAAAGGACGCTAACTTTCAGATCACATTGGCATAGTCACACCACTTCTCAAAGCAAAATTGAATTGAATCAGTTGAGAAACAGCTGAGTTATAAGGTCCGTTTTATGTTTAACACACTCAGACACACACACACACACACACACACACACACACACACACACACATACACACACACACACACACACACACACACACACACACACACACACACACACATTTGCATTGTAATTTTCTTCATCATGGTAGTTGCCGTGCTAGAATGAAAGGAGGGTAGTGACTTCCCATCTCCTTCGTAAGATTTATATAAAAGACAGACACGAGAGGGGGGGGGGGGGGGGGGGGGACACACAGACAGAGACGGAGACAACCGGACAGACAGACAAATAGACCACCAGATAGACAAACAGAGAGAGGGAGAAAGGGAGAGGGAAAGAGAGAGAGAGGGAGACAGACAGGCAGACAGACAGAGAGAGGGGGAGGGAGGGAAGGGGGTGTATATTAAATGTTTATTTCTCATATCGTGACTAACACATAAAACTGAATGTTTTGGGGTGGGGGGAGTTAATCTAAAAGGGGAGGGGGGGGGGTCATTCTGGCGTGGTTTGTTTTAACTCCCGGGGAGTTAAAATTGGCACGTGTTAATTCTAACTCCCGGGGAGTTAAAAAGTGGAGGGGAGTTAAAATGGATCGTTGCACCGGATTACCAGTCACGGAAAGAAGCCAAGCTTAAGATATGCATTTCAAACTGAACATTTCACAAATTCACTTTCCTTTTAAAATCTACATGTGAAATTCTAATTGTGTGTGGGGGGTGGGGGTGGGGTAAGGGTGGTGGGAGTGGGTGGGTGTGGGTGTGGTTGTGTGTGAGACTCACCCCTTCTTCTGGTCTAGGTAATTTCAAGAATATTTCAAAGCATAAAAATACATGATGACTAGATCTATGACGTAAAAAAAATTTTTTAAGTGAGTCTCGAGAGAAAAAAGTGGGTTTACAGATGGGGAGAAGGGAGACGGGGACAAATAGTGAACCTAGTTTGCATGTAATGCAAACACACACACACCACACAACCACACACACACACACACACACACACACCCACACAACACACACACACAGAGAGAGAGAGAGAGAGAGAGAGAGAGAGAGAGAGAGAGAGAGAGGAGAACATGTACATAAGCACATCGATTTAAATCAAAAGTGCTTTATATTCAGTGCTATTTCTTTCTGCTCATATACAGTATGCTTTATTGTCCAGCGCTTCAAACCATCTTTCTTCTCCTTCTGTTCTTTTTTTTAACATTGAGTCCCAACTTTCTAGTTCGGAATTTCGTTAAATCACATTTGTGCCGTTCATGTGTAACGATCAAGAAATCTTCATTCTCAAAATCGCTTTTAAACGAGAGAAACTATTCCATCTTATCGTTTCCATCAATGCCAGTTTTGTCCATAAAAAGAACAATCAAATGTTCCTTAAATTCATATATTAACTCCATTGCCCATCCTCTGACAAACCCAAACTATATTAAAACCATTTTCTGGCAATTTTGCTTTAGACAATTAAAGCCAGTTTCATTTTCCTGTTTCTTGATGTAATACAAGCATTTTATATGCCTGAGTGCAGCAGCAGAGTCTGATCGTAATATATAAACAAATCTTAACTGGCATTTAACGGATTGGACAAAAATTCCTGTAAACATAAGACGTCATCCACTTTCACATTAAATCATTTCATTGATTTGATAAAAAGTACCTATAAACAGAAAAACCGTCCACTTTCACACAATTCATTAAGTGACTGACGTAAGTTCCTGCATACAGAAGATGTCCACTTTCACCACAATTCATTGAATAGATTGGACAGTAGTTCTTATAAACAGAAGATATCGTCCACTTTCACCACAATTCATTGAATAGATTTGACATTAATACCTGTAAACAGAAGATGTCGTCCATTTTCACCACAATTCATGTAATGGATTTGACATTAGTTCCTATAAACAGAAGATGTCGTAAAGTTTTTATAAACAGAAGATATCGTCCACTTTCAACATAAATCATTTTATGAATTTGACATAATTTGCTGTAAACAGAAGATATCGTCCACTTTCAACAAACATCATTTACTGGATTTGACATAAGTTTCTATAAACAGAAGATACCGTCCATTTTCACCATAAATCATTTTATCTGATTACGTAATTGTATACGCATAATACATGTTATTGCATAGCATTTTTTTTTCTTTGTGGATTCTATCCAACAAAACCCAGACTCTTACGCGTACGTCGGAACTGGTATCAAATATCTGGGTATTAAATGATTTCTGAATAACAACTAAATTCAATTTAATCGTTGTTCTCAAAATCTTCATAATTATATTGTCTCGTTCATTTCCTACACATTTTCAGCCAGGTTAATTTCGTTGTGAAAAACGTCCCAAGATATTCATATCGGTAACTTTAACGAGAGAGAGAGAGAGGGGGGGGGGGAGAGAGAGAGAGAGAGAGAGAGAGAGAGAGAGAGAGACAGACAGACAGACAGACAGACAGACAGACAGACAGACAGACAGACGGAGACAGAGAAAGACAGACAGACGGACAGACAGACAAACAGATAGACGGACAGACAGACAGACAGTCTATGGTCTAAACGGGCCTACACACAAATGCAGTCCGGAATAGTTTGTCAGGTAGTTATCCGCAGTGAAAGCCCAGGCAAGGTGATTTTCATCGACTGCTGAGCGGCCCATTTACAGGGAGAGGCGAGTCATTAGCAGAACCGGTCGCCACGGATATCGTCACACCTGCCACCTAGTGCGTCACGGAAATGACCAATGAGGTGTCATCTGACAAGCCATTTGCATAATGCCCACGTGTCTATTCCGTCTTCAGCCACCAGCCAAAGCCGACAGTCGGCACCAGACGGATTCTGTCTCATGCATTATTCATGACAAGAGTAGAAGCTTACAAGACATGAAGGACTTAACTAAAGCTGACAGACCGTCCAAATAACCAAAAAGTGAACAGTCAGGGAACTTAGATGTTAGCCACCAAAAGACAAAAAGCGTTCTCAAATAGATGCATTAAGTGATTGGTTGATTGATTGATTATTGGTCCTGATTAACGCCCGGTTGCTAAATTATGAAAGGATAATGATGTCTCAGACAATATTGGAACTCGGGATCGTTTATGATTATCATCCTACTTTCGTGGATCATCATACAATAAGAAAGAAATGCAAACGTCTCCAAGTCTACGACCTGTCATGCCTTGCCAAGGGACTGGCCGCCTTTGCAGTGCCCCTGCAGACCCACGCTGGCCATTGTCGGGGGCTGAAGGGCATAATGAGGAACCTTGGCGACAAAAGCAGACTCAATGTGGCCCTGACTAAATTGGTAATGTTGTCAGAAGAGGGAAACAGGGAGGGGGGTGGGGTGGTGGTGGGAGCTAGCGTCATGTGTGTGGGTGTTCATTCCTATTAGAAGCCACTGAAATAAACCAGCAGCAGTGCAGTGCTTCGCCACTTGGAAGCCTCGTGACAATATGAAATACTGAATGTGGACTGTTAACACCGGGACTTCGACACAACCAGCCTAGGTGTGGCTGCGTTACCCGAGACCATGGAATGAGCGGCGTGTGAACCTCACCTCTGAGACAATACAGATCATGAGACGGCAGCAGAAAAAAAATATGGGTTTGTGTGTCCGTGCGTGCGTGTGTGTGTGTGTGTGTGTGTGTGTGTGTGTGTGTGTGTGTGTGGTACGCGAAAGTGTTCGAATGGGTGGGTGGATGAACAGAAATGAACTAGACGCCAAGGAGAAAACAGGTGGAAAGAAGACACAGATTCACTCCCTGAGCAGGGTCAACAGAAGAGAACAACGTTCAAAAGCCTGAAATGATGCGGGTCGTATTCGTGGTGAATGCAGTTGTCTGCAAACAGCCAAGTCCAAAAGGGCCAGAACTATGTGCTGGCATATTAAAGAACTCCCCTCCCTAATGTACCTTACTTTTCAGCGCAGCATCCATCTCTCTCTCTCTCTCTCTCTCTCTCTCTCTCTCTCTCTCTCTCTCTCACTCACTCTCTCATGTTGTTTATTAATGAAGGCGTTGCGGATGGTGGTTTCAAGCCGCACTAAACAGTCAACGGTCGAGAAGAACTTCCGGGACCCGCACTGTTCTTTGGCCAAAACGCCATCGGTTTCCAGCTTCCACATCAGTCTGGAGTTGAGCATCTTTTCCATTAGCTTGCAGAGGCAGCTGGTCAGAGCTATTGGACATTGGTTTGAAAGGTTGGTAAAGTCTTTTCTAGGCTTTGGAATCCGAATGATCTGGGCTTTTCACCAGGGGGATGGAAAGTACCCTGAGATCTAGATATGGTTGTAGACTTTTAGAATGATTTAGAGACAGCCCTCTGGAATATGTTTCAGAAGTTGATAATGAATATCGTCCAGACCAGGAGCAGAATCATTACAGATTTCAGTTCATCAGTTGAAAATGGTACGTTGTACACCTCAGATTTGTCTGAAGTGAAGTTGTATGAAGCTTTTTCTCTCAGTTGTTTGTTTTAAACAAAATTTAAAAAAAAAAAACAACACAGATTTACTTGAGGAGGACGATTTTTGTTTTATGGTGGAGGTCAACAGGTTGGTAACAGTTGTTAGTTATCAGAACATCGGCAAGTTTCAGGTGATGAATTGATGGTATGGTTTTCTTCATTTTGATTTTCTTTATAATTTTCCAGACTTTTTTCTTGGATATTTTAGATGTCAGTTTGGAGCAGAAGTCTCTCTAAGACTGACGTTTACTGACTTTAAACGTGTGTCTCATGTTGGCTCGGAGTTTTTGATGGGCTCGAGCGTTGGGAGTTGAAGATCTTTGGAATACTTGATGCTGAGCCTGTTTGCGTTCTCTTGAGATTTGTTGGCAGTCAGAATTGATCCAAGGAGTTTTGGGTAGTTGGAGTTTATTGCAAGACATCGGAATACAGATTTCTACAGACTTAATCAAAGTATTAGTTAAAGATTCTGCTGGGTCCTGACTTCAAAGAATGTCAGTTTCCTGGAGCTCCTTTGAAACATTTGCTGCAAGAAGATTCCAGTTCGCCTTTTTATAATCAAGGTGTTGTGCAACAGATGCGTTTTCAGTTGTTATGGATTTTAACTTAATGGCAAAATAGTCACTTCCATGCTGATCGTCATGGACAGACCACTCGTAGCCCAGCACCAGCGAGGGGTCACATATCGACAAATCTGAACATGAAAGTGTACCTGCGATAGAATGGAGTTAAGTTCGAGACCCATCATTCAGACAACACAAATCCAGCTCTGAAAAGACATCGTCAAGAAGTAGATCTCTGGATGAAGAATTCACAGCACCTCAGAGGCGTGTGTCCATTGAAATCACCCAACAGCTAAAAAAGGTCGTGAAGTTCTCTAATCAGGCTGACCACAGATGGCTGGTTGTAATTATTAAGAACACGTTGTCACTGTTTTACCCAAAGTGATTCTTGCAGCTAAAGCTTGAAGAGAAGTCTCTAAATCAATAGGGCTGAACAGAAGAGACTTGTGGACGAGTAGCGAGACTCCTCCCGTTACCCCACCTGCAGTGGGTTGTGCTGGTTTTGAGAGAACATTAAAACTGCAGAGAGCAATTCTTCTGGTTCTGCATAATTATTTTAGTTTCTTGCAGAGCAGTCACAACAGGTTTCAGATTGTGACAAAGCAGCTATAGCTCCTCAAAACTGGAAAAGAGACCACGGATGCTCCAATGTTGTTGTTTTTTTTTTTTACTCCGTCATGGCAAGGAAATGAAGAGGGTGAACAACTCATTCCATGTCTGCTTCCTTGTCAGGTTGGAGAGGTGAAAACTTATTTTCTCTTAATAGGTCTGTTTGTTTGGGGCCAGGAAGTTTTTTCCTTGTGGAGGATGTAGAGGCAGACGGAGGCCCATCAACCTCGATCACCTCCACACTTTTCCCCTCAGGCCCTCTGGGATAGGCTCCAGGACCGTTGGGGGGAACAGCCTGTCTTCTGTTCCCATCCTTCCCAGCGGAGCAAGGCTGGGAGGATATGGGAGGGATGTTTCCCAGCCTGCTCAGCAGCAGACTTTTTTGTCTGCTGGAGAGACTGGGGTGTAGCGGGTTGAACGCCTCTGCTGAGGAGGTACTGCTGATTTTCGTACAGGTTTTCCTGATCCATATGTTGATCTTCCTTGCGTACATTAGAAAAATAAAATGCTTCCGTCTGACGAGTGACAGACACTGTCTGGACCTTTCTAACCGCGGCAGAGTAGGACAAAGCTGGTTGAAGCTGATTGCCGAGCACCAGTTTCTTGGCTTGAGGGAACAGAATTCTTTTTTTCTGTCTTGACTTGCTGGATGTTTTTCTCAAGTTTCCATTTGGGGCAGTCCTGCGAGGAAGAGGGGTGGCTGCCACCACTGTTGGCGCAAAAGGCTGGTCTCTGCCAAGGCCCTTCATGGACTGCTTTGCAGCACCGACCACTGGTCTCCTTCCCCGAGCACTTGTCACGATTACCGCCAAGTTGTTGACAGCGGAAACACTTCATATGAGAAGGAATGTAGAGGTCAACTTTTACAACAAGGTAGCCTACTTTGATGGTCTGTGGAAGACTAGGTGAACAGAAGGCTAGGAAGACCGTGTTTGTGGACACTGTGATCCTTTCCGAGTTGTTACCATGTGGGCATCAATCACCCCTTGAGGCTCCAACTCTCTTTATTCCTGTCGCTGGTACTCCTTTCAGTTCAGGACATCTTATTACACCTCTTTTTGGAGTTAAGTTGCCTGTGCGGGGTCACTCTGATCTCTCTGTCCACTAGCTTAGTGGCGCTTAAAAGCTGTTCTGCTTGGTGCTTGCTCTTGCACTCCACCAGGAATGATCCATTCCTGATCCTTTTAATTGATAGTCACCTGCAATTCCCGGTAACCCTTTCTGGATTGCAAAAGGACTTAAGAGCTGAAATCGATTCCTTCGGTTCCTTCGACCACAAGCCCAGAATCCTATCCTCTTCCTTGTCTCCGTGTCCGAATCGCTGTCAACATCCGAGTCCTTCCTTATTGAAGTTATAACTTTCTTCTTCTTTTGCGCGGAGGGAGGGGGGTGGGGGGGGGGGGGGGGGATTTTGTGAAGAAGCTCATATCTTATGTGTTTTAATTTCATCTTTCCCTTACCCACTCACTATGAGTCCAACTACAGAGCCAAAGCCAAGAAATCACTGCCTTGACCCTGTAGCACTTATCTAATGACATAACGTCGCATGCGATTTGGGTTTTTAGTCAATTGTAGTTGGAAACCGGAAGCGTTGCTATGACCACGTTGTTCAACGACTGTGTTAGAGAAGTTGATCAGAGAATGTTTTTGTTTTGTTATTAAATATTGAAAACGTTGCCTTCACGTCTGTGTGTTGCTTCAACCCCTTCCAGGCTTAGAGATATACGACAACAGGAGCCAACCAACCCCCCCCCCCCCCCCCCCCCCCCGCTCAACTTCCGGGGACAGAGAGCCTAGTACAGCTGGGGTTATCTTGGCCAGCCAAGGAACTGCCTATCTTGACCAGCCAAGGAACTGCCCATCTTGGCCAGCCAAGGAACTGCCTATCTTGACCAGCCAAGGAACTGCCCATCTTGGCCAGCCAAGGAACTGCCTATCTTGACCAGCCAAGGAACTGACTGTGGCCAGCCAAGGAACTGCCTATCTTGACCAGCCAAGGAACTGACTATCTTGACGCAGCCCCACGCAGGGGTAGCCAATTAATACACCTGAGCCAGAGTGTACCGAATAGTTGCGTTGAGGGCAGCTGCCCTCTCAATCACCAGGATCTCATTCCCCTCCATCTCAGGTCGCACCGCATGGCAAACACAGCGGATCTTAAGAAGACCACAGAGAAAAAAGAATGTGGAAAAGAAGGCCTGAACGGGAGACGAAGAAAGGAAAGATCCATGAAACAAGGCAGAAGATAGAAAAGGAGAAAGGCGGGTTATCTGTCAGGGCCCTCACCTCTAACCTGTCCGACATGGGAGACCCTACCAGGGGCATTATCTCCTACCAGATTGCGCTTAGGCCAGACAGTAACTTGACTTTACACGCCTTGAAGCACTTTCAGAAACTAGCCTATCATCCAAGTATTGATGCCCCCGCCAGCAGAGCCTGAGGGGTCACTGGACTGCCCAAGCCCTCCGACCACTGCAAGGTTGAAACCCCCGGAGGGAACCGTCAGACAAAAGGACAAACCCTTCATGTTAAAACCTGGCACATGTGTTTGATACATACACTTATATATCCTAGCACTATCACTGCTGATTTAAATATGATAGGGCTAATCTTGTAATTGGAACGGTGACGATCAGTTTACATCTTTTCACATTATGCGGAGTTCAAGACGGAACTTAAAACTGGACACTATTTAGATTGTCTATGTCAAACATCATCAGATGTATCATTAGATATAAGAGTATATGGAGAGGAAGGAGAGTGGGGGAATGGCTTCAGTTAAAATGCAAATCATATACTTTGCTGGTATGGTGTGACTTGCGACCAAAACCTACTCTTCCCAGAAAAAGGGTGTATTTTTTTTCATAAGCTTTTCAGCTTCCATCAACCCTCTGGAGCCATGTGTACTACGAACGTAAACTTCTGTAGAGGAAAGTGATAGCTGCATCTGCAAGGGAAACAATTGCAGCCCTTTACATGAAGGGAAACTTTGCCAGGATTCTCAAGCCAGTTTCAAGACGTTGACATCCCTTCCTCTATGAGGGTTCATGTGGGTCCCATAGTGCTGAAACTGCTGCGAACAAAATCCACCCTAATCAACTGAAAGCAAGTCCATCTTTCTTTGTAGCATGTGATTACAGTTTTACGAGATGCTAAATAAAACATATAACGGACAAAAAGTAGAATGCATTTCGAAAGTCATGTGAACAGGCCATGGTGACTTCGCCATGGATCATGCAGGCTTTGGTGGTACCATAATTTGAAATATACTCAATTCTCTTTGTGATTTTTAACATAACATAAAGTAAAATTTGTGCAATAAAGCATCCAGATGTGCGTGCGTACATTATCTAGATGCAAGAAATGTGTGTGTTTTAATTGTATTGATGGACTTTAGGGGGCCCTTTACACTCAAAATTCCGTCCGTGTGTCCACACAGATGTCAACTGCTGCTTCACTAGACGACTTACTGGATGTTGTTGGTATGATTGACAGTGAATATGACTCATCTGGTGATGAGTACATTCCCAGCCAAGAGGAACTGAGAGAGCTGGAGGTGGAGGAAACCAACGAGCTCCAACACATCAAGGCAAAAGAACAGAAAGCAGAAAATGGAAACAGACTGGGATGATGAGGCCTTTAGCTACTATGTGCCAAGAAAAGGGCAGTGATGGCGAGTGGGAAGATGAGGATGACATGCTTAGCTTAGCTTAGATGCTCCCGTGTCTTGCGACCCACGAGGCAGTCAAGGCGCTCCACTGTGCACAGTCCTCAGCCAACATGACATGCCACTCGCTTCTTTTCTATTAGAAGACGCCGAGGGCGTAGACCAATATTCAAAGGCCTCTTTGGACTGACATGCCTTTTCAGCCAGCAGCTGCCATGTTTACTGGCACCCTGGAAGAACCCCCTAAGATGGAAAACTCAAGACATTGCTGGAGAATGCATAGACGCAGACAAACATCTACTCTATCAAGAAAGGTGGTGTCAGCTTGAAGGCAACCAAGAAAGAAAATGAAATCTTCATAGGCCTGTATTTCCGCATGGGTCTATTTCGGCATACTGGGAGACAACACAGTATGTCCCAGTTGCCCATGCCATGCCCAGAGAAGAATTTAAGAAACTGGCAAGCAGCCTTTACTTTGCAGATAACCTCCCAATTAACAGAGGATCAAAAACAAGCCGACACGCTCTGGAAAATTCATCCACAGATGGATGTCCTGCAGAAGGGACTCGGCAAAATCCCACCAGAGGAGCACAATTGTGTGGACGAGATTATGGTGGCCTTCAAGGGACACTCCTCCCCGTTGTGACCGACTGTATTCATTTGTATCAAATATAATACATGGCTATATCCAGTGCCTTGAAAGCCCAGTATGTCATATATGATACATGATCAAATTACATAACAAATTCACAGATGGACTATTTTCCCCCTTGTGCATCTTACTTTGTCATTTACTGATTGGATTTTAAAGCAGCAGAATTGTCCTTGATGTTTTTGTACAAGCAGACTCTAGAGGGTTAAAGATCAGATTCATTTGATAAGGATTACCCTTTACCAGTCCTTTCAATTCATTTGGTAAGGATTACCCTTTATCAGTCCTTTCAATTCATTTGATAAGGATTACCCTTTATCAGTCCAGTCCACTCTTCATAAATTAAAGGAAAACGAAGTTAGGCTAATTTTACATCAATACATGAGATAATTTGATCTTAGATACAACACTCTCAAAATGCAACACTCTCAGCTTTTCTCCCACAGGATGTAAACACACACACACACACACACACACACACACACACACACACACACAGAAAGCATTCCAGTTATATGTTCAAAAGGTTTATTGGTGACAAGAAACAGAAGACAGGTCCAATACCAGGCCAGTTCAAGAATACAGTGACCAAAACCTAAAAGTTATGACATCATATAATATGGTATATACAAACTCATTTTCCTCTGGCTCTTTTTATAGCTCTCAATTCATACATTACAATTTCCAGGTACAACATTCCTTTTTTTCCTCTTTGTTTTTCACATAGTTGCAATCCAGATGTAATCAGCTGTTTTTAATGATCACTGCAGGAGGTAAATGAAACAAAATCCTGGTCACAAAGTCATCATGATTAACTGACTTTAGCAATAAAAAAAAAAACATGCACAAATTATCAATATTTTAGGTAGGATATACACCTTTAACAAATAAACATAATACATTTTTATATCCTTTAAAATAAACCTAATCAAGAACCAAAATCAACTTGAAGAAAGGAGAACAGGTGTTCCTTTGCAGAAAAGGGAGATTGCTAAGCTGATGTACATAGCTTTTACCCACTGAAATGTAACCAAGCTACAGTGTCAACACGGTTTATAGTAACACTCCTCAAGTACTTGCTTATGTATGCCTTCTACACTGCAGTGTACGAAGTTTCATATGCAGTTCATCAGTCACTGGGGTTCATCTTTAAGGCAGTCCCCATCTGTACATTCCTTATCAACACTGAAACAATGCCAGTTATTTTAGGCATCTTGATCAAAAACTAAACAAATAAATCAATAAAAGTCTCAATTCACAAAAAAGAAACAGTCTGTGATGAGTCATTAACATAATCCAAAGTTCTGGGCATGAAAGTTGAAAACAAGCAATTTTTTTTTTCATTTTGAACACAAAAACAGTGTTATAAAAGGTAACTGTGTTATAAAAGCTAACTGCTTCACTGAAACATAGGAATACATATAGAGGAAAACATATGAATTGAAAAACTTCCAATCACAATAAAATATACACTTTAAAACAAACTTTTTTCTTTTTCTCTAGCTGTTCCCTCTTGTACATCAATTTACTCTGTTAAAATGAAGCACTTCTACGGTCATTATTCTATATTCTACCTTCTACAAAATATCTCCTGTGCATTCTACAGTTGGTAACAAGGTTTGTCCTGTTAACCATTTTTTTAGCAGAAAAAAAACTGCATTTTCTCTTCCTTTTTTCCCTCTGACATCATTTTGTTCATCTACTTTTCTTCCAAAATTTTCTTTCATCTTTATATCCTTCAAATATCAGTACTGAAGCAACGTTTTCACTGCAAGTTTTGAACAGTTAGTCAAATTATTCATAAAGCTATGAGTGACAATCCTGAAGGATAAATACTGGCATGTATTCACATGATACCATCTATCACTTGAACATCACCATTTTAATTACTGTCCAAGGGTTGCTCAACAACACACACCTAAAAAGAATACCCAACGTCTTCACACCTCTGAACAGCAGTCCTAGAAAAAACTGTACAAAGGAGACACATTATTCACCACAGCCATCATTTCACTACAGATGTCTCCAAAGACAATCATCAATCTGAAATGCCAATGTCCAGGGACCAACTACACCTGGTGCAACTTTTGTGCCAGAATACAACACATAACCAACACCATTCTGTCGATCACATGTACAAACTCATGTGACAAAATCACAACTCTTAAAAGTAATGTACAGTAGTTTTTTTTAATAATAATAAAAAGAGAAAAACACATGAAAGCGAATCAAATACTTCAGCATGCAACTCCTAACTTACTTCAACGTCTCCAGGCAACTAAGCAATGTTTTCAAGCAAATACACTGGCTCATGTACTCAGAATGAAGGTGGGTGTGACAATAGCATGAACACTTGGCCAAAATGCAAGCAGAGAGAAAACATTATAAAATGGATAATAAATAAATGAACAGTCAAATTTTGCACTTCTGACTGTACATTATGATAGTGCTTCCATCACACTCAACCAGCCTTGAAGAGGATGACAATACACAACTTAAAGTAGATACAAGTAAAAGCGGACAGTAGTCGCCTACATAAAGGCAGAGGCCAGTGACGAAATCCTACACAATGTCATCAACCACAGAACTTGTTCATGACACAGCAATCAACACAAGCATTTAGAGTTAGCAGGAATGTAAATTTCACTGAATCAAATAACTTTCTTTCCATTGCCACATCAACGTTCATATCATTCACTTAAATGGTTATTCAAAATGTAACTGAAAGACCAAAGCAAGACAAATTCATACTACACCAACAAGCACAGCCTGCACAATCATGCCAATTAATGTACACAGTAATTCTGCCTACCCACATTCCAATATAACTATTGCTGCAGTCCAATATCATACAAAGATCATTTTCCAATACTTCCCAGTTTCTACTCCAAAATTTCTTTCTTTCCTTTTTTCTAGACTTCCAGTTTCCATCTCTTCTGAATACACCATAAGCCATCAGAACAGACTGCTGACAAATGATAGCGCCCTGAGCAAGACACCATGACCTACACACTTCAATGTCTCTCCTCCTTTGTTCTTCAAAATGCAGACAAGAAGAGCATTGACCAAAAGTGGACAGGCTGGACTACCAGCCATTACATGCTGTAGCCATATGCTGGCATCCCAGCTGGCATTCCTCCTGGGGGCATACCTGCTGGCATGCCAGTATAGCCTGGAGCAGCTCCATAGCCTGGCTGGCCTTGTGGCACCCCCATTCCCATGCTGGCAGGACCCGCCGTTATCATCAACTGGGGCTCTCCTGGAACACAACCAACCAGTCTTTGCCTCATGCTGTCACAAACACTGAACACTTTGCACACATAACGAACCTACATCATCAGCAGCTTTTTGCTTCAATACCATTTATGTTATCTTACAGTCTTGATCACAGTTTCCAACCTTATTCTAAGCAGAATGCAAGCCATACTAAAAATAATTAACCACCTACAAGGATTCAAAGCAACTGAAAGAAAAAAACTATGCAGAAAAAAACAAACAAAAACAAAAAAACCACCAACAACTGATCACCTACCCAATACTATGGGTCTACCTACCCAATACTATGGGTCTACCTACCCAATACTATGGGTCTACCTACCCAATACTATGGGTCTGTCTTCAGCTTTCTGTTCCTCTTCACTCCTAACTGCATCTGACTGTTCCAGCTTGTCCACCTGCAATGAACATCACCATCCAATCCATTGTAGGGATCACCACAAACATCACATTCAGCTAGCACACACTGATCACTACACATAATGCTTTTAATGCATCTCACGTGAAAGGAAAAGAAGGAAAAAAAACCTCGAACAAAGTGGTGCGCACACAACATTCTTTCAGGTTAACTCCCTGCTTACAGCTCCTCCCTTTATAAGGCTAAATACAGTAAAGGCAACTAATCAAGTCAACACCACTCTATACCTCAAACAATGAGAAGTAAACATGATTACTGACATAAACAAACAAAAAATCTAAAAAGAAAAAAAAAAAAAGGAAGAAAGCAAATGCTCCCTATCAAAGAAGAGCATTCAATGGTGACAACATTAACAGTCCATGGCACACCATTTCATTGATCTTTCAATACATCAAACATGAAATGTGAACATTTGCAGCTATGTTAGTCTTTTATTGAACATGAAATGTGAACATTTGCAGCTATGTTAGTTTTTTATAGATAAACGCAAGAACGTTCAGTAGAGTTTATATAGGGAAATTTTTGTTCCTGCATCCTTCATAACTACTTCACACAATGGCCTGCAATTAATACACTCTGATCTCTGGCACCCTTCTCAGGTCAGAATCCATTTACAAACCATGAACATTTTCAAATAAAACTAATCAGCCTTAATTACTTAGCTGAATCACTTTAGTACCATAGACAAAAGTAGAAAACTAGAGGAAAGACTGGGCCATTTATAGGAAGCTGCACAAGCAAGAAACCAGCCAGCCCTGACTCATCCTGCTCATGCCATGTGCACAGACACATGCTCTGCGCCGAGCTAGTCCATACTGGATCTGCTGCAGCATACTCTCCTTTCATACATAAACCAAAGAGGTGAGCTGTAAAACTGGTCGCTGTGTGGTTTACGACTTTTGTTTAGCAACATTCCACATTGGTTCTCTTAGGTTGTTTGCAGCACAAAACAAGATGGTGGGCAGGAAATCTTAAATGAGGCAAGGAACAGTGTGCAAAAGCGTGGATTAGCATGTGCATACATGGTGTGTGTGTGTGTGTGTGTGTGTGTGTGTATGTGTGCGTGTGTGTGTGCGCGCGCGTGTGCATGCGCGCGTGTGTGCGAATGCGTGTGTGCATGCGTGCGTGCGTTCAAGCATGCACAAAAAGGGACCACAGGTCTGTACCTTTGTAATGTACTCCCTCATGACCTGAATCATATAGGGCATGGCAAAGTCGATGATGTTATGTCTCCAAGCAAGCTCCAAAATGACATCAGGCCGCAGCAAGTCATAACATTGGAAGAGACAGGCAGCAAAACATTCATGGTTGTTGTTATCCAAAAACCACTCAATCAGGTCCTCTGCAATCTCTACTTGGCGTGACTCTCCTGCATACATCATGGCATCCTGGGGAAAAAAGAATAGGGGGCTTAGCAACATAAATGTTATGGGTGCAAATGTACATATGTAACTATGCTAAACCATATGTATGAAAACATATATCTTACCTTACTTGCTTGTGGTTATAAAACATTACTACTACAGTCTTTGCACATCACTTCATAACTGTTATGATTTATAACTGGAAATGTCATACTAAAAGTTGTTATATGAAATACTTACCTGTCCAAATAAAAACATTGCCTTGATATCATGAACTCCATGAATGAGTGAATGAACGCACAAATGAACAAATAAATGGAAATCAGAGTGTTTGGAGGGGGGGGGGGGGGGGGGGATAGAGCAAGGGAGCAAACCATACTTCCAGTCCCTCACAAAGACCGCAAAAGTAATGCTCTTTCACTCCTACGTCTCTTGGGTTTGCGAATTGTCCTTTCCCAGCAGCAAGCAGTGAGCTCAGAACGACATTGCAGTGTTGGAAGTAAAGTATTTCATGGAAGTATTTTTATATAAAATTTGCTTTTCTTATACTTATCTGTCCAATCAAAATGTCAGACAAATGAAGAGAATACTGAATGAACATGCTAACCAGCAGAAGGCAGGCTGGAAAACAGTTAAGCTGGTGAAGAGAATACTGAATGAACATGCTAACTAGCAGAAGGCAGGCTGGAAAACAGCTAAGCTGGTGAAGAGAATACTGAATGAACATGCTAACCAGCAGGGCCCAGTTGTATAACAGCAAGTTAGCGGCTAACTGGTTGGTAAATCCCTAGCTACAAGTTAAATCCTAGCAGTTAGCGTAACTGTCGTTCCATGGGCACTTTAACAAGTAGTTATCCTTAGCTGATAGTTAGTTTAGCGCCGAAAATTTAGAGGTGCCCCACAGCATCGCTAAGTCTGCTAACTACAAGTTAGTCGAGATATCCCAACAGTCTTTGTTCATTTTGGTCTGACAAAATGGCTGGCTTCATACATCAGCAGCAAAACTGGCACTATCAAAGAAGGCCTCGCCTGTTCAGAGAACATTTTCATCCTCTAAATGAATATGATGACCTTGACCTTTTTCAACGTTTTCGCTTCAGACGACAAGATATTAATCAAATTGTGGACATGGTGCGAGAGGACTTGCAGTTTGGATACATGAGGAAAGGTGCCCTTTCTCCGGAATTACAAGTCCTCATGACTTTGCGGTTTTACGCGACAGGATGTTTACAAATAGTTGCAGGGGACACCTTCAACGTTGACAAGTCGACAGTGTCGCGTACCATTCATCGTGTGACTGAAGCTATTTGTCAGAGGGCACGTGATCAGACTGCCTAACCAAGCAGGGGGTAATGTGCAGAAACGCCGTTTTATGAATATGGGCCATCGGCCTGGGCTGTCCAATGTTTTGGGCTGTGTCGATGGCACACAAGTGCGCATTCAGGGACCAACTCGAAATGAACACGAGTACGTAAATAGACGAGGAAAACACAGTATCAATGTCCAAACTGTTTGTGATACTGACCTTAGAGTGATTAATTGTGTTGTCAGAAACCCAGGATCTGTGCACGATGCAAGGATGTTGCGAGAAAGTGCATTGTGGAGGATGTTCGAAAACCAGCCTCCGATATTAGATGGAGTAATTTTGGGCGACAGTGCCTATCCTCTATGACCATTTTTCTTTGACCTCCACCACTGATCGGCCACATGTTGAAACACTGTTAACGGCTTCACAGATCTCAAACCACGCTTTTTGCTTGTCCTTGTTTGCAGAGTTTGTTTTGAACTTTTGTTGGAGAGCACTTTTCCGCAGCGAAAACTCTTCGATGAGAGCGACTCTCTCAGCTGAAGAAAAATTCGGCTTCCTTGCTCTCTTCGCCATCTTTCAGTGATGAACCAGCTGTAGCACGTTTCCACGCCTTCCGAGAAGCCGAGTTGGGCTTCTTTTCCGAGAACTAACACCATATAAGGAGTTTGGCATTGCGCGGTAGTGGAAATCTCCCGATCTCTTTATAGCTAGCTACAGCTAACGGCCGTAGCTTGCAGTTAGCTAGCTACGTGTTAAATCTTGCTCATACAACAAAGTTAGCCACCTGCTGTACCTTGTAGGTAGCTAACTATCAGCTAGCGATTTCACTATGAGCTAGGCACCACTCACTAACTTGCTGTTGTACAACTGGCCCCTGAAGGCAGGCTGGAAAACAGCTAAGCTGGTGAAGAGAATACTGAATGAACATGCTAACCAGCAGAAGGCAGGCTGGAAAACAGCTAAGCTGGTGAAGACAATACTGAATGAACATGCTAACCAGCAGAAGGCAGGCTGGAAAACAGCTAAGCTGATGAAGACAATACTGAATGAACATGCTAACCAGCAGAAGGCAGGCTGGAAAACAGCTAAGCTGATGAAGACAATACTGAATGAACATGCTAACCAACAAAAGGCAGGCTGGAAAACTGCCAAGTTGCAATATCTCTTTAAAAAAAAAAAAAGGCATGGGTTCAAAGGAAAACACTGGTAGGGAGTTCGGTGGGGGGTGGGATACCCTCCACCCCCACCATCCAAAATGGCATCCAAGCAGTTTTTTAAGTCTATACTATGGAAATTCTAGTAATGTGAAAGACCACTTTAACTTCCCTTTTCCTCTGACAGCATGAAGAAATTCAGCCACGAGACTAACTGAAAAAGACTGTCCATCAAATTATGCATACAAAGAAAAGCTGGAACAGAAATCTCAAGATGCTGGCCGTTCCAGCCTATGAAGTGAACAATTCAATAGTGTGTGCTCTCTGTGAGGTGAACTTCTGCTGTGCTCAAGGAGTTCTTAAGACCTGGATTCTTGCTAAGATCAGTCTTTAGATACTAGGTTTGTTTCCTTTTACTTTGTCAAGAAAACCATGGGGTACAGAAAAAAATTGGTCGCACTGATCTGGTGTGGATCATACTACCATGATCCCCTCCATGTCTCAGAGTCCAAAGGACATAGCCCGGCAGTTGACCCAACAAGCAGATGTTCTGGAGGTTAGCAATCAGAGAAGCTGAAGGGATGCGCAATCAGGCACCCAAAAATCCAAGAAAATACAAAAGGCTAGGCAGAGTGACGCAACATGGGCTTTGGCTGTTGGCTGCTGGCCAAAGGAATGACGGGATAGACCTTAATCCATTCCAGCCCTCAAAGCAGGAAAAAGCGCTGACTAGCACACAGGCAAATAATCAGGTATGTACCTGAACTGTATTGGCAGCAAAATCTAAGCTAGCAAAGAAACTGTGGGTGTGAAAAAGCAGAAAAGTCCTTGGGTCACTCTCTCTCACACAAACACACACACTCTCTGCCAACCCCACTATTGTCTCAAGTACACCTTTATTCCATCTGAGAGCGTCACCACCTATATTTACTATGATTAAATCCAGATCTAGGAAGCTACTCTATTCTTTGTTGTTAGAAAAAATCTGTCCATGGAAGAAAATAACTGAATTAGAACAAAACACAATGGTCATACTGCATGCGGAAGTGAAAAAACAAAATGACTGCATCACCTGTCAATATGATTTAATCTGCCAACTTAAAGGATGATGATATGATTTGTTTGCACTTTCTCATACTATATCAATGATCTATTAACAGCATGCTTCAGCTTCTCTCTCTCTCTTTTTTTTTTTTTTAGTGGCTTTTTCTTTGTGAAAATAGCAAGATTAGCAGTCTGATGTGGAGAGAATCCAACTACTCCAAGACCGAAAACAGAATTGGCATGCCTGCACACACAAACTTGCAGAAAGAGACAAAGAGTGTGAAAAATGATGATGCCTTTTCCTCTTCCACCACCGCTTGATTTTCAACATTAACTGCTTACGGCAAATGATCAAGTCCTTCCTTTGAAAACAAGTGTTCTAAAAGTGTTCTAAAAATCTTACACACTGATTGTCCAATGCCATGGTTTTTTAATCAGCACCAATCTGCAATTTGAACCATACCTGAAAATGTTCCATTCTTACTTTATGTAAAGTTTTAAGACAAGCATAAATGCAAATCTAATGAATTTTACTTCTTTGAAGCTTTAAGATAGCTTTCAATGCAAATCTAATCAATCTATAGAACTAAAGCTTGAATATTTTTTTGTAGCTTTCTTTTGTCTAAAATCAATAAACTGGAAAGATCGTAAGTATCTGATGACAGTATAATAAATTAAAGAAAAAAACAATGGCTGGGAGTGGACATGTCACTGGTATTCAAAGTCACTGTGATCCTTCACTTACATATATCTACATCAAAAACAAGTTCATTTTCTTACAGTCTCAGTGATTTAAAGCATAAAATGCTGAATAAAGGTTAGAACTAGCATTTGCCATGACCTTCCACCAAGCAACATACAAATTCTTATCAAAATCCATCAAATAAACAATACACTAATGGCTTTTGCTGCCATAATAGTTTCCAGAAATGGCACAAACCTTGTCTCAGCGATAGAAGCTCTTGCCTCCTGTTACAGCCTTTGCAATGTATGTCTGTGAGGCACAATATCTAGCAGTTCACAAGAACAGCTCAGGCATGGATTGGCGCAATATATATTAATAATTAACAATAAAATGGACTGAGGGAGGAAAGGGGATAGAGCAGAAAAGAGAAAAGCTGTGTCAGTGAGAGGTAAAGACTGCCCACACACCTTGAAGAGTTTGTCTTTCTTGCACAAATCCACCGACTGCTTCCAGCGGTTGTTGCCCTTGTACAGGTAGGCAGCAATGCGGCGGAATTCAATGAGTTCATGTTTTTCCAGTCGCTGGGCTAAAGAAATGTTGTCAAAATTGTCATAGGCATCAATGGAGGTGCGCAGGCTTTGGTAGTCCTCTTCCTCAATGAAGAGATCGTTCAGGGACTCATTGATGGCCTTGTTGTTGTTCTTCTGGACTGAACGCAGATAGGGTTTCACAAGGGGAGCCTGGTTTGTCTGAAAATACCAGACAGGTGCTGATTACATCTGTAGACACCACTGAAAAGTTCATCTTTTCTGGATGAAACTGTAACTTATTTCCTTTCAAAACAAATGTTATCACTTTGTTGTAAGATGAAACAGAAAATCTGACTCTTTGTTCAATGTAACATGATAACATCAGTGTGATGAACATGCTTTTTCAACAGGCAAAACAGATGCAATTACACACAACTTAAAATATCATCATCTGCTCTGTGTGTGTGTGTGTTGTGTGTGTGTGTGTGTGTGTGTGTGTGTGTGTGTGTGTGAGTGCATGTGTGTGTGTGTGTGTGCGTGTGCGTGTGTGGGAGAGAGCAAGCTTCTACATATGTTTCTGTACTGTTGTGTGCAACGTAGTAAGATGTGTTTACACTTTCACTGACAATCACTACTGGGACCTTACAAACCATTTTTTTTTCTGCTGTTTTACTTGGCCATTTACTTACATAGTCTAGGAAAAATAAGGGCATCTGATAACATTTTGTAACTCTAATACAAGATTCATAGGTAGAATTCAAAGACAAACTGAATAAATAAAACCATACAGGAAATCTCCTTCTCACACACACACACACACACACACACTCACACGCACAGAGTAAAATAAAGACATTTGGAAAAAAGAAAGAAAAAAAAAACAAATACAGAAATAAAAACAAAGGACTATCATTCACAAATGAGCCCTGTCTTGAACTCCTTCTTTCCCAGTGTATTTTTATTTCAGTGACACATTCATTATATTTTCATGTTCCCTCCTTCCTGACATCATGAATCACAGAGTCAAATATGTGTCTGTTATTTTGTGAAACATTTCAAATATACTTAAAAGTTCATGTTTTTAAATGTAATAATTTAAAAGAAGTTTTGCTTTAACAAAAAAAAAAAAAAAGGGGTGGGTGGGGGGATTATTTAATATCAGAAGTAGAAAAGATTACCGAGTAAGGTAAAATATCACAACACACACAATGTTCACAAAGGAGCAATAAGAGTACCCAATCCTCAAACTGAATTGTGGCCATCTGTTTAATCTATGTCGTGTATAGCTAGGCCAACCACGGGAAGCCATCATATCTGGGCAGTCATTTCCTCAAACTCAATTCCTTAACCTCTTCACTGCGCTGTTGACAAACGGCGTTCGTCACTGAAACGTCGTCTGCAATGCTTAGTTGACAAATGCTGTTCGTCATGATTCAACACTCATTCTGTTTTATCCAGCATGGGCCTTAGCAAAATATGATAGCAGTGAAAGGGTTAAATGGCTGTTTGAAAAACACAAAAAATCCTTTGCAGCAATTTTTTTTTCCCCTTGTATGAATTGCTTACATATCTTCCTTTTATCAAATCACGAACTGGATGAAGAGTATTTATCTCTTTTAGGAACTGAAATATTACATCATGTGGTACATCTTTGTACACAATATTCATGGGGTCTGCTGTAAAATGTTATGTCTGACATGCAAGTCCCAACACTCAAACATGAACATGTTTTATGAGTGGAACACTACACATAATACACAAAGGAGCATCCTCATCTAATAAAAAATATGAATGGGGGTAGAAAATGAAGGGCTTCTACTAGCCTTTAAAACTACCAGTGCATGTTATTGGCAATAAAAAAAATTCTGGTACTAACCATCAAGCAGCCAGTGCAGTTCACTGAGTACTAACTTTGAGCTAAAATCCAGGAGCAAGCTACTAATGGGTTTAAACCCTAAGTCAGTGGCATCGACTGCCAGAGTTTTTCACTCCAAATATCTAATTTTTACAATATGTATAGTTATGCTTGGGTTCTCAGTCATGCCGGCACGCAATGAGGTGAATGGTCAACTTGCCAAGAATGCCACAAATAAACAGTCAAGCAGATTCTGTATCAGGCAAACAGTCTGAAACCCACAGTTCTAACTGATGTCACAGACTTCTCATGAGAGAACTGAAACAGTTAGATGGATAACAAACTCTTTCAAATCCACCCATGCCTTAAAAAGCTCTTACCTGGAGGCCATAAAGGAGAAACAGTTCTGTGCCGATTACTTACAAGCCACTGTCAGAGATTCTGTTAGAAAGCTAAAGAGGCTCTTATCCGCAAGCTGGTATGTGGTACTGGAGCAGTTATTTTTCACTGTTACAAGCTGAAAATGTATGGGTTAGGAAAAAAAAAAAAAAAGAACTTATGCCAGTCAGACTGGTACAGTAAAAAAAATTTTTTTTTTTAAACCCGTCAAGGAGCCGAGAGTGTTCCAGGTTACAAACAGCACTGACCTCCAAATCCAAGATGGAGTCAGAGAGAGACTGGAAAAGTCTACAGTCAGATTTAGAGACCATCTGAAGTACCAGGACAAATGTTGTGAGCTCAGCAATGCAAATGGAGTTGTGCTGTCTTCATCCTCAAATTACAGGATTAGTCAGCTGTTCGTTCAACACTCCTTTATTCTTCACAGATTATTCTAAACCAGGAAGCAGTTCTGCTACTCAAGGTCTTTTTTATTTGTACGAGTTCCAATTCACTTATCTGTTTAGCTGCAAAGCTCTCAAAGTTTTCATCGTTGTGCCGCCATCTTGTAGCAAGAGCTTGGTGTTGATATCCATTAAAGATGATAATTGCAGATGAAGGCAAATATTTTTTTTTACTTCAGGGAAGAAGATTTCACTGTTTGCAAGACCAGTGTACTTGGAATAGAATGTGCACATGTATAGTAAGGGAACAGTATGATGCAAGTCTTAAAAATCAGGTGATAGAAGTTCCCCCTAGCATTCAACGAGCTGACTTGTCCACAGTATTAGTGTGCACCAATGTCAGCAGGTTTACTGGCCATGACATGAATCTGAAACTGGCCAGCACATTGGAAGATACTCAGACGAGGGATGATAAGCTCAATGGGTTCTTTTCCTGATTGAAGCTGGACTAAAACATAATTTATACAAGATAAACCAAGAACAAAATATTACTTTTCTACAGTATCTAGGAACTGGAACAAATCCCAGCACAATCCAAGCATTTTAACTTCCTCAAGGTGAACACAAAAGAGGGGAAAAAAACACCACTGCAATGGGGAGGAGTGGAAGGTGCGACAGGAGATGGAGAAAAAGAAAAGGTAATCCTCCAGAGCACCTTTTCACATCGCAAAATAAATCTGCTACTTTCAAATTCACATTCTGCATTATGATTGTCAGCTGAAAACATCTGAGAGTGGGGTGGTGTTCTGCAGATATTTCCAGATGCAAAAATCAGCTGAAAAAACAAATGAAATAAGCTGAGGAAATCAGCTGAAAAGTGGACAACTGACATGCCTGAGAATTTTGCTGATCCAGACAGGACCCAACACAACACAACCTTGCTGGTTAACACATAAATAGTTAAGAAAAAAATTCTGATCAGCATTTCCAGTTAATTCCCAAATACTTGAGACTCTGCATTCATTATGTCTTAAATTTAAATCCTACCTTCATGAAGAAGTTGACTGCCCGTGTATGATCAAGACGTGGTGTGAGGACCATCAGCAGGTCATTCAGCAGCAATGGTCTGAAGTCAAGGTAAAACTGGATGGCTTTGTAGTACAGCTCAATGTTGGCCACCTAAAAGCACACAAAATATCAAAGATTACTTTTCATGTTTAAATCTAGATCAAGTAGCTTATGGTTCCTTTTTACAAATATATATATGCAAGTCTAGAATGCTGGAAGCAAGGCACAGAATGTACAAAATAGAAGTATAAAAGAAAAAGCGTCAAGCTTTTTTTTTTTTTTTTCTTTTTTTTTTTTTGCTTCAGTGTAACCTCGTCCCGCTGTATGAGACAAATACTGAAAAGAAGTGGCTCTCAACACTTTCCCAGAGGAAAAAACTTTCACTGTGAACTTGTCAGGCTGAAATGATGCGAGCAACACTGTGGACACCATCCAGTTCCTGTCCCTTAAACATTATGCCACTAGGTGTAAGGCACTGCAGTGGAACTATATCATCTCCTAAACAGCCATTCCCCACAAATAATATGTCGCACACACACACACACACACACACACACAAATCGCAGTAGCACAGATCATGTTAGGTACTAAACCTCTGACCAGTACACTGGGTTGCAAAGTCATGTCAACAAGACCCTTGCCTTAAATCCTGTCATCTTCGTTATCATTTACTTATCAATCCAGCTGTCTATCTTGGCAGCATAGTGTTGCATACTGACTGACCAGTCCGCATGCTTTGATACCTTTTTGATAAAACTGAAACTAATGTGTTACAAGAACAAGTTAACAGGATGAGTAGAAATTTTTATAACCACTTAGGATGGACACTGTAACCCACATAAGTTCAGAATACTAACATTTCTGCAGGAAAAGTGTCACTACAATTTCACAGTTGGAACTGCCTTCAGAACTCTTTTTATCCAACTCAAAAACTGAGAGCGGCTTATTTTTGCACAAAGGACCACATACTTGCAAACACACTCTAAGAACATCTGTGGATTCCATGGACACAAAATCTTGTTCTTTCATCACACTATAGAAACAAAAATATCCTTGGTGTGATGCTAGAACATGCTTTACTGCACCTGGTATTCATGAACAATAGACTAAAAATTGATTTTAAAACTACAACAGTACTGACATCATGTACCCGTACTGACATCTGAACATTGGCACTAGGCAGCATTAACATCACACCCCCATGTTTACAATGAGAAACAAAAAGAGACACAGAGAGAGAGAGAGACATCAAAGAAGAATAAAAATGAGTTGGATTATAGTCATTACTCAATCCCCTTCAACTATGCAGGGAAAGCACAAATTAACTCAATGACAGAGTCAAATCATTACAATCACACTATCTCTATGACTTTAATGAGAGTATCCTTGCCAAGCAAGTGAAAGGAAGAAACCCCCTGCAAAAGATGACAACATCTCACCACCATGCCTCATACAAGACACGTGTGTGTTAAACATTTGATGTGTACAGGTAATGCACAGAAGCGAACTGCTTTTACATGTGGAAAAAAGATGCAACACTGATTGCTGTCACATGCTGGAGAATCTGACATTTCTGTGAACAGAGATCAGATGCTGTTAGTCGTTATGCCCTTAGTGTCATCTTAGATTCTTTTCAAACCCCCCCCCCCCCCCCCCCCCCCCTCTTGCTTCACTATATGGCCAGAATACTAGCACCAACATTGTTGCATATGAAAAGATCATCTGCACACATGGTCAAAAATCAGTAAGATAAAGCTGGCTTTCCAATTAATTCACACATGAGCGCTCAAACACTAGAAAATTTTCTTTCTAAATACCAGTCTTGTGTGTGGCTGTTTAAGCCCAATTCACTGAGTAACCATAGCTTAGTGTGGACATGAGCAGCCTTGAAAGTTCTATTTGATTCTCTTTAATAATCATCCTGTGCATCATGTGGAATGGACTGGCTCACCACTAACAAGAGGCAGCATCTGTGTATATGCTGAAATCTTACAAATACTTAACTGGAGTGGCATTTTCACAAAATAGTGCATAACTGGTGGAAACAGTGTTTGTCAAGGGAAAAACAATTAACACACACACATACAAATGGTCACACACACCCAACTCTGCTTTTGTCCCCAGTATTGTGGAACTGCACATGTAAATGAGCCAATTCCTTCAGTTCCAGGTCATCTGGATTGCATTATTTCCAGTCAACTAGCACCTTTCATATGTTCTGAAGCAATTCTCTGGCTGTTTTCCTTTTTTACAAAATAAAAGCAAAGAGAGCGATCTGGAATTAGAAAGCCATTTCTACCATATCCCTCAAGGTCACATCTTCCATTTGGTGGAATGAAAGCAGTGACATTATCTCCTTCTTGAAGTTCCTACAGACTCCCAAGAACAAAATTCATGGAGTTTTTAAGGAATGTTCATTTTATTTCAAGGCTACAATATTTGCGTAAAAATTGAAAACAGAAATGGCAGTTTGATTTTTCTGCGTTCAGGTTGATGAAAAAAAAATTATTTAAAAACAAATTTTTACAAACATCATCACGATCCTCGATTGTCGTCTGCTATTTGACCAGGGGAGATAATCTGCAACTTCATCAAAATTGATGAAGTTACAAATTATCCCCCTTAGTAAAATAGCAGACAACAATCCAGGATCGCGACGATGTTTGTAAAAAATTTGTTTTAAAATAATTTTTCATTAACCTGAACGCAGAAAAATTCAACTGCCATTTCTTTTTGCCACACTGAAGATTTCTGGAGCTGATGGTTTGATTTTCAAAGGTTTTCAAGGAGGTTTGGTCAACAGAATCACAATTTACTGATTTTCAAAGGTCTTCAAGGTCTTGAAATTCGCTGTCAGAATTCAAGGAGTTTCAAAGAGCGTACGAACCCTGCCTACTGCAGGACAAGGCTAATTAAGCATCTTAATGGATTATGCCAAGTCTCTGGACATTTCTTAATGTCATAACAGAGAAGCGGGCAAGAAATATATGGGAGGGAGTGAGGGAAGAGATTCTCCAGGATCATTTCGATTTCACAATCCTGTCATAACGAGTTGCAATTTGTGGGAGGCTGGGAAGCAGACAAAAGAATGGGTGGGTACTGACTTCTGATGAAAGCTGAACATTAACCACCCTAGCAGAAAGGCTTTCCCACATTTCCCCCTCTTCCATTACATACTTGTCATGGGTCAAAATTCAAGCTCTAGGTCAAAGTTCAAAGACTCCCAAATCAATTTTCTTCAATATGCTAGAAATAACACAGAAAAAAAAAATCAATGTTCAGAACAGACACACACCTTGGTTATGATGTCCTTGAACTGGCTTTCTCGCCAAGCTTCCGTTGGATGAGTCATGATGGTAAGAATGGCATTGTCATACTCCTCGTACTTGTCATACAAGAACACCAACTCTGGCCACAAATGGGCAGATTCTGCTGCTCGCAAAACCTGAAAAAAATTCATTGTCAGAATACAGGAAACAGTTCAGCGTTAAATCATCTAGCATATACTGATAAGAATCTGAAACATATCAGTAGCTATTAGACAGATTGTCAGCTGCTTCTAGCCCAGCTGACCTCAAGAGTCACATCAGGGCTATCAGCCTGTAGAAATCAACTCAAAAGTAAATTTAACATAACAAACAAACAAAAACCTACACATACAATTCATTAACACAGAATTTTAAATACCTGCTTGAATTTTGTTAAAATCTTTTATCCATAAAATTTTAGATGAAAAAAATGTTAATTTTTTCTGAGACTGAAAAAAAATTGAAAATCAAGTCATGGACAAGCCAAAATGAATTTTTATATGCAGTGATTTCACTTCACACACACACACACACACACACACACACAAAAGGAGCACATTTTTTGCTCATGCCAGACTATCCCATATCATTTTTTAAACCATTGTTTGCATGGAATACCAAAGTTTTGTGGCACACATAATGCCCATATGACTTTAAAGAAAAACTGTATTGCATACAAAATGGTTTTGCTTCTTCGTGTGCAGAGATCTATGAGAGTGCTACAGACCACCATTTATTTTCAACTGTTTAATTTATAATCCATGAATAAGGTATTACTAAAACAAAAGCAGGTAAGCTGCCAGCTGATGGACATCTGAGAGAGAGTATATGTGTGTGTGTGTGTGTGTGTGTGTGTGTGTGTGTGTGTGTGTGTGTGTGAGTGTGAAGCGTAGCTAAGATCAGGGCTCAAGATGACTAATGCATGACAGGAAGCATATTACTGGTTAATAAATGACCATTCAATGTGATTCAGTGGTGTCCAAAGGAGTTCATGTATGCTTCCAAACCATAAATTCAAGGACTTTTTTAATGGGCTTTTTTTTTTTAATGGGCTTTCAATATTAGATTCAAGGACTGTGATACAGAAAATATAAGCCTGTATGCATACTTTGGTTGCTTCATACAGTCACTTCAGCGGATTCTGGTTTGCACCCGACAACAAGGAAGTGAGAACACTTTCTGAAGATTGAAACTGAAAGCCAATTTTTTAACGTTTTATTAACTGTCAGCACTGTTGTTGTTTTTTTTCTCATCAAAATATAAACTGTTTCATCAAACGTTTCATATTCAAGAACTTTTATAGACCCTGGGGTAATCATACGCACTGCAGTCTAATTTCAAGGATATTTCTGTCATTAAAAAGGGGCTCTCAAAATGTAAGGACTGTGAAGGACTTTTATGAAGCCTGCTACTGTTTGCTGTCTTGTCAGCATCCTGTCTGTAGCACTAAGAAGTCAAAACCTGTATATGTAAACATACTACACCTAGAAGGCCACTCAGGACACTGCAGACCTCTGCAAAAGGGGAGGGAATCATTGCTCTTCCGCTCAGTTCATGAATGAAAGCAAAATCTTTACATGACCAAGCAAGGAATTGGTGCTCTAGAGACAGGAGTTGTTTTTATTTAGATATGTAAAATGTTAACAATTATCTCACTAAAAAAAAGTTTTAATTCTCCATTAAAATCTATTACTTCATAGTTAGTTACCAATTCCTAACAGTAATTTTGCAGTGTTCAGACATAGTTACCAATTCCTAACAGTAATTTTGCAGTGTTCTGACATAGTCAGTTACCAATTCCTAACAGTAATTTTGCAGTGTTCAGACAGAGGCCAATCTGTAACAGTTTTATCTAATGAACAGACCAGAACCCATTGTTTGATCTGATCCCCACTATGACTGCACTACAATCTAACAGGTTTATCCTTTAGTCTTATTCCATCTTTCCACTAAGTTTCAATTAAAAGTTACTGCTGAGTTCTGAGGTAATAGGATTAGATGCTGAGCAATACAGGATCCACTGTGTGTTTGAGCACCACCTACAGTATCAGCACCACAATTTAATGGATTCATCCAAGGGCCATTTTCCGTGTTTTCTTCTTTCAAAATGGATGCTGCCTAACTACTTTTCTTAGCATCTGACATTCTTTTTCAACCTTATTTTACACCTCTTAATACAAATGTAAAGCCCTACTGCTACAAAATCATCCAAAAGGGTAAAACATGAACATTTCACTCAGTATGCTTTTTAATATCTTTAACTCTTAGTGCCTTTCACTGTAAGATTACTACTGCTCTCTGAGTCATGTAAGTTTTGTTCATTTTCAGGAAAATTCAGGTGACCTCACATATTTTGTTATTTTGTTATAAATTAAGATGTTGATGAAACTTTGCAAAATTATAGAAAAACATTTGCTCTACATGTTAGATGTTTTTTTTTGCAATTTATTTTTGTTGTAATGTGTTACACTATATTTTACCTGTAATAAATTAAAACAAAACGTTTTGTGATGTTGTTTGTGGTGAATGATGTATGACAAAACACATACAAGCATGCAACACAAACATCCACAAAAAGAAAAAAAAAAAAAATCACAGTACTTCTCTGTCAGTACCATCATGTGTAATCAGGTAAAATCCAAACACAGGTAAAACGCACAATCTGTTGTAGTCACAGTGAAATGTTCAATAGTTCTTGAAACATTCTCAGCACATGGAAGAATCTTCACTTCACTGAGCCCTAGGAAGGACTTGGAAAAAATAATCGATTGGTTTAGCATCAAATGGAAGTGGAATTTTTTTTTTTTTTTTCCTCTTTACGTTTTGAACACAATCGTTCCACTCATCCTGGTCCAAATCAGCCGATTCAACACCACCACTTGCACTGCTGTCAGTTTCGCTAAAGTCCGAGAGATCCGACGATTGGACTAAAGAAACTGAAGAAACATCAGATAGATCGAAATCTCCTGCATAATTTCCGTGATTTCTTTCATCCACCAACTGATCGATGTACTCAGAAAACACCGACTCGCTGTCCGACTCGCTAGTCACATGGCCCAAGTCCGCCATCTTTGCAAACTTGGCTGAAGTATTTTTGGACTCTCCACTTCAACAACCAATCGTAAACCTCAACAGCCGTAAGAAAGGATGAAAACTTGTTTCTGATTGGTTGAAACACTCCTTTTTCGCGCCAAACTGATTCCCAATGAGTACAAGATGAATGAAATGCATCATCAGCTTTCCAAATATGGTAGTGTTACTATGGTGCCTTGCGACGGCGCAGGCACTGACTAGACGGGCGCCGAACGGCAGTGCAAGACGCGTAGAGTTAAACTAAAACAAAATGCTGTTGTGACATTAAAAAAAAAAACAAGAAAAAAAAATGAAACTGCCCAACACAAAAATGTCAGATATTCCTCATTCCAAGCTCTTTGGATAAAAATACAAAAATTTCCATTATCAAAAAACAATACATTTTACATAAGCTGACACCTTAAGGTAAATATGAAACATGACAGCCTCCATTAATTGGTAGGAAGAAAGGTAAATATGAAACATGACAGCCTCCATTAATTGGTAGGAAGAAAAATCTGAGATTTTTTGTATGTCTGCCATCATTTACACACAGCAGAGCCAACGGGAACAGCCGCCTTTTTTCCATCACCAACATGTCGCATCACGAAAAATTGACACAGCTTAAATCAGATTCAATATTTTTGGTGTAAACCTGCTGACCGACCCACAAACAGATGTGGGTGGAAACATAATCTCCTTGGCAGGAGCAGTGACTACTTCCTACTAAAGTTATCTGACCTGACAATTCTAGCTCAATGTCACTTTACAACTAAAGACTGTCTGTGGTTTCTTTCACACACACAAACTAGACTGTGGTTTCTTTCACACACACACACACACACACACACACACACTCATGTAATTCAGGCAGAATATTCTGAACACTTCTGCATCTTAACCTATCAACAAAATTTTATATGACTGTCTTAGAGCTGATCTTCTTCTCCCTTAACTTTCTGTGAAGAGTCACTTGGCACAGCACTGGAAAAAGAACATCTCTAAATTATTCTCCACATGAGTGGCGTAATTTCTTCAGTATCTAAAACATCTTTTTAAATAAACACATTTACACAGATGTCACAGCTGGCCAGGTCTAGTAGTATAAGTATTATGTTTAACAGACTTGAAAGCTGGGGAAGGCCCTACCTTTGGAATATTAACTCGTGACCAGAAGAGCTCCAGGTGTTCGCGCATCTTTTCAGGCTTATACTTGGAGTACAGAATGCCTAGTTCAGTGAACATCCCCATGTGTGCACGCTCCAAACCTGAAAAGAGCGACAAGTATTTTATAACCATGTCCAACAACTTTGTGCTTGTCAACCATCTGTATAAAGTTTCAACATGTTAACAAAGTATAGGACAACGAAGCATTTATAGCAATCAGTCACAGTTCAACCCCCTATCAAGTCATAACAGTATCATGCCATCATTCATGGAAATATGGACCCACATGCCCTCCAACCGAGGCAAGATCGCAGTCCCTGAAGGACAATTGTTTCTGCCTTTACTTCGTTTGAATAGTTAAATTATGTCCATCATCTTACTGGTAATATATCTCTGAGTCCAATCATATGCCATATAAAGAGCATACTCCATTCATTAAGAGCAAAATATTTTTTTTTTTTTTTTAAAAAAAAAAAAAGATGATGGGAATCTGAAATGGGCCATCACACTAGACAAGCTCACATCTAGGGCCCAACACACTGCTATGGCTTTCTGCTCGGAGGCTGTTCTCTGAAAAAGGTGCCTCAGATGGAAATCGGTTAAAGGAAACTGGAGACCGTCTCTTCTCTCAATCGGGTCAATGCATTGTAACATAATCTATTGTAGGCATTGTAAAATGCGCTGGTGTGTAATCATGCCTGTCATTCAGGAAACACATCCATGTGTAGTGCATTAAAGTCATTATTCAAATGAGAAGCTCAACTTGTGTATTCCTTACATAACTTAAGGGACTTTGTCACAGGTTTCCGTAATGATTCAGCAACATTTCCATAGGAAAATGACAAAGCATTTCAAGCTAGAATTAATTTTATAGATCGATTTAAACGAAAATAAGAGATGCGTAAATGCAAATAGCAGATGCCAAGGTTCTGTTCAGCAGCAATATCGGCATGAATTGAACAGAATGAGCAGATTTATTTTTTAAAAACTGGCAACGTAACTAAAGAAGTGTTTCATTATGACTTCTGTGCAAAACGAATTTTTCACAGCCTACATTGTTGGAGACCGATATAAATGAAGCCAATTTGGATGGGCAGAAAACTGATCACCGACTGAAAGTTCATGACGAAGATGAATCGATTCAAGTGTGAAACTGCAGTCCAAGAAATATCTATTTGAACACTGAAAGAGGCAAGATACTTGTGTTCAGATGGGCATTTCAGATTGACATTTGATAATCTGTCATTATTTTGGACAGTAAACTTTGATGACTTGGCCAAGTTTCAAATCACAGTCTGAGACTGATGATGCTGATTGTGGATGTCCATCAATTAACAGAATTGCCATTACAAGCGATAATAATAAGCAAGTGAACTTTCAAAAACTAAAGATGTAAATGTTGTATGATTAGGCCATCTGTATTTCATCACTTGTGGTGTTTTGTTAGAATTTAAAAACAAGAACAAAACAAAAAACAGAAAGACAGGAAACAAAACCCACCAACAATATTAGTGGTGAAATAGTGGCATCACTGACAGACCCATTTCAATGCAAATGCAACGTTGCTGTCAATCCAATTCACTTGTGTCAAAAATGTTAAACTTTTTTTTTCTTAATCTTTTTTTTCCCCTTTATTTTGCTGTTTAACTCCAGTCCTGTAGTCTGTGAAGCTGAAACAATGCACAGACCATTCTGCATACTTTCACAAAATTGGCATTTTTTTTAGACCAGCTCCAAAAAATCTAATTTAATTTTTACATCTGAGCTCCTATTGAGAATTTCAGTTCTTAAAATGGAAGAAAAAAATAATTTATCAATATTTCATCAGTGTAGGTCATGTATTCAAAATAACTCCATGCAAAGAAAATGATAATCACTAAAACAATGTAATCTTTACTCGCAAACTTTCACTCTCAAGTATGCTGTTGCTCTTTTGTTTGTTTTTGTTTGAATGGTTAATTATTTCTGAGAAAATTTATTTCTGAGCCCAGTCATGTACAATACATGAACATTCAATAAAGAATAAATCATTAAAAACATTTAATGAGAGGATCTTGAACCTAGCTAGCATACGGGAAAATGCTCATAATCAAGGGCATGATAATCTCTGAAGGCTCTCAGTTCAGAGGCTGGGACTTAGAAAGTTACCTTGGATCGAAATGGGTTAAGTTCAATTACAAGCAAACTATACACACCAATCAAATGGAAACAAAATCTGAAGGAAATGCATTAAATATTGCTATTCTAAAACTTACCTAAAGCTGCTTCTAGCAAAGCTATCAACTCTTCAAAGTATCCTCTGTCCTGATAGTAGTTGATGAGTTCTTCCAGTTCATCGGCATGCACCACTATATGCAGACCACACATTTGGGCTAACCTGAACTCTTCATTATCCACACAAGCAAAACACACCTGAAACAGACAACAACAAAAAAGAAAGAAATGCACATCATTCTATATGAAATGCTAACAAAACCCAAAAGTTTACAACTATTCAAATAATAAAGTTATCTGAGATCAATTGTAAATCTTAAGAAATAATTAAGGAATTAACTGCCTTATTCCAAATTCATTAACTTCTCTGCAATAAAGCTGAATACATTTTCTGATGGCAGTGCAACTCAACTACAGATACACAGGAAAGTAATTGTTTCATACTTGTTCATCCAGCATTTATGGCATTATCACAGTGCAATAAGTTTATAATAAGAATGGATGAACAACTTTAAAATCAGTCATTCTGCCTTGACTGGCGTCTTGAGTTTAAGCTGCTGAAAGCACCATGAGAATGAGAAAGAAGGCTGCACAAACTCACATAACAGACAATGTAATGGTCCGCTTATTTCACCGACACACATTTACAGACATATCAACGTAAACATGCAAAACACTGAAACCCCCATTTAGTTGCCTTAGAGCAAAGCTGACTTTTTCCCCCAATTTTTCAGTTTTATCTTGAGGTTGAAGTGATATACTATTCAAGAATGTGCAAGTCACAAGTTCGAACATAATCAAATTTGTAATTTATTTTCCATCAACTGCTCTTGCACAAAATAGTCCAAGAAACCTATTACAGAGTCGACAGGACCATTTGCAGCCACCTCATTTTCGCCCAAATACATGTCAGCTAGAATCGGTCAGAACCAAGTTTTGCAAAAGCAGACAATCAAACCCCTGCCCTAGTAGCTGTCAACTGTCTTTACAGAGTAGGCGACTAACAGCTCTAGACTGCAAGGCCTATGAAATCTTTTACCCTAGAAGAAATCCTGACTGAAGCGCACTTATGACGAAAGAAAGAGACCAGCCAATCTAAACATCCTTGCTGCAGTGGAAGGGCTACGGGATCTGTCTAAAACTTCACATCTGCAAGTGCCACTGAGAGCCCTAAGAGTTTACCAGGCCCTGATCTGAGTCTTTTCAAAAGTGCTGGCCAGTTTCTGGTTCCTGTCATTAAACGTTTCATTAATGATACGCTCTTTTAGTAACTGGTTATGTATTGTACATAACTGGATTCAGAAATGAATTTTACATTAAATTTAATTATTCTAACAAAATAAAGCAACATTCTTACTTGAAAGTGAAAATTTGCTACTAAAAAGAAATCTGTCATGCTAACAGTCCATTTTCTACGTTAACCTTTAGTGGCCGTGTCTGCTGAGAGAGGCGGACAGGCCTTCTTTCCCTTGCAGCCCAGTCAGCCAAGGGTGGCGGACAAGCAGAATGTGCATTCTGCCGTGTTCACCACTACTGGAGAATAGGAACCTAAAAAATTCCTACACTTTCCTTGATATCGTCCAGAGGAAATAACCTCCAAAATCAGTTTGGGGGATGTCCTAGCAAGTTACAGACCCTCATGTTAGTGCTCTATTGTGAATCTGGCTGACCCCAGCAGCTTTGAAACAAAAGAACTGGCGCTCGGCTTTCCCGCTAAGTGCAGATAGATTTCCTGTGCCAGAATGTTGGTCAGGCGAAGGGGTAGTACAAATTTCTCGCTCAATGAAGCGCTTGAAATTATATTACAAAGTGGATCGGGCGAGGAGGAGAGCGATAGAGAAGAGGAAAATGAATTGTATTAAAATAACGCTAATAATTATGATTCTGATGATGAATCATCAACATCAACTGCAACAGACGCCGCCGCAATACATAAGGTCGCCGATGAAGCCAGTTCAGATGATTCAGAACAAATCCATTTGATCAAAACACATCCAGTGCAAATAATGGCAGCTTCACTGAATTGTTTGCTTCCGAGCTTCATCTCCTAATTTGGTGTTGTTAAACAACGGAACAGTATGTAAACAAGGATGCTTTTTGTTGGTTTTCAATTCTTACTCGTTGGCCATGTTTTCCAATGGACAATCGTGTCCACACACTTGAAGGTACAGATAAAAAATTACTATGTACAACTAATCGGGTGTCTGCTCTTTCCTGTAACACAACACTGTCAGATGTCTAGTTACCGTAAAAAAAAATCTAAGTGTCGAAATATGCATGTCGGCAGGGACTGAGACTGCGTGCGAGACGGAATCATGCCATGCGCGCTGCCCACAGCAGAATAAAAAAAAAAAAAATTTGAGGACTTTCTAAGGCCTTTTAACAATATAGAATTCAAGGACTGTAATATAAAAACTGTAAGCTTTATACAGTCACCTCATCAAAATCTTGTTTGGTGTCATATACTTTACCATGTCAGACCATAGCATTCCACGGCAGTTAGTCAGCTCTGCCAGGCCGAATTTTTTGTGGCTAATGCAGTAATAAGACCATCACGTGACGCCCACCTTACTTCCGGCAGTGAGAAGCCGGTGTAAACTTCCTGTTCCTCTTCAACCTCGGCCTCCTGCCTAACAAGGACAGGTTTTTTGCTCTGTCTCACCTATACTTCTGTTTTTGTAGAGATTGCTTGTGTGTTTGCCTTCTTTACTTGTTCTGTTGTGGTTTACGTTAGACCATGGGTACCATTGCCGTGTGAGGCTTATGGATGGCGTTTTATTTCATTTTATTCACACTCTACGGCGTGACTGCTCACGATTTCTCTTCACTCCATTGTTCTCCATTCGGCCCTTACTCACCGGTGTTGGAACGCGTCCTCCCTGACAGCAACGCGATCCCCACTCTCTTTCGGTAAATTCACTTTGACGATCGATCTTTGCCGGTCGTTCGAGCCGCCATCTTTATTCTCGCCATTCCGGCCGACCCCTGCGTGGTCGTCCTCTTTCGTCATACCTGTTCACTCTACGGAGGTTTTTCCTCCTCTTTTATTAGCGCCTTCCTTCATTTGTTCTACTACTCCTGATCGTCTTTCTTACGATCGCTCATCTAGTTCGGTCGATCAGGTTTGTACACACATCTCTACCATCAAATATGATGGCTGATGTTTTAAGAAAGAGGAAGAAGAAGAAGAGGAGTTCGCCTTACGATCTCCCGTCTTTCATTTAAGACAATAAATAAGCATTGGTTATCCTAAATCCTCTACTCAGTCGCCTTTCGGCCTCCTGGCATATCTTCTGCACATTAGTCTATTTTCTCTCGCACCCATGAGGTTTTATTTCTTTCACGCTATTGCTCTCACCAATTTGAGCGATTGTCGTTTCACGCTATTGCTCTCGCCAATTTATGCAATTGTTGTGTTGTTTTTGTTCTCGCGATTTTGTCCAGACATTATGCTCTATGTTCTGTGTGCAAAAGATCGCTGCATTTGGCGTCTTGGGTGAGAACGTCCTCAAAAACCACACACTCATGCTAACTGATGGCCACAAAAAGCGCATGGCTCGGTATTTTAAATACACGCACGTTCGTGTACCTGTCTTTTCAAGCGGACGGGTATGGAGAGTGGCACTAGTTCATCCTCTACACAGACCCCTCCAACTCGGGCTGTCGCCCCTTGAGAACCCTCATAACTTGGGAGTGTGGGACGCACAGTCTACCCGTCTCCACATCAACGTCCTGGAACTGGAAGCGGTCAGGCTTGCCCTCGCCCGCTTCCAACCCCAGGTCTCGCACCGACTTGTTCTCCTGCCCACGGACAACACTTCGGTGCCTTGTTATGTCAACAAAGGAGGAGGAGGGGGGGGGAGAAGGGGGCTTGCTCCCTCAGCCTCTCCCTCCGAATAGAGGCCCTCCTCCACTGGTGCCACGTGCGGGGAATCACCCTTTGCGCGAGACACATAGCGGGGACGGAAGGGATCCTCAGCAGGCTAACCCTCAGCCATGTGGGGAACAGTGTTCAGGCCCAGGGTCGCTCACCCTTCCCTGGTCCGGCCTCAACATACGCCTTCCCGCCATTCCCAACCCTCCACAGGGTGAGCCTTTTTCCTGCTCCTGATGCTCAACTCTGTCCCTCCATCTGGCCTTCCAAATTTCAGATAGGCTTTTCTATCTCCCTATCATCTTCGTTTAGGCTCTCGGCTGGCCCCATTCGGGGCTACTGGGAACCCCCGCGCCCCAGGCGCTCCTCCCAGTCCTACCTCTAGATGCTTCCAAGACGGGCAGATCGGCCTACGCCCCCGCGTATAAGGATCTCCCCGTCTTATCTCCCCGTGCCCATGAGGGCAGGGCGCTGGCCACTTCCACAGCGATCCAGCGCTCTGTCCTCTTGCATCACATCCTGGAGGCAGCCTACTGGCATCCGGAAAATCCCTTCATAAACTTTTATTTAAGGGATGTCCGCATGTCCAGGGCTGATGGTTCTAGGGACTCCTTTTGCGGCTAACGCAGCCATATCTATTCCTCTGCTAACCCCAAGAACCATTAGGGCACTAAGCCCTCCTCCAATTCCTTTAAATTCTGCTATGGTCTGACATGGTAAAGTATACGATGCCAAAACAGGGAGTTTGTGTTAAACTCCCTGTTTGGCTAGTATACTTACCATGTCAGACTCTAATGCCCACCCTACCTTCACCACTAGCGCTATGGTTCTCGGGGTTACCTTGCGCATAGGCCTCGTTGAATGAGGAACAGGAAGTTTACACCGGCTTGTCCCTGCCGGAAGTAAGGTGGGCGTCACGTGATGGTCTTATTACTGCATTAGCCACAAAAAATTCGGCCTGGCAGAGCTGACTAACTGCCATGGAATGCTATGGTATGACATGGTAAGTATACTAGCCAAACAGGGAGTATAACACAAACTCCCCATTTATGTGACAAGGAAGTCAACACTTGTGACTGACTGGAAATAAACTTGAATTTTTTTTTTCCAATTCATTACTAATTCTTTGTCTAATTCTATTATTTCATCAACAAAACATACACTGTTTCATCAAAATTTTCATTTTCAAGCATTTTCCAGTTCTATATGAGCACAGGGGCCGGAATAGCTCAGCTGGTAGAGCGCCAGACTCATAATCTTGGTGATCCTGGGGTTGCGAGTTTGAATCTCCGTTGGGCCATTTCGGTACAGGGGGGGAGGGGATTTTTCCCTCGGAGTTAACATTGGTTCTGACACCATTTCCCAAAGAGTCCTTCGAATGAGACTATAGACCAAGGTTCCGTGTGTGAATGCACGCATAACATCTTGCACACACGTAAAATCCCATCACCAACTTTCAAAAGAGAAGGCCAGTTTGGCCATTGGCATGAATGAAACTGTACACATAGCATGCCACTCAGTGTGAAATATCGAAAGAATGAAAGAGTTGTTATGTACACTAAATGAACGATATTGACTGAATGACACCGGAAACAACTGAATGAAGCGCCAGCAGGCAGCTCTTCAGTCAGCTCTACCAAGGTAGGCAGCCCATTGTGTAAATGAGGATGTGGATTGTAAAAAACTTAAAGCTTGATTTCTGGCCGGGAATAGCCACTATATAAGGACACTCTCAAAAAAAAAAAGAAAAAAAAACAACTATAGACCCAACATCAGAGTTTTCATGTCTTTGAAAAGGTGTCCTCAAATTTCAAGCACTTTTAAGGTCTTTCAAGGACTTTTATCATCTCTGGTTAGGGAGCAATTTTTAATGCATATCATATGCTGATAATACGCAGATAAATAATTTTTCTTTCTTTAGCTAAATAAAAATTCTTAATCCCAGCTCAAATACAAAAGTCTGTTTTATGAACGAGTCCATCACAAAAAATGCCGCATTTTTCAAGTATGGATCACAGTCTGTGCATTGTTTCAGTAAAATGAAAGAGTAAATACAGCTTTAAAAAATCAAAAGAATATTCCATACCTAACATAAATGAACATAACAGGAAAATTGTCACTGCGCTGAAATGGATCTGTCAGCGATGCCACCTTTTCACCACTGGCATTGTTAAGTGTTTTTTTAATTCCATAAACACCATAATTCATATAATACAGACTTCTGAATCATACATGTCTAAATCTGAAGTACATTTTCAAAGTGAACTTGCTTTATACATTTTCAATTTCTAATGGCTTTTTTCAATACAAAAGCAATGGTCAGACAAATTATTTGAACTGATCTGCACCTACATTTCGCACCATCGACCTCGGACCGCAATTCGAGATCAGACCAAGTCATCACTATTTGCTGTCCCAAATAACTGCTACAATAATTAAATTTCAATCTAAAACGTCCGTTTAAACACACAGATCTTTCCTTTTTCAATGTTCTCAAATCTCTGTTGGACTGCAATTCCACAAATAAACTGACACTGCTTCATCATAAACTTTCAGTCAGCCAGTGACTGATGTTCAACCTGATTAAATCAGCTTCAATGATGCCACTCTCCACAAATGTTGTTAACAATAAATAACTTTATGTCTACACACAAGTCATCAGGCAACACTCCTTTAACTGGTGCTGCTGCCTATCTCTGTTTGACAGAACTTCAGTATCCAATATTTGCTATCACTACTTTATCTCTTTCTTAGAAGTCATCCAATAAAATTAATATCACTGAAAATGTGGGGTAGTTTCCCGTCTGAATGTTGCTTAATCATCACTGGGTTTAGAGACAAAGTCCACTAAACTGTGTGATGAATACACAACTTGTGCTCCTCATTTGTGTAATAACACCCATATAACAAAGGTAGGCAGGTTTCTTGAATGATAGCTGTGTCCCCCCCCCCCCCCCCCCCCAAAACCTCAGGTAAGCTATGCACTGGCATCTTTCCCAATTTATATTAATTAATTACGTCCTTTTTGATGTCCTTTTTCTCCAGCAGGCATGGCTTTCTCTGGCTTATCCCCACTTCAACCATCTCCATCTCCCCTTCCCTCCTTCCTTTCTCAAACTTTTCAAAATGGTTACTTTGGAGGTTTTCCATTTTTGCTAGAAGGAATCTTTATTAAGTATAAAATCAACATGAAACATATAAGACTCACTTCTTTCCAAGTCTTTGTACTGTTGGCTTTACGTGCACCATCGACTGCCCCTTGGTATTCACCCAGATGTACCAAAGTTATTGCCAACCGAGCATAGTTTGACACACTGTTGTACAGCAGCTTTGCAGCTTCATACATTTTGTTGTCGAAGCAACGGTCTGCCACCTGCAATCACAAACTGGAACATTAATTACATTCCACTAACTGCAATCAGGATGATATGAAAAGAAATTTACCACCAGAGTGAGAGACAGAAAATGTTGCTTATAGCCCAGCCACCTGCAAAGGGCCATATCAGGGCTGTCACCACACTGAAGTCAACTCTCAAATCATATTATCAGTTTGTTTTTTTTTGTCTTTTAACCCTCTTGCATTCGTTTCGCCCGTATCAGGCCGCTCTGTTTGTCTCTCCTGGTGTTCGTTCCGGCCGCACGTGCTGCGTTACTTTCTCTCACACACTGCAACCTTGTTTTAAGTCAAGGATGGCCAAAAATATATGTGCATCCCTGAGAGGTGTCCAATGAAACCTTAGCAGTAGTACGGGGTGTGGGAAACGATTCATTCAGAAAGACTAGGGTCGTGAACTGACCACATTCCATTGCTGCAGACGACATCGCCTTGTTTCTAAAAATGGCATCTGCTAGCATTTCTACCGACAGCGATTTTCTGGATTACACGAAAGAGGAGTTGGATGAAATACTACAAGATGTAGAGAGATATGAAAGAGAAGAGTTAAATGAAAGTGATGTGGATGTGGGAGAGGAAGAAGAGGGAGAAGGTGAAGAAAGTGATGAAGATGATGATGTGCCTTTGCCTGCGTTTGTGACCACGTGGCGACCGGCGACTTCCGCACCCATGGTTCAGCCTTTTGAGGAGGAGAGTGGGCCAAATCATGATTTGCCAGACACAGCTACACCTCTGGATTATTTTTTTTTTTTTTCCTCCTCCTGCCACAGTTGTTCTTCACTACAGCTGCTGACCAGACGAACCTGTATGCCAGGCAGCAGATGGCAAAGCGGGAACAACCTGACCTACTTTGGCAGGACACGACACCTGCAGAGATGCACGCATACATAGCTGTGCTCATCATGATGGGTATCAAACATCTGCCAAGACTCTGGTGCTACTGGTCAACTGATCTTCGATTTAGCGAGCCGTGGATTAGTGGGGTGATGTCGAAAACAAGTTTCTGCCATGCCACAAATATGGTAGAAACCATGGATCAAGCGTAGTGTTTGCCATATTGGTGACATGTGACAGTAGTGACACTTACCTTCCTGCTGTGTGTGACCAGACACCACATTAGAGTGTAAATAATGGAGTTTACTTCTTTCTGTGACTCCGCATATTCTGGAGTTAAAAATCATTCAGTAGTGACAAACACACTTTTTAAGATGAAAAACAAAAACTGTAAAGTTACCTGGCTGCATGTTTGAGTATGTGACAAATCATGCGACACTTTGTGACACCCCAAACTGGATTTACTGAATCAGGACTGCTGTTTACAAGTTGAGGTAGGCCACCCTTCGATGATTTATACTAACAAATGCATGCCGACAATGTTATTGTCTGTCTGGTGTATCATAGTAACACTGTCAATGTTTGATGTCCCATTGTTTTGTGACATAACCGGGGTGACAATGACACCAACATGCATCCCAAACATATGACATCTCTGCATTATGAAATAATATGTATTAGAATTTTGCATACTAAATTTGACAGCACTGTAGTGGAAACTTTGTCCACTACAGCCTTTCAAAGGCAGTAGGTGAGTTTTAGGTTAAATTTCTCAAAACAATACGAATACTAGGAGCAGTTTCAGGCTGGAAAATGCGAATGCAAGAGGGTTGTCTTTTACAAGGGAGGTGACACACATCCACACAATTCATCAATTTAAAACATACCTTAAAAAAAAAAAAAAAAAAAAAAAATTTTGTCACAATCTTTCTCCCGTACAATCTTAAATCAGATTAAAAAAAATGTTGGTCTCTTCCAGAAATTCAAAAATCACATCGGGTGGGACATCTGCTGTAAAGTGTTCATGTCTGGCATCATGCAAGTCACAACACTCTAAAAGAAAATGTTTCATTGTGAGTGGTACATGACATGGAATACACCAAGAGGCTTCTTCACCTTTTGAAAGATAAAAACAGGAATACAAGGAGTGGCCTATGAGCAAACTGCACAAGCAACCACCTCGTTGCCTTGAATGCCCACATGGCTGGGAACCCAAGCAAAAACGATGTTGTATCCATCCGATTTCAGAGAGGCGTACAGTGTAAACACTTTCAGCAGCTGAGGGTTCTTGAGATAATGGCCGGCAATGGCCTCCAAAGCAGAAAGGGAGTCTGACAAAATAAGGCAATCTTTATGTTTCGATTTAGAGACCATTTCAAGAGCCAGGACCATGGCTGTCAACTCAGCAGTGTAGATGGAGCTGTCGGTGGGAACGTGTTCAAAACATCTCTGAGAGGGACCCGCTGCACAAAACACAGCAGAGGCAACTACCTCCTCAGATTTGCATGGGTGGGAGTGAGAAATGTTTTTAATACTGAAAAGTTTGCAGCCAGGGTCCAGGGCCGTTTAAGGCCCCTGGTGGGGTGCAGGGGCAACACCCTGCTGGAGAGTGTGGGGGCAAAGCCCCCCAGATGCCAACGAAAACTTAAATCGAAGGACAGTTTACTGCATTCTCCTTTGATACAAACCCTGTATTTTATACTTCTCAGTACTATATTGTTAAAACTATTTCAGACAAAAAAACTACCAAACAACTACAAACATAATTCAAGAGATCACTGCCACCAGCCCACCTCTTTTTCCACTCACAACGGCACAGTTGTACATGAGACAGCTCATGATGTTTGTAAAAGGGTTAATTTCATGCTCATTATCACCACAGCCATTGCCAGGGTCACTTCAGCCGAGTAAGTCTTAGGCCACCGCAAACAGATTGCATGCTGTTGCAGAATTTGCTACAAACCTGTCAAGCAGCTGTGTGACAATTTCTCCCTTCCCCACATCGAAAAAACGAACCAAAACATTGACCATTTTGTCTTTTAATTGTTTGTCGTCTCGTCAATATTCAATGAAAAATGATGATTTTTAACGTGTGAAACTGTTCATTTCTCAAGGCTTCAGCTACACCATGTATCTGTGTACGTGGCCGTTTTTCGACTGAGTGATAATTCTTCCACAGCAGGCTGATCCTGCCACAGTGTCTGTACACACGAATTTTTATGTCAGTAGCACGGTTACCCTTTGAAGATTGTGCTATCATCCTCTGAGAGGCTTTTTAATCACATATCTACACATGCAAGAATGATGTTCATTTTATATCTATTCTTCATGCAACATTTGTGATCAATGTAACTCTCTCATAATTCTCTTCATTTCAGATATGAAAAATTGCTAAAAAAAAAAAAAAAAAAAGTTTTCTTAAAGACATCTATCTAGATTCAGCTCAATCTCACTACATGAAAACTGTCCTGGCATATGAAAGGCAGTCTCCCACAAACCTGAGTGATGTTGGCATGGTTGGGGCCGGAGACAAATTCCTCCATGTCTGCTAACCGGTTTGTCTTGGCGTAAGCAAACACCAGTTCCGTTTCCACAAACGTTTCTCGTGCCTTCTTGCGGGCCATCTGCAGGAACTTCACAAGGTCCTCCCAGTTGTCTAGTGAAAAATGGTTTTGAATTCAAAGGTCAAGTCTCACTGCCCACAGGCCTTAGGATCAGTGAACCATCAGAGGTTCGCACAAACAAAAAACAAAACAGAAAATTTACAATCAAAATCATATCAATGGTATATCTACATATCTATTGGTGGTGGCTGAATTTTAGAAACTGTCACAAGAATCAAATGCATTCTTGTACTCCATCTGGTAAAAACTGATAACCCATTAACTATAAACTTCATAACCCTATATTCAAACAGCATTATGTTATCTGGATGAATAAAACATGTCACCTATCATAAAGTTTAATATTCAATTTCATATTAGTAAAACTCCATGCTTCTACCTGGTTATAAGCAGGCATGAATGTGTATGTGCCCATGACGATATGTGTTTAAAATTATGCAAAGTGCACGCATTTTATGTCATGCATAAAGTCTGTCGTTCCATACAGTCATCACCAATTATTGTAACAATACCATATAAATCATGAACAGGAACCACGCTAATTTCTCAAGTCAAATATATCTCCTAATGTATATATAAATCAAGTGGAAAAAAAAAAGAAGAAAAAGAAGAAACTCTAAAAACCATCCAAAAAAAAGTTCTCAGACTGGACAGAGAGTGCAGCAAGGTCTTACTGTTGTCGCTGGCCACTTGAGCAACCTCCATGTATTGAGAGGGATCATCAGCCTTGATGTAAGAATCAATGGCCTCCTTCACCATGCCCTGATTCAGCTGGGCCCGGGCAAGTTGGCTCCACACTGCTGGGTCATTGCACCGCTCTGCAAACTCATAAGCTCTGTCCAGGTTGCTTACATTGTCAATCAACACCTGCAACACAGTATCATTCGGATCAAGTTGATGACACTGCCACACCAGAAGAGAAAAATGCTGTTCTTACATAAAAAAATAAAAAAAAGTCAAATGATCTTCTGCTGTGGAATAAAAACCAGCAGAGGAAACTTAAGCTAAAACCAAAATGATCATAAAGAAAAAAGAAACAAAACTTTCAGTTCTGTACTGAAAGAATGAAGCACCTCACTCGAATGTGTTTTGAATGCATATGTTTTGAATATGTGTAATTGTGTGTGTGTGTGTGTGAGTGAGTGTGTGTGTGTGTGTGTGTGTGTGAGTGTGTGTGTGAGTGTGTGTGTGTGTGTGTGTGTGTGTGTGTGTGTGTGTGTGTGTGTGTGTGTGTGTGTGTGTGAGTGTGTGTGTGTTCCCTTTTTGTTCTGTTTCTCTTGCTGTCTCATCTTCCATGCCACTACAAAGGTATTACTTCTCAGCCATTCATTCTGAGTCACACCCTATCTTGTTCCCTCACAGCTCCAATACCATAAAGCCACAGGGAGCAGTCACAATCAAGCCATCATGAGACAACCCAGCAGAGGAGACACTGCACTGCTGCAGTCACTTCAATATTCCAATGGTATTCAGTGCTGCCTGATTCGATACAACATATGCAGGACACCACCTATTAAGCCACCGACTGATGAAAATACTTGCTTGGTTGCAGACGTAGCATCCCCTATCAGAGGGCACCATCATATCTGTCCACAACCAGTCTCCATAAACTTGCCAATACCAATGACTTTGACACAAACTTGCAACATAAATGCCAAAACAAATTGAAACTGAGATCACTACCACAACAGCAGGCATGAAAGGCCACGGAATCCTATCCAAGGTCATGAGATACATATGAAAATGCAAAGAAGATAAAACAAATAAATATACCTCAGAATGAAAAAAGTTTCTGGACAGCATAAGTTTCTGATAAAACTACTGGTAAATATCACATTTTTTAAATCATTCATTGCATTCCTCTCTAGGTGTTACTGACCTGAATGGCTGAAGTGTTCACTTCAAACTTCTTGAAAATGGCGAAAGCTTCCTCATACAGTTCATTGCTGATAGCAATGTTGGCAATGTCAGGGGCATCATAGTTGTCCAGACGGTTGATGTATTCCATGACACGAGTACGGTCAGCTTTGATAGCAGTAAGAATCAAGAGATTCTGCAGATTCCTGCAAGATTACGAAATGGGAAAAAAAATTAATTGAAAAGATAAACACACAAACAAACAAATAATAGCCTTTGCACTCTCTCAGGGCAGCAGAGAAGTGCAATGTTCAAAATAGGCTGAAAGTCATCACTGATACTTCAACAACCCCCTCTTCATTTATGAGACAGGTAACACAAGGAATTTTCCCCACTAGTTACTAGACATACTTACCAGTCCAAACAAGTGCATTATTTTCACATGGTGTGAAATCATACCCAACCAGGCATCCAGACCTCCCTGAAGGGGAAAAAATGGCTAGATCAGCTTGAGGCTATAGTCAACCTGGGTGCTGGATATGCCAGCAGACCAGCTGGTCAAAATCTTAGAAAAAGTAAAGCCAAAAGTAAGGTCAACTCCCAACTGTGATTGGAAATCACTGGGTTTGTTGTTTGTTTGTTGTTTTTTTGTTGTTTTTTTTTTTTTTTTTTGGGGGGGGGGGGGGTGCTCTCAGCAGAACACTGAATCTCAACTTGAGTTGAGTTTCCCTTTTTGAGGAGCGGTTGGTGTGACCCCACTCAACTGCTACAGTGTCCCCTTCAAAGTCCCAGTCCACTGAGGTATCTGGTATAGTCTTCATGGGTATTGTGTGTGTGTGTGTGGGGGGGGGGGGGGGGTGCATGGGAAGGTCCCCCAAAACTAGACTCCTTTCTCCACCTAAGAAGAAAGAGAGGGTGGGGATACTGAAGCTGCGGACCAGTCAAGTGTTTGAGTAGTATTGTCCAACACATTTGTGCAATCAGCAGTGACAAAAATACTACAGGAGGCGAACAGACGACGTCAAGAGACCATGAAGAAAGACTCTCTTTTTCTCAGGAAATCAAATATCCCTTCATGAAGCAATTCAGGAAGACAAAATACTGAGATCATTCCGCCCCTTTCTTCCTCCTTCCTCCACTACACACTATTTCCCACCCCACCCACCACTTCTCCTTTCCTTTTTTCCTTCCCCTTTTTTTCTTTTCAATATCTAGTATCACACTTCTGAAAGGACAATTCTTTCTCAAGTGCTGTGCATGTGTATACATAGTGAGTGTATGTACACACACACACTCACACTCACACACATACACACACAGTTGCACAGCATTTGATAAATACTCGACACATACACAATTTCCGCTGAGCGAAAAGTACAATTAAAGCAAACTGATGGTGCTTACAGCTAACCAATGGTGGTTACAATTGCATGAAAGCTCCAAGATATTAACTGAAAGTATGTCTTTTACTTCTGCGCTTTGTTCCCTTACTTTAAACTGCCAGGGGCAAGTATCCCATGGTGACTGAAAAAAAGGCCAACAGCTAAACAACGCGATGCAAACTGCAACTTATTGTCACCTGCTGGCCCTAGGACTGGGGGGCTGGATGCCTTCAGCGCTCAAGGAAACGAAGAGCACTGATTGGCTAGCAGACAGGCAAGTAACCGCTATTTTTCATCAACTTCCAAACCACTTGAGTGAGTTTGCTTCATTTCCATACGGGTTATCTGAGGACAGTTGACTACTGAGATGTGGTGTTCTGAGCTGATAGCTTTTAGGACTGAAGGCATCCTTAGCCATGTATTTGGAAACAACCCAGAAAACATTTATCTTTTTTAACTTTTTCATTTTGTCTCAAGTGTGACTGGCAAAAAATATGACCGGCAGTGGGACAGAAAACAGACAATCCACTGAACAAAATTGTGGACTATTTGGCAGTGCAGATGTCGCTACAAAATTCAACAGAGATGACTCAAACCTAAGGATGGGTTTGAAAACATTTCACATGTGAGAAGTGGCAATGACTAAAGTGAACAAGATATGGTGACAAACATAAAAGAAAAATTACGGTGGATTCCACATCAATTCTGCGCCCAATTTGAGGAGAAAACTGATTGATTGTTCTTCGCTTGTGTCTTGAATGTCGTTTTTCTTGCCTGAAGAAGAGCAAAGTGGTCGAAACACGTTGTGTTTTGTCTAGTAATTTGCATGTCTCTTTAGTTCAGTGGAACATAGTTCAGTCTAACATAGAGGAAATACAGCCAAATACAGATGGGTAGACAGGTCTGGAAGGACAATACCTCTAACAGAACAAAAAAACCTTCCAAGCTTCCACCTGGGTGCAATGCTTACCTGTGTTCAGAAAACACAGAGCTATCCAAGACAATCTTCTCCAACAATTCAATGAGTTCATTAGGCAGATCTGCTGTCATGAAGGCCTTCACTGTCACAGAGATCTCCTCAGGGTCCTGAGTTTCTGACAGTGCTGTTTGCACCACCTGCCACAAAACCAATATATGGCAACATAACACAAAGGATACAACACCTGCATCATCCAAAACACAAAGTACAGATCCAACTTTTCTCATCAACATCCACATTACAACAAAGCCAAACTTCATCTGAATTTTTAAAGGACTTTTACTGCTATCAGCACTTTACTTCTAAAAGATGTGTACATACTAGTCCGAACAAATGCCTTATCATTACTTGGCATGGAACTTTACCATACAAGCAAGACTGCAAATTTTTTTTCTAAAAGAAAGGAAAAAAAAAAAAGAAAAAGGAGGATAGCAAGGGGAGCAGACAGATAATCATGCCCCCATGTGCTGGAGTGATCGCCCTTAATGAGTTCGCTTCAGAAGTCATATCTAAACATAGTTCAGTTCCAGTGCCTTTTCTTGACTAAGCAGAGAAGTGACAGGGTGTCCAAATGATTGGACAGGTAAGTACATCATAAAATTACATTCAGTGACAAAATTCCTTTTTCTCTAACTTACCTGTCCACACAAATACCAGAATATTGAAAAGAAAGGTGGGAAGTAAACTCACCTGAAGAGAGAGGCAATGAACTCAAACAAGAAAGTCCCTGCACAGCTCTTCAAGGCTACATCTTAGAAGAACCGAAGGCTCGGTCTATGGGCCTTACACTTAATCTCCCATGCTTATGACTAAAGACGTGTGGATTAGTCCCTATTTCCCAAAGTTGATGGTACAAGATGTTAAGCGTTAAAAATGCCTTAGAGGGAGATAATGTTATTTATAGCCCAGCCAACCGCCAAGGATCTATCAGGGCCATTACCACATTAAGTAATTAAAGAAAAATTTTTTTCTTAAATACTCATTCACACGACCCTTTAAAATGCGCATTCTAAAAACACATTCGAAATTTTTGCCGGGTGCAGACCTGTTTACCCCAAATTCGTGTACCTGTAATATCTCGGACAAAAACCTGTAATTTGAAAAAAAAAAATCATAATCTTCATAATCGCAATACTTTCGCAACTTTAGAAAATTTAGACACTCTTAATCATGCCAACAGCTTGAAATATCTTGGCGTCGACATAAGAAGTGACCTCAACTGGAAAGATCATGTAACAAGAGTCACCAACAAGGCCAACAGCATAGTAGGCTTCCTGAAAAGAAATCTGAAGACGACAAATAAAACCACCAAAACCAATGCTTACCTAACCCTTGTACGCCCACACATAGAGTATTGCTCATCAGTTTGGAGCCTGTACAAAGTAGGCCAAAAGAAAAAGATTGAAATGGTGCAAAGAAGAGCAGCATGTTATGTTATGCAATGACTATGGTTGGACCAGCAGCGTAACATCCATGCCACAAGAACTAGGATGAATCACAGCGAAACAGGCAGAGGCTAACCTTCATCATAGCTGCCAACCTGTTGGAACAGAAATTCCTGTGAGAAGGCGGGGGTCAGGGGGCTGCCGTAGGCCCCTGGTGGGGTGCAGGGGTAATGCCCCTGCTGGGGGTCTGGGGGCAACGCCCCCAGACGCTGACGGGTACATGCACATTTGGAGGTAAAAAAATTAGCTTTTCTGGGGTCAAAAGGGGATATTTCTTCCATCTCATCATGCTAGAATTAAACATGAACAGTACTGATAGCAAAGCATACAGATTACAAAAATTACAGTCATCACACATTACTAAACATTAGAAAGCACTTCAACTTACCACTTCAGTCCAACAAGTAAACTGTGGCTTGACAGGTTATGCAGAGAAGAAAAGTCTCCAGACTAATGTCCATTTATGTTGCTCTTTGCTCCTAGATTATCTTGCTACGATGAAAGATGCTTTGGAAGTCTTGGTTTTTCAGTCTGTATACAATGGATACCACCAATATTGCAATTTTCTTGTTTCATCATCCCTGGGCATCTGATTCTCTATAGTCTTGTAACAGCAAACTGAAAGTTTCTATCAAGATGTTGGTAATCATCATCACCATGGTAATAAAGAACACACACAAAAAAAAAGGGGGGGGGGGGGATCACTAAGGAAAAATTTCTTTCCTACAATGTACACCTATATCTGTTCAGAACTACACTTTTTTTTTTTTTACAACCTGTCAGCCTAACAGGATGCTGCTGCTGAAGGGAGGGGGGGGGGGGGGGGAGGGGGGGGGGTTGAGTTGTTCTCTGTCCTTGAGGACATCTGATGTTGCCGACTTCGCTTTTTTCAACAGCTCTATTGGAAACTCAACTGCTGCTCATAGCAAGCCCCACTCATGTTGGCTTTGACCATGTACCGCCATCATGGCATCATTGCCGCATTCCTCTTGTGCTTGGCAGAAGAGGCATGAAGTTCGATGTCTTTTTTTCCACCATGTGAGATGTTGATGTCAGTACGGCATTCTTTACAAAACGCATGATATTCATCTCTCTTGGATGCATCAATGAAGGCGTAGTCGACTTTGTATCGCGGCAAAAACTTGACTTTTGCCCTTTTTTTCGAGTCCATGTGGCACTGCTTTCCTGAAGCCATTTTCGCGCGGATGGAAGTACCGGACGGAAGTACCGGGCGGAAGTCGATTTGTTTTGGTAAACCGATGTGTCTTTTTACCAACACCTTGCAAAAAATTACCGAAACATGAAGTCATTTTTGATTTTTCATTTTTCGGGAAAAAAAGACTACTTTCGGGATTTCCTGTCAGATTTTAATTTTCGGGAGTTTCCCGAAAATTTCGGGAGGGTTGGCAGCTATGCTTCATGTACAAGATCGTCCATGGCACTGTGGACATACCTCCAGACAAATTCCTCAAGAAAGGATCCACCAAAACAAGATCAAATCACCGACACAAATTTGCTCATCTCAGCACCTCCTCTGACCCATACAAGTTCAGTTTCTTCCTGTCAATCATTCCAGCTTTGAACTCCCTGCCAGTAGCAGCAGAGGCTCCCTCCTTAGTATCATTTAAGAGGGAGCTCAACAAAATCCCAACTTAGACCCCTCCCCAACTAGCCATGTGGTAAATGAAGGATAGGGTTGGGCCAGTCCAGGTCTTGACCTGGGGGTCACTACGATTACCGGATAAGCCTCTCCAGATACCAGGTTAGGCTAGCTGGGTACCCCCCCTCCTTTTTATTTCTCTTTTTGTTGCCCCTAATAGACCTATTTTCTTTTCATCTTACGCCTCTGCGCACACAGGTCAATAACAGTCAACAATGATGGCTGATCTTCCAAATTGAAGAACTGAAGAATGAAGCCGGCCGCTGGCGCGCACGACCACTTCGTCGCCATCTTTGACAAGGTAAAAGACGCAAGGCATGCTGCGAAATATCTTCTTAATGCTTTTGACCGAAATGGTAGCAGATGAAACTTCGCATTAAACAATTATCTTTCTTTGATTTTTTTTCCCGTTAAAATTACGACAAAATCATAAGGGTAAACAGGTCTGCGGGTGTCAAAAGGGGGTTTCCCAGATATTTTTAGAATCTACGGACATTCATGATTTTGAATCTAGTATAGTTATACTTCCCGAACACTATCCAAATTTACAAGAGTCCGAAACGACTGACTGACTGCCGTTTCTGAACAGCGCGTGTTGCAGTGATGCAGACATAATTCATCCGCCGTTCTGGAACGGCTTTGTGGCATCTAAAGGTAAACATATATTACCAACAATACAATATGTCACAACCTATGCAAAAACAGTGTTTTAAAAACCTAAAGACAAGGAAAAAAAGTCTACGAAAGATAACCCCAATTTCAAATTTTTGATCTTTTGGTAAACCCATTTTATATGTTAGGAGAGAACACACACACACACACACACACACACACACACACACACACACACACACACAAATACACTCAGTGAGAATCACCTGATCAATGAGCTGACGTCTGTACTCATTGTCTATGTCCAGGACAGTTGCCCACAGATCTGAATCACGTCGACGCACCAAGTACCGTGCTTCACTCTTGAAGAGAGAGTTCTCATTACACACTTTGATCAGTTCTTCATCACACTGTCCTCGTTCATAGGATACACATGCTAAATGAGGGTCTCGCTTTTCACAGTACTTGCCAACGACTCGACTGTCATAGAACTGGTTTTCTCTGCACAGAAAAAGGCTATGCACACTTCACACCTCTGAAATGTACATTTCCATCATCCTTATCTTACACAGACCGAAAACGTGAGGTCAACACCCAAAATGATCATTAAAACACACTGGTCTACTACCACATACTTTCACCTATCTTCCACTTGCATAACCAACTCATAAACCTATCAACATTTGTTCATTTAATTATGTGTATTTATTACTCATGGACGTCACTGGTCCACTACCACCTGCCTTCTACTTACCTTCCATTCGGTTACGTTTTGTTACTGTTTATGGATGTCACTGGTCCACAACCATCTACCTCCCATTTAAATACCAACTCAAAAGCCAATTGTCAAGATTCATTCATTTACCAGCCGCCAAGGCAAAGTGGTTACTGTTGTGAACTCCCAGCTGGGAGGTTGTGGGTTTGATTCCCATCAGAGCTGTATGTGATTTTTCTGCCCCGATCGACTACTGCCAAGAGCTGAGTTTGCTTTGGGCTCAATTAGGAAGACTGGGATCGCACCGTCTAGTTTCATTCACTAAATGGATGCATCCCTGAAGAGTGTTGCTGAAATTTCCTGACCAAAACTGAAGGTGTCTGTATCTCTTGGGCCTGGATGATGCAGAGATATACTATGAATGCAAGTGTACAGTACAGCCCTGTCATGCAATCTCAAACCAGAATGGAAATCAGTAGTATCATCTTTCTCATCATCATTCTCATAGATCAGCATTAAAAAAAAAAAGGTTTCAAATTCTGCACCCTTTCTTGCCCGGCTCTCATGGTGACCTCAGTTTCGGTGTCCTCTCAACATCTGTGGCCTTGGTTTGATTTCATTGGGGTCACCAGTATTGGCACACCGTCATCGGACAGACGTGGTGGCACAATGGCTCCATGACTAAACTATTGGCATCAGAAGTGGGCTACATAGGTGGTGTCCTGTGTACGTTGGCTAAACAATCTTATCGCTCAAAAACTTTGTGACAATTTGAATCGTAAACAGATGAAACAACTATGATAAATTACAATCCATGCCATGCAATCACCAAAGCTGTGGCTAGACTAATGCTATACCTTTGATCGATTTCTCTTGATACTACAATCTAGTCCACAAACTGTTATTTCAAAGCGTTGGCTTCTGCATTTCTCGGATTGTAACACCCAGCAATAATGATTACCAGACCCTTCAAATGTAAATTTTGAGATTATTACAGGCATGTCCAATACCATGAAGTCAAGAACCATCACTTTGTGAGATCCTTATCTTACTATTCAAGTATCATTGGTCCTACTGTGTTGTTGGTGTTACTGTAACTCAGAAAAAAATGAATAGGAAGGCAACAGACCACATAAAAATGTTGCACTCACCTAAGGAATCTCTCAGGGTTGTTGTTGCTATCAATGTAGATCTTGGCCAGAGCATTATGGGTGGCTGGTTCATTGACTCCTTCATGTACACGGGTTTCCAACCAAGGTAACAGCAATTTCAACCTATGTGCACAATATTCAGATCGAGCTATTACCCAAAAAAGTCATTGCCTTTTCACATCAGTCATTCTGTCAACAATCTCAAATACATGATAAAACACATATCAATCCAACATTAACAATCAAATCAAAACCATCTACTTTTCAGTGCACCTAATCAATACTGGAAAAACAGAAACTGACAGACTGATAACTGAATCAAGATGATATGAGTAAAGATGATATGAGTAAAAAGAATAGATGTCTGGCCAAAAGCATAAGCGTGTCTGATAATATCCTCCAGAGCAAAAAGCTATAGGACTGTGTAAGATTTCAGCATTCCTCATGTTATACCACTGTGGGAAGCAGAGACAACCCAACTCCTCACAAATAAACACTTTAAGGTTCTCACAGGTCAGTAATCTAACTTGATCCCCTTCAAATGTTTGGAACTGGATAAGGACACTAAAGAAGCCAGGGACAGGTAACAGAAGTATGGTCTGTGCATCGTCATTCTTTTGCTGTCCTTCACTCTCCGCTTCTCGGCTCTGTCCCACCCTCCAGCATTAAAATTTAATTCCAGAGTTTGCTGAAAACATTTAATGAATGACCAAAGTTGAAGTGCTAAAGGAGAAAGGATTCTGTCTACCTTCTGGTGCGATTCTGTAAGCATGTGAGCATGAATTCATGAGTGAGACTGGCTTCTCAACCTTAACCCTCTGCCTACCGCATGACTTTGTGCTATAGACTATGTGAATACCATGCCAAGAGAGCTAACTCCGCAACACATACACACATGCCATAAAGAAACCTCAATAAAAAAAATTTGTTTTTAACTTATCTATTCTATAAAAGTAATGAAAAAAATTCAAAGACATCACTCCACCCAAAAGTCATTTTTTCCCATACACAGTGAACTGGTACACGAGGAAGAAAAAAACGAACAGACAAACTCTACTTCAGTGTTCACGGTGCTAAAACAATTTTCCCTAAATTCACTCTACCCACAGAATGTCGTGGATTAGGAGCACAGAGTGATTTTCCAAGTCTAAACAAACGATTTTCCAAGTCTAAACAAAGTACTGAAACCTTCAGGAACAAAATAAAGTCATTCTGTATGGTCATAATCAACTTTTGTTGTGAAGGAAAAAAACAAAACCAATCTTCAACAATTTTGTTAAACTGAAGGCATCACATACAAGAAGATTTGTCTTCTAACTACTGAGGCTTCAACAATTTTGTTAAACTGAAGGCACCACATACAATAAGATTTGTCTTCTAACTACTGAGGGGAAAAAATAACAAGAACAGATTACTGAATACTGGACTTTAGATTGTGATGGAGTTCAGCAAAAATGTGCTTTTGCACAAGTGCACTGAGCAATCCCCCCCCCCCCCCCCCCCAACACACACACACACTGTGGTGATGTTGTACCTCTTGTCCGTCTCCTCTTTACTTTTTGATACACAGGCAGTTTGTATTTTAGGCCAGAGTTTATGTTCATCCTTTTCTGCTTGCTTTTGTGCAGCAAATAAATTTGTTTCTCGTTAAAAGTCTGCCACAATTCTTCTCAAATCAAAAGGCTAAAGGTGACGCTCCCACAGGCAAATCATGGGACACACCCACTGACTGACCCGGTTTCCTGGCTATCAAAACAAGGGAAACTTTTTGGAGGCTTCACTTCTTGTAGCCAACCACTCAAGTCAACAATTAAAGAATCTCTAGCAAGTTTTGTTTTTTGAATTTTCTTTTTTTGGGGGGCTGGGCCCAGCAGCAATGGGTTATTCAACGTTGTCATTATCATCGCCCGAATCATTATCGACTCGGGCCTCAAAATCAGTCACCAGTTGATCTTTATTAACTAGGTCAAGATTGACGTCCGAATCGCCTCGCTTCAAATCTTCTTCACAAGTGCTGCCTGCAAATACGCTCTCTTCATCAGTGTCACTTTAGAAAACGAATTCTGCAAGTTGCATAGTTACTTGATCCCCCATTTTCCCAGAAAATCTTTGCAAAAAAAGCCGAACTTTGAAAATTCACAGCAGCAAAACTACTCCACCAAAACTCATCCAACAAAAAACAAAATGGTGTCCAGAAACTTCCGTACCAGAAGACTCTTCTGTCACGATTGCATTCTGGGATATGCGATGGTGAAAGCGAAAGTCGTTGATCTAGTATTCAGCGGTCAATCTCAGTCGATCTGGTATTCAGATAGAGGAAATCTCGCGGTCAATCTACATCGATCTGGTAGGCATTGGGTTAATTTGTTGTACTCCAGCCCTCTATTTGAACATTATGCAGACGTGATAACCATCTGCCTTATATAGCTTCTCCACCAGGTTCCTTCTTATGCAGGCCCAGTCCTATGGCAAGGCTGAGGAGCATGATGACCACCCAAAACTCTTTCTGGGAGAACCTAACATCGACCTCATTAACTTTGACATTAGTTATGGACTTTGACAGCCAATGAGTGTCTAAGAGGCCTGTGCCCGTTTTTGTGTGCTCATCCATGATTTTTTCTTTTCTTTCGTTCTACTTATCCCTTTGGTTCACTCTTTCCTCTTTCGTCTCTCATACAGTTTTTTCCCCCTTGTGTGTGAGTGTGTTGTTGTTCTTCAATTTAACGTCTTTTCACTAAATGTGATATTAGATAAGTGTGTGTGTGTGTGTGTGTGTGTGTGTGTGTGTGTGTAAGAAAGAGAGAGAGAGAGAGTGTGTGTGTGTGTGTGTGTGTGTGTGTGTGTGTGTGTGTGTGTGTGTGTGTGTGTGTGTCCCCCCCTCCATTATCCTTTTCACCATCACACCCACCCCCTGCCCTCCTCACCTTGGGTTTTGTGGAAGTTAGATGGGCAAGGGTAGGAGTATAACTTATAAATCTTTTTCTTGTTTGATACAGTTAGGTTACCCATGAAACTTGTCCCTGTTTTCCTTTCTTAATTTGTTGTGTGTGTGAATGAAGAGGAGCGAAAGACACACTTTATGTGGAGTAGTTTGTCGAAATCATGGGTGTGAGGGACAGCTTCTGGAAATCGCTAGACCAACATGACACAAAACTCCACATTGGCCCTGCGGTACAGCCTCAATGACTGTGGAACGCTTCCTGCAGGACTGTCTAACACATATGGGGAGTTTGTATTATACTCCCTGTTTGGCTAGTATACTTACCATGTCAGACCACAGCATTCAACGGCAGTTAGTTAGCTCTGAAAGGCCGAATTTTTTGTGGCTAATGCAGTAGTAAGACTATCACATGACGCCCACCCTAATTCCGCCAGGGAAGGAGCCGGTGTCAACTTCCTGTTCCTCATTCAGCGAGGCATATGTGCAGGGTGTCCTTAGAACCATAGCGCTAGCGGGGAAGGTAGGGTGGGCATTAGAGTCTGACATGTTAAGCATACTAGCCAAACAGGGAGAATAATACAAACTCCCCATTTTGGCGTCATATACTTCACCATGTCAGACCATAGCAGAATTTAAAGGAATTGGAGGAGGACCAAGTGCCCTAATGGTTCTTGGGGTAGCAGTGGAATAGATATGGCTGCATTAGCCGCAAAAGAAATCCCTTAGAACCTTCAGCCCTGGTCATGCGGACATTCCTTGACTAAAAGTTTTAGGAAGGGATTTTCCGAACGCCAGTAGGCTGCCTCCAGGAGGTGGCGCAAGGGGACAGAGTGCTGGAACGCTGCAGAAGTGGCCAGTGCTCTGACCTCATGGGCCCGAGGGGATACGACGGGGAGATCCATATACGCCTGGGCGTAAGCAGATCTGACCGTCTAGGAAAGGCACCTAGAGATAGTGCCAGAGAGAAGTTTTTATGATGCTTGTGGGTGATGGAATGAGGAGACGCCTCTGGGAGGAGCGCCTGGGGCGCGAGCGTTCCCAGTAGTATCTAGACACCTAGGAGGGCACAGGTCCATGTCCCCCTGCTTTCCCTTTTTCCCAGATATCTGCCAATGAGCGGATGACGAGGGAGGCAGAGGATGTGCCCGGTTCCTGATTCTTGGCTAAGAATTTGGGAAGAAACTTGAGAGAGACAGCACCATCCCTGTGGAAGGCAATGTCTCTGGGGTCCCCAATAAGGGGTTTTCACAGAGCGTCAAGGAGAATGAAGAGGTCCCCAAGGGGGACCCGCCTAGACTCACGTAGAGCTACCCCCCTTAGAATCTGTCTGCGAAGGGAGTTATTCTAAAAGGGGGCCACCGAGTTGGTGAATAGTGGTACAGGTAGCTGGCCTGTAGCCCCGAATGGAGCTAGCAGCTACCTTAGGGAGAGGGAGGTGGGATAGAAAGTTGCCTAACTGGAATTGGAAGGACGATCGTGGGGAACAGAGTTATCCGAGCACCAGGAGACCCATCTCCCCCAAAGGAACTGTAGAGAGACCAGGTGCTGGCTCTGCGCGAGACCGTAGGGAAGTCCCGAAGGTCTACCAAGGCCCCTGCCAGCAAGAGTATGTCTAGGACTGGGATCTGTCCGATTGGGAGGGAGGGCAGATGTTCGCAATTAGGCTGGCACAGAAGCCAGGCGTGAGGCAGAGCATCTAGGGTTGGAGTGGGGGTGACCCGAGCGAGGCTGTCTGAGTATGTCCAAACATGTGCCCCGTGGAGAGGGGGAACATGGAAGAAAGCCTTGGGGTCTGGGAGCCGGGACTGGGTTGGCCACCATGGGGCGATGAGGGTGAGCCTGGGTCTTACCAGTCTTGCTTTCCCGATCACTTTGTGGGGGATCAGGAGTAGAGGGAAGGCGTATGTTATGCGGCCCAACCAGGGAGGAGCAAAGAGGTCAATCATGGGCCTGACCCAATGTTTCCACACCGAGAGGAGGGTAGCCTGCTGAGGGTCCATTCCATGTGGAGGAGGGCCTTGGACCGACTGAGGGAGTCCGCTAAGATATTGAGGGTTCCACTATGTGCCTCACGCGGAGAGGTATTCCTCACGTTACAGTGACAACAGCGGAGGAGGGCCTCTGATCGGAGAGAGAGACTGAGGGAGCAAACCCCCACCCCCTTAACATGCCCTGCACCGCAGTGTTGTCAGAGAACCGGAAAACAAGTCGGTGAGAGACCTGGGGTTGGAAGTGGAGGAGGGCAAGTCTGACTGCTTCCAATTCCAGGATGTTGATGCGGGGGCGAGCTGTCTCTGAACCCCACATCCGGGGGCATGAAGGGTCTCCAAGTGGGCATCTGCCCGAGTTGGGAGCGTCTGTGTAGAGTTCCAGAGGTAGGGTTGGGAGGGAGATGGGAACCCCGGGGATAGGGTGGAAGGGTCAAGCCGCTCATCCGTGGCCCATTGGAACCAAGGGCCCAGGGGAGTGGAGTGATACCTGCGGTCGGCGGTTCGAGACCATCGACGACGTAACTCCCTAGAAGTTGGTGCTTGGGGACCCTGCCTAGGGGAATGAGGGACGAGGGACTCCATCATCCCTAGGAGGGAGGTAAGGGGTCTGGCAGGGATGTGTACGGGAGGACCTCTCTGGAGTCGGGGAGACCATCGTGGAGAGTGTGACGAATCTCGTACCCAGCCAGGAGATTGACACCGGGCCCGGGAGGTATGGCTAGGAGAAGGGGGGGGAGAACGCATCAGAGGAGGGCGTTCGTGGGCCCAAGGCAGACGGAACCCCTCCTCTAGGACCGCTCCTGTCCATGGGTTGAGACCCATAGTCTCCACTGGTGGGCGTGTAGGGGTGGGCTCCCCGCCCGAAGGGGCCGAAGGGCAGGGTTGTAGCGGGCTGAGTTCTCCCTGCTCCGGCTCCCCGTAGGAGGGTCCTCCAGACACCTCTTGGGCTGTCCCCGACAGCCACAGCGAAAATGTGCTTGGGGAGGTTCGTGTAGGCCGAGAGGGGGGAGACGAGCGCTGGGCGGGCCATGCAGTGCGGGATGGGGCCTGCTTCCGATAAGGGGGTTTGGGAGGGCAAGGCTGAAGAGGGGCGGGGGGGGGGTCCTGGCCGCATATGAGGCTGCTTCTTTACGCTCTTAGCTGAATGGGCGATGAAGGCAGCTGAATAGTCGCCAAAGAGCGACTGCTGCTGACCCGGAATGCACCGCAAGGCCACTTTAAGCTCCGGGGAGAGATTAGTCTGTGACAATATGGCATCTCTGCAGGCCAGTAAGCAGTTGTAGTGGCTCCTGGCTGCACTGTCCGCCACAGCCGAAAGGTGATGCAAGATCCTGTAGACCAAGCGTCGCATCATGGGGTCGCTGAACAACCATGATTCAGTCTCAGGGTGTGTCTCAGAATCCTGAACATCTGAGGACACGGAAACCAAGTCGTCCTCCTCCGGCCAGATTTCAACCCGCTGCATGAGCATGTCGAAAAAGACATGGCCAGCAGTGGTGTGTTGGATCCCCAATCTGGCTATGCAGTCCCACTCCACCAGGTTCTTGATAGAGATCGTGGTGGAATTGGGATGGGCCAGATGGGGGATCAACCAGCAGTCGGCCAGGGGAATGGCAATTTCCCTGGTCACCAGGTTGTCCTTGGAGAACAGGTAGGAGATGTGGGCCTTCCGGGGGTCCCTGAGGAACGTGCCTACAGGGGCCGCATCCGGGGCCGAGAGGGATTCATTCCCTGGACGAGGGACAACCTGCGCACCCCTGGATATGGTTGCCGGACACTCCCAAATGAACGACAGAATCTGAGGGCTGACAAGTCTGGGGCGAGCCCGTTTGGCTGGTGTGGCCGGAGCGTATTGGTCACCAAAAAGAACTTGTCCGAGGGTGGGGCCTCCCTCAGGACAAGATCCGGGCGCCACTGCTCAATGGCAGACAAGTCGCATGACGAGGAGAAGGAATCCTCTACCTCATCCTCAGAATCGGGAGTGTCGGGTTCCTGAAGAGGTTGCGCCGAACCTTCTAGAGGAGGCAAGGGCAGGGGTGCGTGAAAGTCCCGCCCTAGCTTGGAAGTGGGAGGACGCAAGGGCGGGTCCCTGGTGGCTCCATGATCGGCGGCCGGACTAAGGGAGGGAAGTCCGTCCTGCCGATCAGACAGCGCCTGAGAGGGAGGAAGACCGAGGTTGAACCAGCACGAGGAGGCTGGATGCCACATGCGACCATGGAGCTAGTGTTGTTGGTCTGATCTAAGCCACTGGTCCCTCTGAGGGGCATAGTGCCACTTGTCCCCACGGAGAAAACTGGGCTGTGGCGGCCCTGGGGCAGAATTTCCGTGGGGGCCAGGGTAACCTGAGACACCGGGGGGTGGGGGGGGGGTTGTGAGAGAGCGTGGCCTGTCGCACCCCCCGGAGAGTGCACTGCTGCATACACCTCCCTGGTGGGATCCATATGGGCCCACTATGTGTTAGGGGGAGTGGTGGAGGGCACGGCAACCAAGCCCCCTGTCCGCCTGTGTACGGATTGGAGTGGCTGTGGTAACGTGGTCACCACCTGGTCCGGATCGGGCAGGTTACCCATGGTCCCGCTGGTAGATCCCCCCCCCCCCCCCCCCCCCCCCCAGAGGAACGGAACCGTGGACGTTGCCCAAGTAGGGAGCGGAATAAGTCAGCTCCCCAACGTCCTGTACCCCTAGGGGGAATGTCGACAATCGATCAGGGTAGGTCGACTGCCGGTTGTCTGAGCGGCACAGGTCCGGGCATGGCGGTACCTGCGGCTGCGACCCAGAGTTATGGCCAGTTTGATCCCAGGGACTGGGCATAAGTCTGCCACCGGAGTAGGGACACTCCTCGTGCACCAGTGGTGGCTGCACATGTGCACAGTGGGGGAGAGCGTCATGAGCCTGCGTGCTATTAGTGGGGGGAGAGCTAATTGCAACAGTCTCATAAAGGCAAGTGACGGGTGGTGATTCCGTAGACATCCCGTCACCCGTGCTGGTCCGCGCCTCGGCAAAAGTCCCCGGAGACCGAAGGTCACGTGACACAGCATGACAGGGAGAGAAGACGGGGTGGCCCAGCGTCGAAAATTTGCGCCGGGCACCCGCGTCTTTGTGTGTCTCACCGTGCGTTGGAAGGGAAGAAGGCAAGCCAGCCAGTAAAGTGGGGGGAGAAGGCGAATTCGGGTACGAATTCTTAAAGCGGGCTTTCCCTTTTAGGGGAGCCTTGCCTTTAGACTTACAGGGAATACTGAAGGAAAGGCATTTCGAAATGGCGGCAGCTTGCCTTTTGCCCATCAGTCGCAGTGATCGTGCATCCGCCGGTCGGTTAGAGGAGGTATCAAAATGATGGTCGCGCGTCCCCTCCACGGAACCCCCCTCTACACCGGCCGTATGTTCTTCTGTGGAAAGAACGGTTTGTTCCGAGGAATCGGCACGCGGGTCCTCCGGGGCAAAGAGCGACTTCTGGAAAGCGATGTTGCTCAACCCGTCAGTGCCCTTCACCATTTTGGGCTATGGTGGCAGAGCAAACACAGAGCACACGACCACAAAGTGGAGACAAGTTGGTGGATCGAGAGATCGGAAAGAAAACTCGATCGACCTTGCAATAATGATAAATAATGGTATATAATAAATGTGCAAGGGGAAACCTCCGTACCATTAAACCCAGGTACGACCGAACGTGGACGACCACGCGGTGAGGCAAGATGGCGGATAGATCGACCGGCGTGAAGTGAGTCAAGATGGCGGATCAAGTGACCGGTGGAGAATTCGATCGCCGAAAGTAACAAGCAATAGAGCGCGAGAGTAAAAAACTGACGTGCAGCGAGATCTCCTGAATCAAGCGGCCGCAAGGCAAACTTGGTGGAAGGAGAATTAAAGCTTAATGGATGGAACAAGATGGCGGATCGAGCAACCGGCGAAGAACTCGATCGCCGAAAGCAACCAAACAACAGAGCACGAGGAGAAACAACAGTGCGCAAGGATAAAACTAGCGCCCAGCAACACCGAATCAAGAGGCCGCGAGGCAAGCTTGCTCGATCACCATAAATGATAGATCGTTAGTGGAATCATGAAAACCGTAAAACTCACGCGAGCCCTCACGCAATAGAGTGTCAAAATAAATAAAGGAAATGCCAACCGTAAGCCTCACGCGACAATAGTACCCAGGGTTTAGCGTAAGCCACAACAGAACAAGTAAAGAAGGCAAACACAAGCAATCTTTACACAAAACAGAAGAACAGGCGAGACAGAGCAAGAAAACCTGTCCTTGTCAGGTGGAAGGCCAAAGCTGAATGAGGAACAGGAAGTTGACACCGCCTCCTTCCCTGGCGGAAGTAGGGTGGGCGTCATGTGATAGTCTTATTACTGCATTAACCACAAAAAATTCGGCCTTTCAGAGCTAACTAACTGCCGTTGAATGCTATGGTCTGACATGGTGAAGTATATGACGCCAAACAAAAGCTAGGAGCAGAGACCTGGCCTGCTGACACATCGATGAGAGAGAAGCGCTATGGATCTCTGGAGGGCTTCCGTCATACAGCAGCCTTCATCAGTGCCTCTGAGGTTTCTGTCTCGGTGTTCAAAGAAGAAGTGCGCTTGAAGCATCAACATACTTCTTAAAGTGCATGTGTTCAAAAGAGTGCTGTTAATTCCATGACTGGCATAGTTCAGCTTTTTTTAACAAAGCGAAAAAGTAACAAAGTACTGTTGCCCGCCTAGATCATTTTTCCTCAACTGCAAAATCAACCAGCTGGGAGCAATCCTGCACCACCCTTGGAAGCCTGAAATCACCCTTGGAACTTTCATTCCCATGTACCTGTTCTGGTCCACTGTTATACAGCATTAGGCAAAAAGCACTGTCAATCTACTGATCAGTATTTTTTAAGAATTTAAACCTAGGCAGTCTTCATACCAAACACTGACCTGTTCCTCTTTTCAACCTCCTCCACGAGTTCATCTGTACTGAACTGGCCCCTGACCACCATGATGAGTTGCTTGATAACATCCTCTGTGCAGTCCACATCCAGCAGACCTCCTATCACCACCGGCAGACGTGCTGGATTCACCTGATAAGTCACACCACATCATCTGCCATACACTAAAGGGATCACCTGATATATCACATCACATCATCTGCCATACACTAATGGGATCACCTGATACGCCACATCATATCATCTGTCGTACACTAATGGGATCACCTGATACGTCACATCACATCATCTGTCTTACACTAATGGGATCACCTAATGTGTCACACCACATCATCTGCCGTACACTAATGGGATCACCTCATGTGTCACACCACATCATCTGCCGTACAATAATGGGATCACCTAATGTGTCACACCACATCATCTGCCGTACACTAATGGGATCACCTAATGTGTCACACCACATCAAATGCCGTACACTAACGGGATCAACTAATGTGTCACACCACATCAACTGCTGTACACTAATGGCATCACCTAATGTGTCACACCACATCAACTGCTGTACACTAATGGGATCACCTAATGTGTCACACCACATCTACATCACTGCCTTATACTAATGAGTCCATCCAACATGTTATACCATGTCAACAATCCTGTCTTATGCAGTACATTGTCATTCCTGTTGTACAGTAATGGGTTCACCTGACCTGTCACAGCACACCTGTCACACCATACCAACATCCCTGTTGTACAGTAATGGGTTCACCCAACCTGTCACACCATATCAACATCCCTGTTGTACAGTAATGGGTTCACCCAACCTGTCACACCATGTCAACATCCCTTTTGTACAGTAATGGGTTCACCCAACCTGTCACACCATGTCAACATCCCTTTTGTACAGTAATGGGTTCACCCAACCTGTCACACCACATCCCTTTTGTACAGTAATGGGTTCACCCAACCTGTCACACCATATCAACATCCCTGCCATACAGTAATGGGTTCACCCAACCTGTCACACCATGTCAACATCCCTTTTGTTCAGTAATGGGTTCACCCAACCTGTCACACCATATCAACATCCCTGCCGTACAATAATGGGTTCACCCAACCTGTCACACCATGTCAACATCCCTTTTGTTCAGTAATGGGTTCACCCAACCTGTCACACCATATCAACATCCCTGCCGTACAGTAATGGGTTCACCCAACACACCACACCATATCAACATCCCTGCCGTACAGTAATGGGTTCACCCAACACACCACACCATATCAACATCCCTGTCATGTAGCACCAGGTTCATCCAACATGCCACACCACATCAACATCCCTGTCATAAGTAATGGGTTCACCCAACACACCACACCATATCAACATCCCTGTCATATAGCACCAGGTTCATCCAACATGCCACACCACATCAACATCCCCGCCATATAGTATGGGGTTCACCCGACACATCACACCATATCAACATCCCTGACGTACAGAAGTGGGTTCACCCAATGCATGTCACATCCATATTCCTGTTGTATACTATGTCAAACGACATACCACACCACCTCAACATGCCTGTAGTGCAGCAATCGGGCACTAAAGTGTAGAAAAGTCCTTGGGTCTTTCTAAGGCTGAAGGGTTCAGTGTGGGCCACAAAGGCCTCCTTGGTGGGGTCAAGAGGCAGCTTGCCTGTGGGGAACAGTGGACAATGCCCACTGTTGCCGACAAGATTTCGCACTCTATAAACTCTACACTTGATTTTCCTGGCATTTACCACTTAACATCGACAACAGAATCCACTGCAGTAAAAGAATTATTTAACCAAGAGACATTTGATGTTCTGCACAGTTACATGTCATGTGTGCACACACATGCACACACAAACACACCTGCTGACCCCATTGCTGTCTTGAGTACATTTTCACTCTCTGACAGTAGTAGAACTGTTTCTATGAGCAGCACTACTAACATTTACCAAAGAAAATTAAATCCAGGAGGATATTATAATAATTCATCATTTTTTTCTAAAATTTGCCTTTTGGAGAAAATAAGCAATTTGAAAATAAACATAAACTTCATACCACATGCATAAATGAAAAATGATGCAATCAATCAGGTCTACCTATGGATATGTGGTGGTTTGTTTGCACTTTTTCACAGGAGTCAATGATCTGGCCCTGAAAACATGCTTCACCTTCACAAAAAAAAAAGGAAAAAAAAAAACTTGTAAGCAATTAAACTGTTGGTTTATGTTAGCCATTAAAGAAAAGCATTTTCTTTTTAAGAATTGCAAGATAACAATATAACGCTGAGAGAGGCAAACTACTCCAAAATATAAAATAGAATATTAGAAAATGTTGAACAATTCTTTCTTCCTTTCTTTCTTTCTGCGTACACAGGCTGATACTCCTGCACAGACAGGCAGTGGAGTTTTGTGTGCATGACCGTTTTTTATCCCACCATTTTAAGGCAGCCATACTCCATCTTCAGGGAAGGTGCATGCTATGTGTAACGTGTCATCCATACCAACAGCCAAACTGGCCTTCTCTTCCGAAAGTTGGTAATGGGATTTTACATGTGTGCAAGATGATGTGCATGCGTTCACACACGGAACCTCAGTTTATAGCCTCATTCGAAGGACTGTATGGGGAATGGAGTCAGAACCAATGTTAACTTCAAGGGAAAAATCCCGCTGTACTGAAATTCGAACCCGCAACCCCAGGATCATGAGTCTGGCACTACCAACTGAGCTATTCCGGCCCCCATTTTGAACAATTAAGTAGTGGGGGAAAACAAGTGCAGGCTAACAATTCTTCCATCATTATAGTAACGACTTGGCAAAGATAAAACAGAATATTGGCAGATCATGACACAACTCTGCGCATTGAAAGAGAATGGGACGGTGGGAGGGAGGAAGGCACAGAGAATGTGAGAGAGAGAGAGAGAGAGAGAGAGAGAGAGAGAAACAACAACCGTCATGATCCCATTTCCTCTTCCCTCTTCAGAGTGAGGAAAGTCCATGGTGGTCAGTGGGAAAATTGGACGAATCACACTTAACTCCATGGGCTATTCGATTTCCGCCTGCAGTCGCCTCACTCTGCAACTAGATCCAAGGGCTATGTCTGCATTGTTCAAATGGGGAAGAATGCGTATTCACAAGAGTGGAATGGAACTGGGGAGGTCACTGAATTTCTTTTGGAACTTTTTGGAACTTTGAGTTAACTTCAAGACACAGTCACAAGCAGATTTTTGGGTTCAGAAAAGAAATTCAAAGAGTAATTCAAAGTTAAGATTCAGCTGACTTTCAGAGAGGGACAGTTTTCCTACCTCGCCATACAGACTATGAACAGGGGTAGTGCAGAATACACCCAGAGTCAAAGCCCTTGATGGTGGATGGGATCTACAGTTTTCCAAATGGAAGGTCTGGCCGAACCATACACCACACAACCTTAGTCCAGTTCGGAGTAGAGCAGAGCTATGTGAAGTTGCAGAAGAGTTTTCTTGTCAGTGACCCAATCCATATGTGCCATTCTCAGCGCATCCGACATTCCTTTACGCATCTTTGTTGAGAAAGCATTTTCTGTGTGGTGGTGTTTTTTCATTATGTAATCTCTGTTGTACTTCATTGCAGCAGAAAACCCATCCAGTTGCAAATACAACCAGGGTCTTGTGACTTTCATGCCTGTATAATGGGCCACTGCCATATTAACACCCCTGTCGCATAGTAATGGGTTAACCTGACCTGGCACACCACATCATCTCTGACATGCAGTAATGGATTCACCTGATGTGTCATACCACATAAACATGCCTGTTGTATCATAATGGGTTAACCTGATGTGCCACACCACAACAACATGTCTGTCTTACTGTAATGGGTGCACCTGATGTGTCCCACCACATCAACATGCCTGTCTTACTGTAATGGGTTCATCTGATGTGTCCCACCACATCAACATGCCTGTCTTACTGTAATGGGTTCATCTGATGTGTTCCACCACATCAACATACCTGTCTTACTGTAATGGGTTCATCTGATGTGTCCCACCACATCAACATGTCTTTCTGTAATGGGTTCATCTGATGTGTCCCACCCACTCAACATGCTTACTGTAATGGGTTTACCTGATGTGTCCCACCACATCAACAGCACTCCTGTACCAGTAACAGCCGCTCCTAACATGTCAGTACACTAACAGCAATGGGTACATTTGACATGTCACACAACTTTAAACAGCAACAGGTTCACATGGCATACTCAGAGAGCAGGCGTCGACTTGACTCAGTGTCAACTTAAAGATCCCTTTCATGGACGTTATATCATGTGTCACATGATTGTGCACACATGACAGGGAGCTTCCGTGGCACGGGGGCTTACAGGCCTGCATATACCTCTTTCGTAATCCTGGTGCCCTAATATACTTGGTATCCATATGAAATGGGCATCCTCCTTGTTGGGACTTGATGGCAGTGAATGAATCCAAAATGTCTTCAAAGACTAAATGACAAAAACAGGATACGGACACGGATTGAGATTCAGAATGTGAGATAAGACAAGTTTCAGGCTTCTGGCCCAGCAGACTGGTCGTTACAATCAAGTGGGTTAACCTGGCATGTCACATCAAACAACAGTCACAAATTCACTTTATATGTCCCACAGCACTAGCATCACCACTGTATAAGTAATGAGTTCACCTGACCAAGCTGTGATAAGTCACTAAATATTTCATCAATTTAGTCAATGATGTCACAAAAGGCTTATTTCAATGCAAATAGTAACAAATCTTAAATAAATGTTAGCGAACCGCCCAGAGAACGTGGACAAACGAGTCACAAGACGAAACACAACTAGTTTCGACCTCTTAGGTCTTCATCAGGTGAGACATTAACGAATAAAACAATGAAAATTCACTTAGCTTTGATCGCTTCAGATCACTTGGTAGGGTTCAGCGCAAGGAAGAAGGCGTTGAATGAGAACGAGGCTGTTGGAAGGGAAATAGTGAGCGAGTCAAAGTCGTAATGAAGATAATAATATTACTGATAGGAATACTAATAATGGTCAAAATACTGAGAGAAAAAAAAAAAAAAAAGGGACAAGATTACTACCAATCTGTGTCAATAAGTATGGGTATGGGAGAAAGGAGAGTGGGTTAGAGGATTCTTAAACAGCAGGGTTGCCGTGGCAACAGTCCCAGAGGCGAAGGCGATGGTGATGTCAATGCCAGTGGTAGTATCAATACTAGCAATAGTATTACTGAATGATACTGCTAACAACGATAGTGAAGGGTAAGGTAATGAAAGCATGATACAGAAATATATTTAGAAAATACAATTTTTATAATAATCAAATAAATAAATAAATGAAACATTAAAAATAATAATAAATTAAAAAATCAGTAAATAATAATAATTAAAAAAAATAAAATAAAAAAAATAAAAAAATAATTAAAAAAAAAAAATAATAATAATGATAATAAATGCATAAATAAGATAGCTATAAGTTGTGTGAGGTGAATAGTGGGAGATAAGGTAGTATGTGTGTGTGTGGTGGGAGGATATTATGGGCTGAGATAGAAGTGGTGGGTTGGTACATGTTACTTTAAGGTGTAGATGCTATGAGGGTGGAGGGAAGAAGGGGATGGGTTTACATACTAACTGGGGGAGGGGGAGGGGCAACATATTCACACCTATACACAATCTCTCTCTCTCCCTCTCTCCCCCCCCCCCCCCCCTTTCACGACCAACGATAAAGGAGCCAGCATTCTATTTATTATGTGTGTGTGTATGTGTGAGTGTGAGTGTGTGTGTGTGTGTGTGTGTGTGTGTGTGTGTTCCATTTGTAATATCAGCCTTATTCATTGGTTACCCCACCTCCACCCCCAGCAACCGCCATATCCACCAACACCCCTACACACATCATTACTAGGGCAGGGGGAGGGGGGAGTAAGTCGATTGATGTAGCAAATGGAGAGACTCAGAGAGTGTAGGAAAAGGGAAGATGATGATAGCTGCAACCTATGTCTGAGGTAAACAGAGGGAGGTAGGGTGGTATGGGTGTGTGTAGGTGGGGGATATTTCAGGCTGGAGCTGCAGAGATGGAATGGTACATACTACTTTTGGACGTTGATGCCATGAGGGTGGACGGTGCCCAGTTTGGCAATGAGATGAGATTCCTGCATAAGGCGTTCCAAGCTGTCACTCTTAGATTGCCAAAGTGCCAAGACTTTGACATGGTTGATGTTGTGTTGGGCATGGTTGAAGTGTAGAGCGACTGGTTTGGGCCGATGGTGGCGGATGTCGGCCAGGTGTTCAGAGATGCGCGTCTCAAGTGTGCGAGATGTCTCACCTACATAGATCTTACCGCACAGCTGACAGTGGATGGCATACACAATGTTATGGGTCTGGCAGGAGAAAGTGCGTTTAATAGTGAAAGAGCCTGTGGGGCCATGTAGGATGGTGTCTGGTTTGGTGAGAGAGCAGATTTTGCAGTTGGGTTTTGAGCAGGGGAAAGTACCTGGTGGCTTAGGTGTTGAGATTTTGTTCAGCTTAGAGCGCACCAGTAGGTCGTTGAGGTTTTTGTCACGTTTGAAAGTGATCATTGGTGTGGTCTCAAAGGCAGGTTTATGGTTTTCTACTATGTGCCAGTTAGACTTCAGGATCCTGCAGATGGGCAGATTGTGAGGATGGAAGAGAAGGCAGGCAGTGGGTCTGTCTGTCTCTTTGGGAGATCCCACTTTCAAACCCAGCCTCCTCTTTACCCTTGATGTCGTCTCTCTCTACACTTCCATCCCTCATGCTGATGGACTGAAGGCCCTCGCATTCTTTCTTAACAAACGGCCCCCCAACCAACAACACCCTCCCACAGCTACACTAGTCAGACTTGCAGAATTAGTCCTCACCCTCAATACTTTTGAATTCAACAACCACACATTCTCACAAATCAGTGGTGTTGCTATGGGAACCAAAATGGGACCATCCTATGCCTGCCTCTTCATGGGACACCTAGAACACCGCCTACTAACCTCTTACACAGGCCCAACACCAGAGCTCTACAAAAGATACATAGATGATGGATTGGGAGCCACATCCATGCCAGAACATGACCTCCAGAATTTCCTCAACTTTGCACAGACCTTCCATCCATCCATCCAGCTGACCTACACCATTTCACAGTCAGTTAATTTCCTGGACATCACTATCTCCCTCAAAGATGGACTGCTTCAAACCTCAGTCTTCTACAAACCTACTGATGCGCACTCATACCTGGACTACACATCTTCCCACCACCAGTCCACTAAAAATAGCATTCCATATTCTGAATTCCTTCGCCTACGCAGACTGTGCTCTAGCGAAGAGGATTTCACTATACAAGCAGCCAAAATGTCTGATTTTTTCACCAACCGTGGATACCCTAGTGCCGTCATCAGTGATGCTCTCAGCCGCACTGCAGCTAAATCCAGAACATCTACTCTGGAAACTAAACCTCCCAAAGAGACAGACAGACCCACTGCCTGCCTTCTCTTCCATCCTCACAATCTGCCCATCTGCAGGATCCTGAAGTCTAACTGGCACATAGTAGAAAACCATAAACCTGCCTTTGAGACCACACCAATGATCACTTTCAAACGTGACAAAAACCTCAACGACCTACTGGTGCGCTCTAAGCTGAACAAAATCTCAACACCTAAGCCACCAGGTACTTTCCCCTGCTCAAAACCCAACTGCAAAATCTGCTCTCTCACCAAACCAGACACCATCCTACATGGCCCCACAGGCTCTTTCACTATTAAACGCACTTTCTCCTGCCAGACCCATAACATTGTGTATGCCATCCACTGTCAGCTGTGCGGTAAGATCTATGTAGGTGAGACATCTCGCACACTTGAGACGCGCATCTCTGAACACCTGGCCGACATCCGCCACCATCGGCCCAAACCAGTCGCTCTACACTTCAACCATGCCCAACACAACATCAACCATGTCAAAGTCTTGGCACTTTGGCAATCTAAGAGTGACAGCTTGGAACGCCTTATGCAGGAATCTCATCTCATTGCCAAACTGGGCACCGTCCACCCTCATGGCATCAACGTCCAAAAGTAGTATGTACCATTCCATCTCTGCAGCTCCAGCCTGAAATATCCCCCACCTACACACACCCATACCACCCTACCTCCCTCTGTTTACCTCAGACATAGGTTGCAGCTATCATCATCTTCCCTTTTCCTACACTCTCTGAGTCTCTCCATTTGCTACATCAATCGACTTACTCCCCCCTCCCCTGCCCTAGTAATGATGTGTGTAGGGGTGTTGGTGGATATGGCGGTTGCTGGGGGTGGAGGTGGGGGTAACCAATGAATAAGGCTGATATTACAAATGGAACACACACACACACACACACACACACACACACACACTCACACTCACACATACACACACACATAATAAATAGAATGCTGGCTCCTTTATCGTTGGTCGTGAAAGGGGGGGGGGGGGGGGAGAGAGAGAGAGAGAGAGAGAGATTGTGTATAGGTGTGAATATGTTGCCCCTCCCCCTCCCCCAGTTAGTATGTAAACCCATCCCCTTCTTCCCTCCACCCTCATAGCATCTACACCTTAAAGTAACATGTACCAACCCACCACTTCTATCTCAGCCCATAATATCCTCCCACCACACACACACATACTACCTTATCTCCCACTATTCACCTCACACAACTTATAGCTATCTTATTTATGCATTTATTATCATTATTATTTTTTTTTTTTTTTTTAATAATTTTTTTATTTTTTTTATTTTATTTTTTTTAATTATTATTATTTACTGATTTTTTAATTTATTATTATTTTTAATGTTTCATTTATTTATTTATTTGATTATTATAAAAATTGTATTTTCTAAATATATTTCTGTATCATGCTTTCATTACCTTACCCTTCACTATCGTTGTTAGCAGTATCATTCAGTAATACTATTGCTAGTATTGATACTACCACTGGCATTGACATCACCATCGCCTTCGCCTCTGGGACTGTTGCCACGGCAACCCTGCTGTTTAAGAATCCTCTAACCCACTCTCCTTTCTCCCATACCCATACTTATTGACACAGATTGGTAGTAATCTTGTCCCTTTTTTTTTTTTTTTTTTCTCTCAGTATTTTGACCATTATTAGTATTCCTATCAGTAATATTATTATCTTCATTACGACTTTGACTCGCTCACTATTTCCCTTCCAACAGCCTCGTTCTCATTCAACGCCTTCTTCCTTGCGCTGAACCCTACCAAGTGATCTGAAGCGATCAAAGCTAAGTGAATTTTCATTGTTTTATTCGTTAATGTCTCACCTGATGAAGACCTAAGAGGTCGAAACTAGTTGTGTTTCGTCTTGTGACTCGTTTGTCCACGTTCTCTGGGCGGTTCGCTAACATTTATTTAAGATTTGTTTAGATTTCCGCCTGCAGTCCTCTCGCTTTGCAAATAGTAAGCTGATGAAGGTCTGTTGTACCAGAAATATCACAAGAGCACACACACAAAAAAGAAGTGTTAAGTGACAATAGTACAGGAAAGGATGCAGTTATACACCCACAGGGCTGTAATAGCTTAGCTGGTAGAGCACCACACTCACAGTCTTGGTGATCCTGGTTTTGCAGGTTCAAATCTCCTGGTAAAGGGGGATCTTTCCCTCAGAGTTAACACTGGTGCTGACTCCACTTTCCAAAAAGTCCTTCGAATGAGGCTACAAACTAACCTTCATTGTGAGAATGCATGTATTATATCTTGCACACACATTAAATCTCATCACCAACTTTCGGAAGGCCAGTTTGGCCACTGGTATGGATGACATGAGACACACAGCATGCGCCCTGTATGAAAAAAACAAGCTGAGAGATTTATACTGACTGAACGACACAGGGAACAACTGAAACAGCAGCAGGTGGAAGCTCTTTGTGTAAATGAAATCATGGATTGTTAAGTGCTTAGAACTTAATTTCTAACCAAGCGTAGGCGCTACATAAATACTTTTAAGGAGACGAAGAAGAAGAAAGAGCTTACCTTTTGTACATAGATTTCAATGTATTTCTGCAGGGAGTTGCGGTAGAGATACAGCACAAGATCATGCACAAAGTCAAAACGGTCACACACAATGATCAAGGGCAGCTGGTCTGTCAGTTTGGCTTCCTGCACAGAAAATATAACCACATTCTAAAGTAATATCAGTAAGCCCAACAGACAGTTATGTTAAATTCTTTGTTTAAACATTTTATGTATTAAATCAAACTGTATTACCAACAACTGAATCAGTGGGGGGGGGGGGGGGGGGGGGGGGGTGAAGACATAAGTTCCACATTACTGGGGGGGGAGGGTTGGGGGGGGGGGGACAAGAGTTCCCACATAAATGTGAGAGATGAGAAAAAAAAAGATTTTAAAAAACATGACTGGTTAAAGCAAAGGCATACCTTCAAAAAGTTTTTGACTCGTTCAGGATCATAGCAGTTGCTTTCACGACAAATTCTCTCCACCTCCTTTATCTGCCCTGTCTTGCATGCTGCCTGGATGTACTTGAAGTGGACATCCTGCTCTTGGCTGAAGTTCACAATGGATCCCAGGAAATAAAACAGCCCTGTGGCAGGAAGAAGGAAAAGCATGATGTTCAATCAGTAAATCAGTACAAAAATAATACTACCAACTTTCAAACATGACTTCATATGAAGACACCACAAAGCTTAATGAAAGAAATTAATGTATCCATGTCAGTGTTCCTTACAGCATTTAAAACCAAGGGTCCTTGGGACCCTCTGTTGAAAAATCTGAGGGCCATTTGGTGAAATCTGAGGGTCCCTACTAGCAAAACAAAAATCTGAAGAAGTTCTTAATTTCTTTCGTGTAGTTTCCTGTAAACTACGGAATATTTTATATGTGCATGCGCAGTTCCGCCATATCAAGCTTGCTGATCGCCATATGAATACGCAGAAGATACCAGCCCAAGCACAAAAAATCGAAAAGCCATCATAAATCAGGTGATATTTTTCCTTTTATTTGAAAGATTTTTTCAATTAAATTGAAACATATTGTAGATTAATTGTATTCGATGAAAACGCCGCCCTTTGGGCGAAAATATCAAGCAAATATGGAGGTGAAGTCAGACTGTGGGTCCAAATGTTTGTCAGAGGGTTCTGACTCAGAACCAGTCGAAAGCCAGCTATTGGGGGACGCTCCCAGTGTTGAAGACAAACAAAATAAACAAAATGACTCGGTTACATTTTCCAGAGAAGAATGGGAACAACTGAAGGAGCAAAATGAACAGCTCCTTCAACATTTGAAGTCCTTGAGTGCAGATCGAAATTGGAAACGAAAACGATCGCAGTCTGAGGAAAGACCCCTGCAGTCCGACGCAGACAAAGGTGTGAAAAAGAATCAACACTTAACAAAGAAGAAAAATGACAAAAACATGGCCAAAACACACAAATTGCAAAACGAAATATGTGGATGATGATGATGATCCAGACATACAAATGGAAAAATTGCTGGCAAAAAATGCAGTTGATGATGACAGTCTCATTTCTCAGTCAGACAGTCAGGAAGAATCTGCTCTGGAGCAGATAAAACAAGAATACGAACAGGAATCAGATGTTGGCCCCCCAATTTCAGATCAGATGGCTAGAATTCTGACCACAATGATAAAAGGGAAAATGGATGAGCACAAAATGATCAAAAAATTTGCAGCCCACAAACGGCCAGAAAACTGTCAGTCTCCAGTTGTCCCAAGAGTCAACAGTGAGATGTGGTCCATCATGGACTATAGCAGCAAAACTGCAGACCTGGCACTTCAAAAGATCCAGAAGAGTTTGAGGGAACTACACAAACATCAATTTACGAGCAAGTATTCATTTATGTGTTAAATACAATATTGCTATTCCTACACACTCATCCATTCTGCTACACACCACCACAGAACACAGTACACACGGACAGGAATCAAAATAAATGTCTGACAGGAGCTGCTTTTGAATGGGCTGATTTGTCAGTATGGCTGGATCCATGATTCTGACCAGAGAAATTCCCTCCTGTCCTTTTCCCCACAACATACATTTTTAGTCAATGTGCAAACTGATGGAGAGTGAGTGTGGGTCACAGAGGGAGATAGGACAGGTGGTCAGAAGAAAACTATTGCTGAACACATCATCTTGACTACATAAATGATACTGGACAACTATTCAAAACAGAAAGGTCAGCAGTCAGGGTTAAATCACCTCACTCACCCATGGCCCTATCACTTGAATCCATGCCCAAATTTGATTTGGCTTGTGTGTTGTATCTCCCATTTCTTTGTATGTAATGTAACAACATCACCACATACATGAAGTTTCCAGTACAGTTTGTGATTCACTGTGGGCTTGACTGCCTTCTATGCAGCAAGTTCATTACTCTTCAAGCATTATTGTGCAAAATTCTTGTGAATGTTGAAAGTGTGTGAATAGGTAAACCAGATCAGTAGCAGACTGAAAAAAAGCATGTTGTATTTTGACAGGAACCACATGCTGTATTTTGACAGGAACCGCAACTGTGTGTATTTCCACAGTAAATCTAATCACATTTGATTATCAATGTCATTATCAGCAACGACAGCCCTCGATTCATATTGTTGCTTATGATGTGCATGTTTTGGAGATATATTTGCCTGTCAATTGTTTCATTTGTCCTGTAACCATTTACCAATATCACGGACATCCACAGAATGGACAACCCACAATAATCCAGTAATCCAGCATCCCACAGGGGCGATAAGAATCTACTAGCAGTGGACATCCACAACTGCTTTTGGTTTTTATCTGTCCTCTTCCTCTCCCTGACCAATATGTAAACTTCTCTGTTTTGACAAATCGACAGTCAGGAAGAAAAACATCACCAGCCATTATCGCCTAATCAACATGTTTCATTCAATCAGAAAAAACAGGGCACATGTAATCCAGCACATGTTTGGTCAGGATCCTTGTCTCTCTGTTCTAGCCCAAGTTGTAGGTACTGAATATCTCTTCCCTAGTCTACAGATTCAAAAGCATCTGAATGACATTTTAACTCCATATATAACATTTATCATAAATATCATATCAGCGGACAACTGGATAAAATATAATTTTCATGTCTATACCTTTAGGGCTGGCATTTCTTTTTCATCACATACAATTTTTTTTTTAGCTCTGACTGACTCTCAACCTCTTTGGCAAGTACTATGGTAAACAAGGAAGACTGCAGTCACAAATACTTATGTTGAGAGTGTTGTGGTCAATAGGGAACTACAATCAATCACATGGAGGAGTTTCATTCTAAGTGACTTGCTCAGGTTTCCTAACCTGTGATAGTTAATTTGGGTGCAAAGTAAAGCACTGTTACATACTAACAACAGTAACGAAAACAGAAATTCAAAAGAAGAATCATCATAAAGATGAACAATTGTAGCCAGCCCTGTTGCACTTCATGCTCTGCTCTCAAAAGTTCTGATTCAATTCCTCCTCATCATCAGTACCTTTGGTAAGTTCTTGGCAGAAGTCTTTGAAATGATCAGCAGTTTCATTAGGACTGATGCTGACTCCAAGTGGAAGTGCCCGCTCCATGAAGCATACTTACTACTTGGACATCACGACAACATTTGAATGTTGTTAGCAGAGAATTCAATAATTAGTGTTCCGCATATGTTGGATCAGAACACTAAACTAGAGACCAGTGTTCACCCCAAGAAGTCACTCCCTAACAATGTGGGATTTCTAAAGGTGGATGGGTCATGGTGACCTGACAATAACAGCTCATGGCTTGGTGGTGCTAAGACTCACAGGCAGGATGAGACTTAAGCATGGATGCTTATTGGACGTCAAGGAAAGGGCATGGAAGAGGAACTAGCAAGAAATAAAATGTAATAAAGGAACATTTTCAAAAGCTTGCAAGTAAACGTTTTTCCAACTAATGTCAGAAAAAGCATACAACAAAATCATGAAAACATTCAAACTCTTCCACATTCAGTCTGTTCTTGCCTTCATAACTCTTAAAGGATTCAAAGAGTTCAATAAGGGAATCAGTGGTGAGCTGCTCATGGTATTTAGAAGCAATCTGGACACAGACTTGAAGGTTCTGTCGAATATTGGCAGTCAGCATAGCCTTCAGGCATTCCAAAGAGTCTTCCACTGATAGGGAACCAAAGTAAGTCACCAGCCACTGTAACACAAACACAAAAATGTTTTCATGTACTCAAATGAATTCAGTTTTCCACTGTTAAAACTCTATAAGGGAATGTTCCATAATCATATACCCATATATACTTTTTTCCTAATATGCTTAATTGAAAATAACATACAAGTCATTCTGGTTCTCCCATTTTGAGCAAAGACCCATAAAACAATCATAATTCATTGTTTATGTCGTCATAGGCTACAAGTTAACTGTTCAATCCACAATCTAATGGCGCATATGCCAGACCTGTTTACCCCTTCTGTAACTATTCAGTATTCATGGCATAGGTTTCAGTGTTTTGAAACAAAAATCAGTGTTGAAATATAACAAGATGTCTATCGCTTCTTTTTTCCTGTGAGTAAAATGATGCCATTTTAATTCCGAGAGGAAGAACATCTTTCTCTATAACTTTCAGCAGTGTGATACCTTTACATCTTTTTTAAAGAGCAAAATATATGACATCTTCCTGCTGGTTTTCAGTTTCATTTTTTCCCTTTGTTTTGAAAATGTTTCCAGCTCCTCACTTACTCAGGATGTACGCATGTATATAAACACTCAAATCATTTGTGTCTTACAAACACTTGACACCTTCAAACTACACTGATCACTGAATGCGCAAAAATATACGCAAAAATATGTCATATGTGTCCAAGAGCTCACCTTCACAATGGTAAAATCCATTAGTTCTGTAAACATTGTATCCACAGTCTGACCTGTTTATCCAATGTTATCCCTTCCAGGAATCAACCAATTGTCACATATCCTAATCTGCACAGCTGTTTGTTATGAGAAACAGCTTACTCTCTCTCTCTCTCTCTCTCTCTGTGCGTGTGAGAGAGAGAGAGAGTGGGAAAGAGAGAGAGAGAGGGGTGGAGAGGGAGGGTGAAGGTGGGGTCATGCCACTTTGTTTCACAAAATTTCATTTTTCTAGACTAAATTTTACTTTCTCATTATGTGACATTTCTTTAAAGATAGTATAATTTTTTTTAATTATTATCGTTACTATTATTATTATTATCATTACTAAATATGCTACAAGAGAGCAGTTAACTTTTTCTTCAAAATTTGGTCTAACATAAGGTGCAGTAAGGAGAACTTCTGAGGAAAGGATGCTGGAAGAAAGAAGAGAGGCTGAAGACAGGTTAGAAAAAAAAAATTATATTAAAATGAATGTGTATTTTCAATAATAACAATAACAGGAACATGATGGAACATGCAAGCGTGTGTATGGAACAAGGCCAGTCACTTTCCTCCAACCATACATGCAGACTGCATATTATGTTAATGCAAGTAAGAAGCGCAAGTTGTGTGTATGTCACCCATTAAGGCCAACTACATCACTGAAATCAGCACAAATTACATTGACTGGGTCAGTTCCAATGGCAGACACTCATGTTAAATCAAGAATATGCGTCAGTTTCAGCGTGAGTTTCACATAAACTGTGATTTCTTTCTGAATTTCAAATTGAAAGTATGACACAGATGTGTTACATTGTGACTTCAGTACAAAAACAAGTTCATTCGAGCACAAATGCTCCTGGATCGACACTGATGAGGCATATACAATCAAATTTAAAAACTTCTGATTTTGCGATCTCCTGACTTTAGAAGTTTGTAACGAAGCCTCACTGATTTGGTTGTGAAACTGCAGAAGCTTAGTTTGATTAAAGAAAGTATAAGTATTGGACTGGTCAAGTTGGTAAAAAAATCTGAAATTTTTGTGTACTGCCATTGAAGTTTCTGCAATTAGCACAGCTAGAAACAGGACTGTCAAGTTCCGCCAAATCATACCGAATGAAGATTGTAGCTCTGACAGACAAAACAGCAAACATCTGCAATTGTTTTGGATGATAAACAACTGACCTGCTCAGTTCTGAGATCACAGGCTGACAAGCTGCTGAATCAAGATCAATTCACAAATGGGCCAATTGTCCTCCATGCTACTTTGACAAGCTCTTTTTCATATTTTATTCAGCAATATCATACTTGGCATAACTAGCAGATTTTTCCACGCAAAATACAGAACAATACAATGGGCAAACAGGTATCCATTCAGCTATTTGTCATCCCCAGCAGCAGGAGCCCATCTCTTCTCCAAATGAGCAATCATTAGATGCTTATATGCTTTGAAGGTCAAAATTCATTACCAACATGTCTTCTCAGTTTGTATACTTAAGGTCCCTTGTGATGGCAACTTCATGTAAAAATAACAAAACCATAAGTTAAAAATTTCAACATTTTTTTCTAGACTGAACGGCCTTGGTAACTCTGAGGGAGTTGAAAATCTGATGATGGAATGAAAAGGAGCAGGGACCCAGGTGGATACATGGAGGCAAAGTCATCATCTGAAGCATGTTAACCCTTGTCAATTGGGAAACACTCTTGTGCATAGCCTACAAAGATTTCAGGAAACGCGCCGGCATATGTCATCCCCTTACACACAGTAAACACATAGATCTACTTGTCATGCATTGGAGTCATTATTTAAGTGAGAAGCACCATTTGTAATTTTAACAATTCAGTGGATTATGTCAATGAAACAAGCGATAATACAGCAACATTTCAATAGGAAATGACCCCGCATTTCAAGTGAGGATTAATTTAATCAAAACAAAATAAGAAACTGGTGACTGAAAATGATGACACTGAAGTTCTGTCAAGCAGACAGCAGCAGTACCAACATGAGTTTAACACAATTAGATCTATTCAGAAAAATCAGTAACGATAAAATAAAAAAAGTGCTTTATGCTGGCTTTGGGGCAGAAATACATTTTTTCATTGCCAACAGTGCTGAAGACTGACTTTGACAAAGTCAGTTTGGTCAGGTTGAAAACTGGTCAGCCGCCAACTGAAAGTTCATGATGTTGCCCTATGAAGAGTGAAACTGCCATCAAACAATGATTCATTTGAGAACATTGAAAAAGGCAAGATTGCAGTCTTCAACTAACCATTTCAGGTGGAAATTTAATCATTGGCAGTTCTTTTGAGCATTAAACAGCAATGGATTGGCCACCTTTTAAATCGCAGTTCGAGGTCACAGTATCGTGTGTAGATGTGGATATTTGTCCGACCAATGTTTTGGTCCCAGATGCTGTTAAACAAATTAATACAGCAAGTGCGCCTATTCTAAATATAAATTCTGTATGATTCAAGGGTGTATATTTCATCAATTGTGGTGTTCGTCATAATTTTTCAAAAACATATACAAGGTTAGTGGTAAAATAGAGGCATCACTGATAGACCTATTCCAGTGCAATGACAACATTGTCGTCAATCAAATTCACTTATATCTACTACTTCTCTTCTTCTTCTTCTGCATACGCAGGCTGATACTCCTGCGGACACTCCTTATATGGACAGGCAAGTATTAATCCCATCTACCCAACAAAAGGAGTGGAGTTCATTAAGGCAGCCATTCATATCAATAATGTAAGATTATATTCCTTTTAAGTCTTTGTTCATCCTTTATTTATTCATTTTGCTGTTTTACTGCAGTTCTCTAGTCTGCAAGATCAAAATTCATACTTCAACAACCTTGGCATTTTTTTGTGACCGACTCTGCTCATAAAATCTAACTTTTATATTTGGGTTTTGATTAAGAATTTCTGATTTGCAAAGAAAGGAAAATTACCATATATACATTTTATCTGCACAAAATCACTCCTCAGCACAGAAAATGCTCACTGTTAACCGGACAAAGTAGTTCTTATAAAAAATGGTGATGCTTTAATTTTGTCTCACCTCTGGATTCAGAAGATGGGTGTGAACCACAGCACGTTTGATGTCGTACAGATCTGTGTAATGTTCCAGGGCCTGAACACACATAATCATATGTTCATCAACAAAATATGAAAAATTACCACTAAGTCATAAAATACTATGAATATGAAAAACAGTGAAACAAATGAAAGCTAACAAAGCAGTTTAATTTTCATAATCAAACTACAGCATTCAAACTGACGTTATCTCATTCACAGGCGAGAAGGAAAAGTCATGTGCTGTTAAGTACGTCAACTCACCCTCTGCAGCAATCCTGCTTTCTCACACAGCTGAGCAATATGGGCACGGTCATAGTGTGTGAACATCTGGTTTCCTAGGATGGCATCAGCAACCTGCAACATTCACCTTATTTCTAATTCAGCTCTTGCACATTAAATATACACCTAGCAGGACACTGAAAGGGAGAACTGTTCTAACTATACAGCCACTGGTTAGAGTGAAAAGCAGGTACGAGATTTCTGTAGAGAACTTTCACCAGGTATCTTGTATTGCAACCATTTACCCCAAGGCTACTTCACTCATACTAAAACATTGCAGTCACATTGTAAAAATGCTCAGTGCACACTGGCACCCACAACTCTTCAACATCCAAGGCATATTCATCCATATTCAATTTGAAATCAAGCAACAACTTTTGACATGCAAAAGCAACAAACTAACTCTACTAGGTGTAAATACACCACTCATTGTGAAGTCTGAAAATTCAAACAAATAAGACTGAAAATTCAAACAAACAAATATCTTTGAAAATTAAAATAAATAAATAAATAAATAAAAACTAAAGAGAAAGATAAAGAAGGGAAAGATGAAAGAAAGAATGAGGGAAAGAAAGAAGTAATAAAATCAAACAGCCCATGCCTATAGCTCAAAACTTAAAAAGAAAAAAAAAAAAAATCACATGGTGAGGATATGCAGAGTAAAATAAAATTGGACTGTTTGTTCATACGCGAAACATATGTCACAGTTACAGTGACAAGGTTTGTCTGAAGAACAATGCAGGTTTCTATGGGAGCACCATATTTCTGACAAAGATACCAGCATCCTGCAGACAGTACCTGCTCCCTTCACAGCTGCCTATTACAGAACTATCCACTGAATGACTTTCTCAGGTTAACTTTTCATCAAGTGTTGATCTGTAAGGTCACATTTGACGAACCAAATGCTACCCAAGTCAGAACACCTGTTTCATATTATCAATTAATGAAAACGTGATTAAAAACAATAAACAGACCTCTGCTAGCAAAGTGATTTAAGAGTAAAGGACAGGATAATACTGCTTATCACCCATCTCAGCCCAGCTTCATATCATCAATAATTAAAAAGTGATTAAAAACAAACAAACAAACAAACAAAACCCTGCTAGCAAAGCAATTTAAAAGTAAAGGATAGGATAATACTGCTTATAGCCCAGCCAACTGCAATGGGCCATATCACACCTGTCACCACAATGAAATCAACTATCAAGTAAGTCATTAAAAAAAAAATTAAAAAGCACATCCACGCAACTCATCAAATACACCTTCTAAAAACACACTGGAAAGTTTGTTAAAATCTTTCTTCCATAAAATCTTAGATCAGATTAAGAATGTTGATCTCTTTCTAACAATCCAAAATCACATCTCTGAACAAGATTTTTATGGAATCTGCTGTAAAGTGTTTGTCTCTGATCACCATGCGAGTCCCAACATTCTAAAACAACATGTTTCATTTTGAGAGGTACATGACATGGAATACACCACACAACTCCTTCAACCTTCAAAAGCTAAGAATGGGTGTAAACGGAGTGGTCTGTGTGCAAACAGCACAAGACTGTTTCTTCTTTACGGCAACCCCTGGAACATGGTAAAAACTCTCTCTAGTTTTGACAGATTTGGAAGAGTTTGTTATCCGTCTGGAAGTTCCATTCCTCTTGCCAGAGGTCTTTATCATAAACCTGAGCTTTGGGTTTCAGATATGAGTGAGAGATTGACAATCTGGTCAACTCTTTCTTTGTGACACTCTTGGCAAGTTGTCAACCACCTCATTGCCTTGAATGTCCACATAACCAGTAACCCAAGCAAAACCTATGCTGTTTCCATCAGATTTCAGAGAGATGTACAGTTGAAACAATTCAGCAACTGAGGATACTTGAGGTTATGGCCAGCAATGGCCTCCAAAGCAGAAAGGGAGTCTGACAAAATGAGGATATAAATTATTTAAAGACCATTTCAAGAGCCAAGGCCAAGGCTGTCAACTCAGCAGTTGTAGATGGGGCTGTCGGTGACAATGTGTTTAGAACATCTCTGAGAGGGAGAGGTTGTGCAAAGCACAGCAGAGGCAACCCCTGTGGCGGCACAGATTGTCGCAATGGCACAGATTGTTGCAAATTCACGAATGTTGCAAATTCACGAATGCGACAATCTGTGCCGGACCTGCTATGGGTCTACCGGCACGGATTGTTGTAACGACAATCCATGCCGCATGTGCACATATTTTCACAGGGAATGTTTGAGGAATGACTGATTTTTGTGCTCCGGGTCTACAATGTGGGATGGTGAGACCGATCCCATTTCACGTGTCCTTTCATCCATCCATCTGTCTCTCGGCCTGTCGGCCCGTTTGTCCACTGCGCTTTCTACTTTCCTGGCGGAATTTTGGTCATATTTATAAACCCGCGAAGTTTACAAAGTGGGTTATATTGTTTTTGTCGTGTAAGTGGCTATGTTTGTATGTATGTATGTATGTGTCATTGTGTGTGTGTGTTTATGTTTGTCAACAGCATATCATCATGAAGGAATAAAGATAGGAAGGTGAAACTTGACACACATGTAGGATAGGTACTGTAGATGTGCCTTTTGGGGTTTCAATAAAGTTCAAGGTCACGACCTTGACTTTATGACCTTGAAAATCTATTTTTAGCCATATCTCAAGTACCAGTCAACATAAGATATTGAAACTTGGTGTGCTGGTACTTTGGCTCAAGCCCCTTCCGAATATTGTGGACCGATCAAGGCCAAGGTCAAGGTCGTATGACCTTGAACACTGAAAATCTATTTTTAGCAATATCTCAGGCACCATTCAACATAGGATGTTGAAACTTGGAGTGCATGTGCTTTGGCTCATGCCCCTTCCGAGTAATGTTGACCGATCAAGGTCAAGGTCGTATGACCTCGAACACTGAAAATATATTTTAGCCATATCTCAAGCAACAGTCAACATAGGATGTTGAAAGTTGGCGTGCATGTGCTTTGGCAATGCCCCTTCTGAATATTATTGACCGATCAAGGTCAGGTTCAAGGTCAAGGTCGTATGACCTTGAACACTAAAAATATACTTTTTAGCCATATATCAAGCACCAGTCAACATAGGATATTCAAACTTAGTGTGAAGGTGTTTTGGCTCATGCCCCTCCGAATACTGTTGATCGATCAAAGTCAAGGTCAAAGTCGTATGACCTTGAACACTGAAAAAACACTTTTAGCCATATCTCAAGCACCAGTCAACATAGGATCTTGAAACTTGGTGTGAAGGTACTTTGGCTCATGCCCCTTCCGAATATTGTTGACCCATCAATCTCAAGGCAAAGGTCGTATGACCTTAAACACTGAAATATATAATTTTAGCCATATTTCAAGCACCGGTCAACACAGGATGTTGAAACATGGGGAGTTTGTGTTATACTCCCTGTTTGGCTAATATACTTACCATGTCAGACCATAGCATTCAACGGCAGTTAGCCAGCTCTGTCAGGCCGAATTTTTCCGTGGCCAATGCAGTCATAAGACAGTCACGTGCAGTCACGTGATGTCACCCCACTTCCGGCCCCGGAAGAAGCCAGTGTCAACTTCGTATACGTCATTCAGCGAGGCCTGTGTGTATGGTAACCCCGAGAACCTTGGCGCCAGAGGGGAAGGTAGGGAGGGAATTAGAGTCTGACATGGTAAGTATATTAGCCAAACAGGGAGTATAACACAAACTCCCCATTTTGGCGTCATATACTATACCATGTCAGACCATAGCAGAATTTAAAGGAATCGGAGGAGGGCGAGCGCCCTAATGGTTCTTGGGGTTGACCGATATGGCTGCATTGGTCGCCACAAAGGAAATCCCCTTAGACCCATCAGCTCTGGTCATGCGGATATCCCTCAGGTAAAAATTAATGAAGGGATTTTCCGAACGCCAGTAGGCTGCCTCCAGCAGGTGGCGCACGGGAACAGAGTACTGGAACGCTGTGGAAGTGGCCAGTGCTCTGACCTCGTGGGCCCTGGGTGATAGGACAGGGAGATCCTTGTACGCCTGAGCGTAGGTAGATCTCACCGTCTTGGAGAGCCATCTGGAGATAGTTCCCGCCGAGATATCTCTAGTATTGTTGGGGTTGAGGGAGATACGGAGTCGTCTCTGGGAGGAGCGCCTGGGGCGTGTGCGTTCCCAGTAGTACCTGAGACACCTGGAGGGGCAAAGGTCCATGTCTCCATCTTTTTCTCCCTTTCCCAAGATGTCCGTCAGGGAACGGATGACGAGGAAGGGAGAGGGGTGCCCGGTTCCTGATTCTTGCCAAGAACTCCGGAAGGAACTTGAGAGAGACTGAGCCGTCCCTGTGGAAGGCGATATCTGTGGGGTCACCGCTGAGGGCGTGAATCTCACTTCGTCTTCTGGCCGAGGCCAGGGCGAGGAGAAAGGTGGTCTTAAAGGAGAGGAGGTCAAAAGGAATAGAAGCAATGGGTTCAAAAGGGGGTTTTCTGAGGGCATCGAGGACCGTAAAAAGGTCCCAGAGGGGAATGCGCCTAGGGGACTGAGCTTCCCGTAGAGCAACTCCTCTAGACACCTCTCTGAGGAGAAAGTCATTGTCAAAAGAAGGGCCCCCCAGTTGACGAATGGTGGTGCAGATAGCTGATCTGTAGCCCCGAATGGAGCCAGCCGACAGCTTAAGGGAAGAGGATAGGTGGGAGAGGAAATTTCCTATCTGGATGTTGGAGGGGCAGTCATGGGGAACAGAGTTATCTGAGCACCAGGTTATCCATCTCTCCCAATGGTAGTTGTAGAGGGATTCGGTGCTGGCTCTGCGAGATGCCGAGGCGAAGTCCCGTAATCCCTGAGAGGCCCCTGCCCCGGCTAGTGTGTCTAGGACGGACTGGGGTCTCTCCGAGTGGGGGGTAGATGCAGATGTTCGCAGTTGGGCTGGCATAGAAGCCACGCGTGTAGGCGAAGCATCTTGGGATTGGAGCGAGGAAGACCTGACCGGGGTTGTCTCAGCATGTCCCAGCGAGGGCTGAGCCGGAGGGGGGGAACGTGGGTGAGGGACTTGAGGTCCGGGAACCAAGACTGGGTCGGCCACCATGGCGTTACGAGGATCAGCCTGGGTCTTTCCAGCCTTGCCTTCCTGATCACCTTGTGTAGGATGGGGAAGGGGGGAAAGGCATACGTCAGTAGGCCCGTCCAGGGGAGGGATAGTGCGTCGACTGCATCCGCCTGGGGATCTGGAACGGGGGAGACGTACAGGGGCAGGTGATGGTTGAAGCTGGTGGCAAACAGGTCGATCATGGGCACAAACCAATGGTTGCGCGACACCAGCGAAGGAGGGCCTCTGTTCTGAGGGAGAGGCCTATGGAGCGGGACCCTCCCCCTTTGTTGACATAGCAAGCTACCGACGTATTGTCCGTGAGGAGGAGAACAAGTCGGTGCGCGACCTTGTGCTGGAGTTGGAGAAGGGCTAGCCTGACCGCTTCCAGCTCCCAGTCCCCCGAGGCGTGACTGTCCTCCACGTGGGCCCCCCAGCCCAAGTTGGAGGCGTCTGTATAAAGTTCCAGTGGTTGGGTTGGGTTGGGAGGGAGATGGGGACCCCGGTGGAGAGAGTGGCTGGAGTGAGCCGCTCCTCCGTCGCCGAAATGAACCAGTGTCCGAGGGGAATGACCTGGTCCCAGCGGTCGGAGGTCTGTGACAAACGTCGGCGGAACTCCCTCTGAAGTTGGCGTTTGGGGACCCGCCCCAGGGGAATGAGGGGAGACAGGGACTCCATCATTCCTAGGAGGGAGGACAGGGTTCTGGCCGAGGTGTGGGGTGCCTGTGACAGGCAGGAGATGAGGTCCACTATGCGTGCAGGCCTCTCCGGGGTCTGCCAGACGAACCGTAGGAATCGTCTGTGGGCCGGGTGAATCAGGATCTGAAAATAGGCGTCCTTCAGGTCTATGGATGTGGCCCAGTCGCGATGATGGATGGAGTCTCGGATCTGGGTGGGGGTCTCCATCTTGAACTTGGTGGGCCTGAGGAACTTGTTGAGGGGCGAAAGATCTAGAATGGGCCTCCATCCTCCCGAGGCTTTTGGGATCACAAAGAGGTGAGAGTAGAAGCCGGGGTTTGGGTGGGAAACCTCCGAGATGGCCCCTCTTTTGAGGAGGTCTTGGACTTCCGTGCGAAGAGCTTCTGCTTTGGCGGGGGAGGGTTCGTTGGGGGAGGGAGGGGGAGATAGCATGAGGGGGGGAACGCTCGTGGGCCCAAGGAAGGCGAAACCCTTCCTGTAGCACCGCCACTATCCAGGGGTGAGGCGCATGCGTCTCCACTGGTGGGCATGCCGGGAGAGGCTGCCCGCCAGGGGGGGCGAGGGTCTGGGCTGGTGGGTGGGGGATAGGGCGAGGGGGGGTGCTACCTGATCTAAGTCCCCCTCGGGCTGTCTCCCTAGTCAGCTCCGGGAGCGTGACTGTTGGCCTAACCGAAAATTTTGCTGATGGGGTTTTGGCTTAGGCCTTGGGAGAAGATTAGGTCGCTTGGCGGGCCGTGCGGTGCGGGAAGGCGATTGTCTGGGATAGGGTCTGTGCCTGGGGAAGGAACGAAGTGGGGGTCTAGCAGGGCGTGGCGGTGGCCTGGGCGCAAAGGACACAGCCTGCTTGCGTTCCTCAACTGCTTGTGCTATGACGTCAGCCGAGTAGTCGCCAAAGAGCGACTGGTCCTGGCCCGGGATGCATCGCAGGGCTGCCTTAAGCGTCGGGGAGAGAGAGGTCCGCGCCAGCATGGCATCTCTCGCGACCAACAAGCAGTTGAAGTGGCTTCTGGCTGCGCTGTCCGCCGCAGCCGAAAGGTGATGCGAAATCCTGTTAACTAGGTGTCGCATGAAAGGATCGCTGAACAAGCGAGGGTCAGGCTCTTGGTGCGCCTCAGAGCCCGAGTCCCCCGGTACTGGGATGGCACCATCGTCCTCCGGCCATAGAGCCTCCGCTCGCTGAAGGGGCATGTCCAAGTAGGTGTGTCCCGCCGTGGTGTGGAGGAAGCCCATCCTGGCTACTCGGTCCCATTCCTTTAGGTTCTTAAAGGAGATGGTGCCGGAAGTAGGGGGGGCAGGTGGGGGATCAACCGACGGTCCGACTGGGAAATGCCCATCTCCCTGGTCACGGGATTGTCCGTAAACAAGGAGGCGACTGAGGGGTTCTTGGGTAGATTGGTCTAGATCTCTGGGCCGGGGGGGGACCGGCGAATTGGGAGAGGGAGAGAACTTCGTCAGCGGGTGCGGCCTCCCTCCTAACGAGGTCTGGTCGCCACCGTTCTATCGTGCGGACATCGTACAATGAGGTGGGGGCTAGCTCCTCGTATCGTCCGCCTCAGGGAGGTACTGGTCCTGAGAGGGTTCATAGCACCCGTCTTCAGGAGGTAAGTCGAGGGGTGCCTGTAGTGTGTCCCCGGTGGCCCTATAATCGGCGGCCGGGACATCGTCCTGCCGATCGGACGGCGCCCGAGGAGGGAGACCAAGGTCGACCAGGCAAGTGAGGCCGGGTGCCACATTCGACCATGTAGCTGGTCGTGCTGGGTGTTGGCGTTAAGCCACTGGTCTCTCTCGGGGGCATAGAGCCACCGGTCCCCGGGGAGGTAAACGGGCTGTGGCGGCCCTGGGGTGTAGGCAGAAAGTCCCCGGGGACCCGGGTAACCTGAATCACTGTTGGGGGGGTCTTGAGAGGCCGTGGCCTGTCGTCCCGTCCAGGTCCGTGCACTGCACCATACACGTCCTTGGAATGGGCCTGGGAGGGCCATAATGGTACGGAGGAGGATGCGGAAGTCGAGCCCCCAACCCGCGAAAGTGCGGATTGGTCAGGATGCGGTCCCGTGTTCCTCCCCCTGGAGGAATATGTCAGGTTACCCTTGGTCCCGCTGGTAGATCCTCCCCCCGGAGGAGCGGGACCGCGGACGTTGCCCAAATGGGGATCCGAAAAGGTCGGTTCCCCAACGTCCAATACCCCTAGGGAAGAAGGTGACGTTCGATCGGGGTAGGTCGACCGTCCTTGTGCATGGGCACGGCCGGGCCCATGGCGCGGCGTGCCCGCACGCCCAGGATTATGGACACCACCGAGGTCGTGCGTCGGGGTGACCATAAGGCTGCTTCCGGAGTCGAAGCGCTCCTCGAGCTCAGGTGTTGGCTGCACCTGTGCCCGGTGGGGCCGAGCGCTATGAGTGCACGTATCAATTTGGGGGGAAAAAGAGATACGTGACTCATCAAGGCGAGTGACGGATGGTGATTCCATCCCAGATCCGTCACCCGTGCTGGTCCGCGGCTCGGCAAGGTGCCCCGGGGGCCGAGATTCGCGTGACTCAGCATGATAGTTAGAAGTCTCCGAGCGAGTCCGTAGGCTAGAGGGCAAGCTGGCCGATGGAGAAGGGGTGGGGGAGGGCGAATTCCGTTGGCTAGTCTTTGCTCGGCCGGGCCCCTTAAGGGGAGCCTTGCCCTTAGACTTTCTGGGCAGCACCTTGAGGGGAGCTTTGCCCTTAGACTTTGCAGGCAGATCAAATGAAAGGCATTTTGAAATGGTGGCCGCTTGCCTATCAGCCTTGGGACGCCGCGGTCGTGCGTCCGTCGGTTTGGTAGACGAGGAAAGATCACGCGTCCCTTCCGCGGAGAAGTCGTCTCTGTCTACCCGAACCGTACGTTCATCAGTGCGAACGGATTGCTCCGAGATGGAATCGACCCGCGGGTTCTCCGGGAAATTGAGCGAACTCCGAGCAGTGGAGTGGCTCGACCCGGCGGTGTCCTTCACCATGTTGGGCACAGGTGGATAGAGCAAACCCGGAACACACGACCGCAAAGAGGAGACAAGGTGGCCGATCGAGAAAATCAATTAATCTCGATCGTCCGTGTGGTGTCGTGCAAAGTGCTCGAGAGATCGACTGAAAACTCGAACTACCCGTACACGCCACCGGTCGTGTGACTGGTATGGCTATTAATAGCAATCTCTACACGTGGAGTATCACTGTGTATAGGTGTGATAGTTCTTGGGCACTAAATCTTAATAAGCAGATCAGTGTCACGCACCCTTACTCGAACACGTTCTACCTGTGAAGGGTAAAGAGTACAGGTGTGATAGTTATTGAGCACTAAACCTTAATAAGCGGAACCAGCACAAAATGCGTGCTGAACCCGAGGCTCGGCAATATGGTGGGGGAACACGACCGGCGAGCGGTGCCGACGATCGCGAGTAACAAAGTCGCGAGAGTGCCGGTAAAAGAGACAAATCTTTTAATAAATACGCTCCCGAGAGTGCCGGTAAAAGAGACAAATCTTTTAATAAATACGCTCCCACCAAGAGCTTCACACGGCAAAATTACTCAGGGTCTAGTGCAAGTCGGAACCAGCACAAAATGCGTGCTGAACCCGAGGCTCGGCAATATGGTGGGGGAACACGACCGGCGAGCGGTGCCAACGATCGCGAGTAACAAAGTCGCGAGAGTGCCGGTAAAAGGGACAAATCTTTTAATAAATACGCTCCCACCAAGAGCCTCACACGGCAAAAAAACTCAGGGTCTAGTGCAAGCCACAACTGAATCAAGTATAGAAACAAAACACAGCAATGTTAACACAAAGGCAAGTATAGGCGAGACAGAGCACAAGACTTATCTTGCTTTGACGGCAGGCCGAAGATGAATGACGTATACGAAGTTGACACTGGCTTCTTCCGGGGCCGGAAGTGGGGTGACATCACGTGACTGCACGTGACTGTCTTATGACTGCATTGGCCACGGAAAAATTCGGCCTGACAGAGCTGGCTAACTGCCGTTGAATGCTATGGTCTGACATGGTATAGTATATGACGCCAAATTGGTGTGCAGGTGCTTTGGCTCATGCCCCTCCCGAATATTGTTGAACGGTCAAGGTCAAGGTCAAGACTGGACCCTAAAAATATCGCTGATATAAAGGTTTGACTAAAGAAAGAGTAAAAAAATTCCAGACTTGACTTTTTTGGGCGTAGGCGAACTTTCGTACTTTTGGCTTGTAGCTCAGGGTATTGTGTGGACGGCCTGTTCGCAGTAGACGATTAATTTTGTTCAACGCAACTTCGCGGGTTATTCTCGAATACACACACACGTTCTCGCGCACGAACACAAGCACGCAAGCACACACGCACACACATGCACGCATACACACACACATACACACGCTGTAAGAAAGTTGCTAAATTGACAATTATTAGTATTAATTGCAACGCACACGTGCGCGCGCACGCGCACACACACACAAACACACACGTACGCATACGCACGCACACACACACACACGCCCGCAGGCGCACACACATACACACACACACACACACACACACGCATGCACGCACACATGCACACACGCACGCACACACACGCACACACACACACACACACACACACCAGAGAGAGAGAGAGAGAGAGGGAGAGACAAGAGAGACAGAGAAAAAGACAGAGAGAGAGACACTGGGACAGACAGACAGATGGACTGACAGACAGACAGAGAGAGAGAGAGAGAGAGAGAGAGAGAGAGTGGAGAGAGAGAGAGCGAGAGAGGAGGGGAGAGAGAGAAGGGGAGAGAGAGAAGGGGGACAAAGAGAGAGAGTGGAAAGAAGAGTGGAAAGAGAGAGAGAAAGAGAGAGAGAGAGAGAGGGGGGGGGGGCTGATCGGGGTGGGGAAGGGGGGCAGTGGAGGTGGAGGTGGTGTGAAAGAGTGAGGATCAATAAATTGTGGTCATTTGCGAGCACCTCAAAGAAAGTGCAGACTGCGACAAATCGTGCCGTTACGACAATCCATGCCGGGAGGTCAGACACAAACTGTCGCTTGAGACAATCCGTGCTGATGCGACAATCCGTGCCGCCAGGTCCGGCACGGATTGTCGCATTCGTGAATTTGCAACAGTCCGTGCCGTTGCAACAATCCGTGCCACGACAAACCCCTTCTTTGGATTTGGAGCCATCAGTAACAATTCTTCTAAAAGGTTGGAAATTTAGAACACAGTTCAGCGAAAACTGACTTATACACCAAGGAGCTAGTGGTATTTTTACGATATGAAGCTAAATCAAACAGGATCTCCAGAGTTAGGAAAGTCCATGGCAGGTTATCAGGAAACTTGGACGAATCACACACAACTCCATGGTCTGTGTCTGCATTGTTCAAATGGGGAAGAATATGAATTCCCATGGGTAGAATGAACTAGGGTGGTCCTCGAATTTCTTTTGGAGAATTCCGGTCAGCATTGACCATGAATCTCCTCCCCTCTGTGTGTGTGTGTGTGTGTGTGTGTGTGTGTGTGTTGGCAAAGAGGGAGGGAGAGCAAAAGAGTAAATTCAAGGCAAGAACCTAAACTGAAAAGGAGAAGGGGGAGATAGAGAGAGAGATAAGACGGGTGAGAGGGGAATTTTTCAATTCTTAAAAATGAGAGACACTGTACGCAAGATGACACTATTTCCATCACTGCAAAAGTTACCTTGCTTGGCAAGTGTTGCCCCAAGGCTACTTCACTCATACTGAAAAGTTGCAGTCACACTGTAAATATGCTCAGTGCAAACTGGCACCCATAACACTTCAACATCCAAGGCATATTCATCCATATTCAATTTGAAATCAAGCAACAACTTTTGATATGCAAAAGAAGCAAACTAACTCTACTAGGTCTGAAAATTCAAACAAATAAGTCTGAAAATTCAAACAAACAAATATCTTTGAAAATTCCAAAAACAAACAAAAACTAAAGAGAAAGATAAAGAAGGGAAAGATGAAAGAAAGAATGAGGGAAAGAAAGAAGTAATAAAATCAAACAGCCCATGCCTATAGCTCAAAACTTAAGAAGAACAAAAAAATCACATGGTGAGGATATGCAGAATAAAATAAAATTGGACTGTTTGTTCATACGCGAAACACATGTCACAGTTACAGTGACAAGGTTTGTCTGAAGAACAATGCAGGTTTCTATGGGAGCACCAATTTCTGACAAAGATACCAGCATCCTGCAGACAGTACCTGCTCCCTTCACAGCTGCCTATTACAGAACTATCCGCTGAATGACTTTCTCAGGTTAACTTTTCATCAAGTGTTGATCTGTAAGGTCACATTTGACGAACCAAATGCTACCCAAGTCAGAACACCTGTTTCATATTATCAATTAATGAAAACGTGATTAAAAACAATAAACAGACCTCTGCTAGCAAAGTGATTTAACCCTCTTATACTTGCAACGGGACAATCCGGGACTTAACGTCAGGCACCTGTTCTTCCCATACTAGGACATACCGGGACCTATCTGTGGTAATTTTCCATCACACAGTGATCACGTGTGTAGACACGCACAGTCGCAGACAGTAACTAGGAAGACTCAGGCATGGCCCAATCATGTGTTGGCACTATTTTTGGGTGATGGAACCGTGTGTGTTCATTGAGAAAAGGCACAGAACGCAGCGAGTAACTTTGTGAATGGAAACTGACCGACTTTCACAATGGCGGCTTTCGCGTCTGCTACGAACGACGACAAGATGGTCAACCACTCGCAAGAGGAGTTAGATCAAATTATTGTGAAAGTGGAGACGTTTGAAAGAAAAATGTAGAATGAAAGTGATATAGAAGTAGGCAGTGGTGTTGAAGAAGACTGTGAAGTGCAAAGCGACCCGAAATACAATGTTCCACTGGCAGCGCTTCAGACGAAATGGCGGCCCGCGACACATGGCATGGCAGGGGTGCGTCAGCTTCAGGAACCCACTGGGCCGGCTCACTCGTTACCTGACACTGCTACACCACTTGTTTTTTTCGTTTTGTTTGTTCCTCTTTGTTTTTTAAGACTGCTACCAATGAAACAAACAGGTATGCAAGACAAAAACAAGCTGCAAAGAGCGCACCTGACCCTCTCTTATAGTACTGTGTGTGACATGTGACAGTTTTGTATGACATTGGTGGGACAACCAGTGGGACCTGTACTGCCAGGCAGCGGATGGATCGCGTCAGGTAGGCCTCAGATTTCATCTTACACTAACAACTTGCATCAGCATGGTGATTGCGCATGCTTGCATGCTGTAAACTTGATTGTCATCATAAAACATAATGTGTCTGGTGACAATTTGGTGACAGTGACACCACCTATATCTCTAAGACAGACAAAATATAGTTCAAAGTGAAGTGCATGCTCTTATGAAACTGTCTGCCAATTTTCTTTCTCCTAGAGGTTCACATACATTCCCCAGAAGTTTATAATCACACATACCCATTTTTAGGCTGAAACCTGTAAAAGAATCTGAAACCTCGGGAAGTTTGCAGTCAGAGAAACTGAGTACAAGAGGGTTAAGAGTAAAGGACAGGATAATACTGCTTATCACCCAGCCCAGCATCATATCATCAATAATTAAAAAGTGATTAAAAACAAACAAACAAAATCCTGCTAGCAAAGCAATTTAAAAGTAAAGGATAGGATAATACTGCTTATAGCCCAGCCAACTGCAATGGGCCATATCACACCTGTCACCACAATGAAATCAACTATCAAGTAAGTCATTAAAAAAAAATTAAAAAGCACATCCACGCAACTCATCAAATACACCTTCTAAAAACACACTAGAAAGTGTGTTAAAGTTTTTCTTCCATAAAATCTTAGAACAGATTAAAAATGTTGATCTATTTCAGAAAATCCAAAATCACATCTCTGAACAAGATTTTTATGGAATCTGCTGTAAAGTGTTTGTCTCTGATCACCATGCGAGTCCCAACATTCTAAAACAACATGTTTCATTTTGAGAGGTACATGACATGGAATACACCACACAACTCCTTCAACCTTCAAAAGTTAAGAATGGGTGTAAATGGAGTGGTCTGTGTGCAAACAGCACAAGACTGTTTCTTCTTTACGGCAACCCTTGGAACATGGTAAAAATTCTCTCCAGTTTTGACAGATTTGGAAGAGTTTGTTATCTGTCTGCGAATTCCATTCCTCTTCCCAGAGGTCTTTATCATTAGCCTGAGCTTTGGGTTTCAGATATGAGTGAGAGATAGACAATCTGGTCAACTCTTTCTTTGTGACACTCTTGGCAAGTTGATCAACCACCTCATTGCCTCGAATGTCCACATAACCAGTAACCCAAGCAAAACCTATGCCGGTTCCATCAGATTTCAGAGAGATGTACAGTTGAAACAATTCAGCAACTGAGGATACTTGAGGTTATGGCCAGCAATGGCCTCCAAAACAGAAAGGGAGTCCGACAAAATGACGAAATGTTTATGATTTAGAGACCATTTCAAGAGCCAAGGCCAAGGCTGTCAACTCGGCAGTGTAGATGGGGCTGTCGGTAAGAATGTGTTTAGAACATCTCTCAGAGGGAGAGGTTGTGCAAAGCACAGCAGAGGCAACCCCCTCTTTGGATCTGGAGCCATCGGTAACAATTCTGATGAAAGGTTGGAAATTTAGAACACAGTTCAGCGAAAATTGGCTTATATACCAAGGAGCTAGTGGTGTTTTTACGATATGAAGTTAAATCAAACAGGATCTCCAGAGTTAGGAAAGTCCATGGCAGGTTATCAGGAAACTTGGACGAATCACACACAACTCCATGGTCTGTGTCTGCATTGTTCAAATGGGGAAGAATATGAATTCCCATGGGTAGAATGAACTAGGGTGGTCCTCGAATTTCTTTTGAGTTTCGGGTCAGCATTGACCATGAATCTCCTCCCCTGTGTGTGTGTGTGTGTGTGTGTGTGTGTGTGTGTGTGTGTGTGTGTGTGTGTGTGTGGTGTGTTGGCAGAGAGGGAGGGAGAGCAAAAGAGTAAATTCAAGGCAAGAACCTAAACTGAAAAGGAGAAGGGGGAGATAGAGAGAGAGATAAGACGGGTGAGAGGGGAATTTTTCAATTCTTAAAAATGAGAGACACTGTACGCAAGATGACACTATTTCCTTCACTGCAAAAGTTACCTTGCTTGGCAAGTGTTGCCCCAAGGCTACTTCACTCATACTAAAAAGTTGCAGTCACACTGTAAATATGCTCAGTGCAAACTGGCACCCATAACACTTCAACATCCAAGGCATATTCATCCATATTCAATTTGAAATCAAGCAACAACTTTTGATATGCAAAAGAAGCAAACTAACTCTACTAGGTCTGAGTACATCACTCACTGTAAGTCTGAAAATTCAAACAAATAAGTCTGAAAATTCAAACAAACAAATATCTTTGAAAATTCCAAAAACAAACAAAAACTAAAGAGAAAGATAAAGAAGGGAAAGATGAAAGAAAGAATGAGGGAAAGAAAGAAGTAATAAAATCAAACAGCCCATGCCTATAGCTCAAAACTTAAGAAGAACAAAAAAATCACATGGTGAGGATATGCAGAATAAAATAAAATTGGACTGTTTGTTCATACGCGAAACACATGTCACAGTTACAGTGACAAGGTTTGTCTGAAGAACAATGCAGGTTTCTATGGGAGCACCATATTTCTGACAAAGATACCAGCATCCTGCAGACAGTACCTGCTCCCTTCACAGCTGCCTATTACAGAACTATCCACTGAATGACTTTCTCAGGTTAACTTTTCATCAAGTGTTGATCTGTAAGGTCACATTTGACGAACCAAATGCTACCCAAGTCAGAACACCTGTTTCATATTATCAATTAATGAAAACGTGATTACAAAACAATAAACAGACCTCTGCTAGCAAAGTGATTTAAGAGTAAAGGACAGGATAATACTGCTTATCACCCAGCCCAGCATATCATATCATCAATAATTAAAGAGTGATTAAAAACAAACAAACAAACAAACAAAACCCTGCTAGCAAAGCAATTTAAAAGTAAAGGATAGGATAATACTGCTTATAGCCCAGCCAACTGCAATGGGCCATATCACACCTGTCACCACAATGAAATCAACTATCAAGTAAGTCATTAAAAAAAATTAGAAAGCACATCCACGCAACTCATCAAATACACCTTCTAAAAACACACTAGAAAGTGTGTTAAAGTCTTTCTTCCATAAATCTTAGATCAGATTAAAAATGTTGATCTATTTCAGAAAATCCAAAATCACATCTCTGAACAAGATTTTTATGGAATCCGCTGTAAAGTGTTTGTCTCTGATCACCATGTGAGTCCCAACATTCTAAAACAACATGTTTCATTTTGAGAGGTACATGACATGGAATACACAACTCCTTCAACCTTCAAAAGTTAAGAATGGGTGTAAACAGAGTGGTCTGTGTGCAAACAGCACCCCTGGAACATGGTAAAAATTCTCTCTAGTTTTGACAGATTTGGAAGAGTTTGTTATCCGTCTGGAAGTTCCATTCCTCTTGCCAGAGGTCTTTATCATAAACCTGAGCTTTGGGTTTCAGATACGAGTGAGAGATTGACAATCTGGTCAACTCTTTCTTTGTGACACTCTTGCCAAGTTGTCAACCACCTCATTGCCTCGAATGTCCACATAACCAGTAACCCAAGCAAAACCTATGCCGGTTCCATCAGATTTCAGAGAGATGTACAGTTGAAACAATTCAGCAACTGAGGATACTTGAGGTTATGGCCAGCAATGGCCTCCAAAACAGAAAGGGAGTCCGACAAAATGACGAAATGTTTATGATTTAGAGACCATTTCAAGAGCCAAGGCCAAGGCTATCAACTCAGCAGTGTAGATGGGGCTGTCGGTGAGAATGTGTTTAGAACATCTCTCAGAGGGAGACGTTGTGCAAAGCATAGCAGAGGCAACCCCCTCTTTGGATCTGGAGCCATCGGTAACAATTCTGATGAAAGGTTGGAAATTTAGAACACAGTTCAGCGAAAATTGGCTTATACACCAAGGAGCTAGTGGTGTTTTTACGATATGAAGCTAAATCAAACAGGATCTCCAGAGTTAGGAAAGTCCATGGCAGGTTATCAGGAAACTTGGACGAATCACACACGACTCCATGGTCTGTGTCTGCATTGTTCAAATGGGGAAGAATATGAATTCCCATGGGTGGAATGAACTAGGGTGGTCCTCATATTTCTTTTGGAGTTTCGGGTCAGCACTGACCATGAACCTCCTCCCCTGTGTGTGTGTGTGTGTGTGTGTGTAGGCAGAGAGGGAGGGAGAGCAAAAGAGTAAATTCAAGGCAAGAACCTACACTGAAAAGGAGAAGGGGAGAGACGAGAGAGGTAAGACTGGTGAGGGGGGAATTATTCAATTTTTAAAAATGAGAGACATGGTACGCAAGATGACACTTTCCAGCACTGCAAGTTACCTTGCTTAGGAAGTGTTGTCCTGAACTCTGTTACTGTGTGAAACATTAGTTCAACAGATCGCGTTTCTCTCTCTCTTCTTCTCCTCTTTTTTTATCCCATGATCTTCTGTGGAACATGAAGGCGAAAAAGACTGGACTACGATCTGTGTGTGAAACAGGTGCTTCCCTTGGAGGGAGGGCTGACAGGCTAAAAATGCCAATACTGGTAGCAGGGGCAAGTTCTCTCCTCTGCCTAATCTCCTGTCTGGATTTTTGGTGGGAGAAGGAGAGTGCTGGCACAAAGGTTCATGCAGGGCCCGCTCCTTAGGAGGTGCAGGCTGCTGTGGTTAGGCCTTGGGTGGCCTGTGTTAGAACGGTCTCTTCCTAAAACTTCTTGCTCTGATTTACTATTCGTGATACACAAGACATTGCATTTCTATCCAAAAGACGCAGTCCACCCACGATGCACAACCAAAAAATGACTGAATTAATTGCGTTCATCTACATATCAGCCTGCTACTTAACTGGTCTGATTCATGCATGCAAAAGCGCTATGATATACCATTAACAGCCAAGGGCTGCATTGCCTTGAACACAGAATCATGGAAACCTGGATTGGAAAAACTGGATACGAGACTCCAGGTATAAATGCATTTTGTAATTTTTTTTTGTCAGCTGACTTTTTTTTTCCCGTAAGATGTTCATCTGCCTGCCGCTGAAAGATGATTTTCTCAGAAATCCTCAGATCCGAGCAAAGTTCCCCAGCCTGTGTTGCTAAAAGGGGCAAAGTTGGATAGAAAATGACAGAACTAGATCCCTGATGATCTATGATCTGCAAAGCAAACAGCGAGATGAAGCAATTGTCCTAACATGCAATCTTGTCTGAACTTCCGCTAAGAAATGAGAGGAAGGAAGTGAAAGCTGTTGCAGACCAGAGGTTTGGTTAAAGTCGAAGTATAAAGTCTTGATTCACCATGAAAATTTCAACCAAGCTGAGTAAACAAACAGGCCATATCTTGCACAGAGTTTCAAACTGTATGGTGTATGATCCCAAATGTTTGGCACAAAGACTAGAAAACCACATTTTATCACCTTTTCTATAAAACACTGGCAAATAGTGCCTTAAATACACATACATATACATCATAAACTGTGACACACTCACTTCTTCGACTTTGTGTTAATTGCGACCTTGTTCAAAATCAAACAAATACCACAACCATCGCTTTTCCTTCTGATTGCCATTTTGGCGATAAAGAATTTTCAAATCCAAGACGAGGGATGGGACTGGGAAGAAAATTTTTATAAAAGTCATACGCTGTCATATGTTCACACATTAAAATTACACTGATCTGAACTTAAGTGCACCAAAAGGAATCTAAAAGAAAGCAGTTAAAAAAAAAAAATGAAGCTCATTTTCTTTATACTCAGCCGACCACAACGGGCTTTTTAAGGACAGTTACACTCTCATATGGGAAAAATGTCACATCCTGAAACAAAGTTCACAGAAAAAGAAACAAACAAAAACAATTCATGACATGGTAGCTAAAATACTGACATCTTTACACCTCATAAGACTAGACCTTCCCCCTTGACTTCTCAATTCCACATTTTATAGTAATAAAGCAGGGCTTCTGCTGGGGTGAAAATCTTTCCGGTCCCAGGGACCCCTTCATCAGATTTTTAAGGGGTCCCAGGCTAACATTAAGGGGTCCCTACACCACAATAAAAACAACAAAATAAACGTTAAAAAAATTGCATCCCTGCACGCGCACTGCAATTGTCACAGACACATCGTCACAATAAAAACAACAAAGTAAACATCAAAAATTGTATCCCTACACAAGCACTAAATTTTCGCTACGTTTTTTCGCTTTTGCAACGATGATTTCGTTAACCACGCTTCGAGAGACATGTTGGAAACAAAGGCTTCGCGGAAATGCCTCTCTCCTGCCGGGAAAATGAAAAGCGTCATCGTGACATCACATGGCTCAAAGTAGGAAAATTCGGTCAACTGAAAACGAGGCTGTGGCCTAGCGTTAAGCTTAGTCAGTCAGCCTCAGCAGACGACAAAAGTGACTCGACTTATGTTGTTAGGAGGCTGCCCTACTCGCTTTGTTACTGTTCTAACTTGAAAAGGGATGGGTTCGGTCTGAAGTGTAGCAGACCTACGATGTTACGGCACCCAACTTACGATGCTGAAGGCAGTCTTTTCTCACTTTATGTCTGACTTCACCAAAATTTGAAGGGGTCCCTGGGGACCCCTTACACGGACACCCAGTGCGTCCCATAGAGTTTTAATGCGTACTGTACGCAATTTTTTGTGTTTTCAGAAGCCCTGATAAAGTACTATTAATGAAATCTAACACAAAATACATAAATAAAAGCTCAAGAGTAGACAGGCACCGCAGGATGGACAACCAGTATCCACCTATCAAGACACCAGGTTATACATATTAGTAAAAAAAATCAGCAAGTCATAAATTATGACTGGTATAAAAGTATTTCCAGAACGCATATATATGATTTAATGACCAAAAGAATGTAATGCTGTAAAAGCACTGAGCATTTTTCCCATTTGTCGCTGACAATACACAGTGATATAAATGATGTAGAGTTTACTAGGATGTAGAATAGAATGGGACTATTTGTTCAAACATGAAACATGTCACAGTTACCATAACAAATCTCTCTAAAAAGCCAAGCCCTGCTCCCCTAATAGCTACTAATTAAAGTACTAACCACAGCCTAAACAGCAATCTTGAGAATCAAGCATACGCTGATCTGTAATTTCAAACCGGTATATCAAACCATACTTTTGGACAAAATGCCTCAATCATATTATCAAACTCGGTATATCAAACCATACTTTTGGACACAATGCCTCAATCACATTCATAATGCTGAATATCTTCCAGTAAAACGGTATACACTGGTGACCCAGCAGCATCAGCTTGTACATGAAGGATGCAAATTTTCTCTGTTCTTTTTTGTTCTTTGATGACATCAGAGTAATTTCCAAGTGAAGGCTTCACTGATTCAAGTGACAAGCTTTTCAATAAAATATGATTCCATTCTGTTCTAATGTACTTTCTCTTTCTCTAAATCATCATCCACAAAGTTACCACTTCGTATATTTACGTAATTTTGTTACGAATAACTCATAACATGTATTCTGTCACAATGTACATTACCAACCATATGTGCTTTAAAAAAAATCATCTTTTATTCCACATGCATTCTGTCATGATGTACATCTATCAACCATATGTGCTTAACAAAAAAAAACCCACTTTATTCTAAATTAATTCAAGACCTCTTTTCATTAATCCAAAAAGACATTGTTACTCAAAACACATCCTTCATATTCAATGGACTAACTTCTAAACACCTGGCAATTACAGCGTTGAAAATGAGTTAAAAAAAAAAAATTTTCCCCATCAGTCTCCTCTCTTCATCTGTAAATTCCTCCCCACTATCCCCATGCCCCTCCCCCCTCCCTCACTCTCTCACATTACCTGGGGAGCAGACATAAGGTTCATTTCCAACAGGCGAGTTTGTAGAGGTCCTTCAGCAGGGCGGTTGTTCTTGAGAGCATCCAGCAGGAAGGAAGTGCACTGCTGGATCAAGTTGAACTCCATGAACACATCCACAATCTGCAATGGTACCCAAGACAATATTGCTGGTGATGCCCCCTTCACAACTTGGAATCCTGCCTCCATTTTTCTGCTCAGTGCTTGAAATACCTAATTTGGGCAATACTGATTACAAATTTATATGCTGTCACATATGGCTGCATTTCATTTCCACTCAATCGTCACACATGGTTGCATTTCATTTCCATTCAGAGGTTTCTATGCTATCAACTGAGAAACGGAACATTTACAATGGATTAATAGACAAGTCAAAAGAAAAAATAATGCAATGCATATAGATTCTCTCCCTCAAAGCGCCGACAATTTTCATCGATTTGCACCTCCCCATTCCCCTTCTCTCTCTCTATGTCACAAACATCTCCCCACTCTCCCCCTCTCTCTTTTCTCTTTGTATTTCGAACATCTCCCCACCTCCCTCACCTGGTTGAGATCAGCCAGAGGTTCATCATCTGCCACCATCATCTGAGCAAACTGGAGGCCCTGCTCAGGGTTGATGCGCATGATGTTCCGCAACAAAAAAATGTAGTCAGGGGTGTAGCCAACTTTCTTTGAATACAGAATTATCTTCTGGAACTGTCCGGTCTCCGCAAAACACTGAATCACCTGAACAAAAGAAGTTTCCTATCTATGATCAAAACTTGCAATGTTTCTAAAATTCCTACTATTTAAACTACAATGACCTTTTAAGACAACAAACTATGTCCCTCAAGTAGACTTCACATGACTGGTGGAAAGGATACCATGTACATTTTATTTTTACAATCACAGTCATCTTGTTTACTCTTATGTCCTGTACAACATTTATCACACAAACTGCAGTCCTGAATGACATGATACTGCATGACTTGCATCATTTGTTTGGACACATTTAAAAAAACTGAGAACTCTTAACTCTGAAAGGAAACCTAAGTCTATTTCTGGTAGAGTTCTACATTTAGTTCAGAGCACAGGATTTCACTATAGTGTAAATATTTACAATTTACAAATTTTCATCTGTTTTCTTTATAACCCCCCCCCCCCCCCCCCTTCATTATGGAAGCAGAGAAACGGACTGACAAGTAACTGTTCCACAATGTAATCAAGGAATCAATGGGAGACTGGGTGTTCAGACTTCCATCTGACAATCAGACTGATGTGTCTATGTGACAGTGCTTCATCCCCACACTCAAGTTATTTTCTGAGTTTACACACATCAGGTAAATTTTCATCCAATACTTCAAATGGCACTTCACAGAATGATTAGATATTATTTAAGGGACCATAAACCAGATCGTTTTGATACTTGAGAGGCAGGGGGTTTGGGGGGAACCTAAAATTCACTTTGAGTTTCATGCAAAGCCTGAGGATCGATTTTCTACACACTTTTTCCTCTGACAGTGATCAAGAGAATACTTTGTTACAGTCGCTGATAATTTCACACACCTGTGATTTGCACTTGGGCATTTTCACATGAAATAACCTAATACTGTTCAGTACAAAGAATGTTTTAGTTTAGTCTTCATGACTTACTTACGGTTATGTTTGCAACTTATTGTACGCAAATAACTCTCAAGAAACCAGACACTCTCTTGTGCATCTGTAATGAACACCCCGTACTTTTTTTTCTCTTTAATTATTACCTAAGCAATGTAAAAAAAAGCTTCAGTGCACATCATTTTTAGCTCAGAGACAAAATTCATTTAGGAACAAAGTCTTGCCTGCACTCTTGCCAAGTTTCTTACTAATCTGTCCATAAACAAAGATACTATAGTCACAAAATCATCAAGTTTTGACTTTTTTTAGAATGTTGACTCAATCGAGTGGTGTCAGAAACAGTATTCCAATACATCAATTTGACATTGAGAGTGTGTTGGATGTATTCTTCTGACAGGATACCATTTACGGATGATATATCAAGAAAACTATCAACTTCAACTATCAGGTCAGATTAAAGTCAGTCTTCACATCTTTTTTTTCCTTTATCTGCTTACATTCATCGATTTCTGTGCATACAGTTGTTTTTTTTTTCTTATATTTTTAACACAAGCAAACCCAGTGCGACTAGAGGGAGAACTACATACAGCCTCTTTTACAGCAACTCAACTCAATAAAAAGTGAAGCCTCAACATGTTTGCATACCTTTTGAGGAACATTAGCCCGCAGGTACACCGACAAAGCAAGAGTTGGATCTGCAGCCTTCACCAGGTCTCCCAGTTCTTCACAGCATTCCAACTGCATGCACATAAGGTAACCATATAAAAGAGGCAATATACATTACATCAATATTTTACATACCGCAATGCACGTTCAAAATTGGCTTGCCAGATGTCACATTTTCTATTTCAACTGACAAAGAAACTGCTCTAGAACAGAAACATTTTACAGCAGATAATCGCATCTGCACCACCTGTCTTAAATTTATGCTTTCATACTACCGTTACTTGCAGGGAAGGGATCAAAACCAACACAGATGCACGCACAGAGTGCGTAAATTAAACAATGAAACACACTTGCACTGATGGGTACCTCTGTTCAAAGAAGATTCATATGTGTGAGTACACCACACATACTTTCACCACATCTACATCACTATGGGTCAAACCAGGAAAAAATGAAAAGCAGGAAGGCCGGTGGTCCAGGGAGCTGCTTTTCGCCCCCGGTGGGGTCAAGGGGCAGAACCCCTTGTTGGGGGGCCAGGGGCCAATACCCCCTAAAGCCTAAGGGTTTCTACACCTTTAGAGAGGAAAAACCTAGGCATTTCAAGACACCTGACCTTTTTACCATGTTATCCACAAGACCACCATTAAAACTGACATTAATGTTACTGACCTGTATGCAGTGGAGTTCACTTAATTCAAGACTGGAGGTGGCAATAACTTTTGTTGACTAAAATTTGTATATACCATTTCTAAAACTTATAAAGACAGCTTGCAGTTTGAACTCATGAAATAGTTTGTGGTGACCACAATTTGTGTACCTGGTGTTAGAAGAATTCCCTTATATGGAAAACTAGACTCTTTTTCACTTCAACTGAAAACTTGTGTGGTCTTGTTTATTCCAGCAGCAATTCAGCCTGCAACCCTGTATCTCAGTGGAAAGGTGTGGTAGTGGCCTATGGGTGGGGTGGAGTTTACTGGTGCAACAGATATGTGACTTGGCTCACAGATCTAAACTGTTAACTTATAAACTGATACTTGCATTTAATGCAAGATTAGACTGTTACTACCTGTTAGAAGCCTCTGCTGTGTGGTTGCATGTGAAAACGAAACTTGCACTGAACACTGGCATCGATCACAGACATATCTTTATTAGCATCTTCATTGAACAGTATTGTGACTATTGGCCAAAGCAACAAATGCATTCTCTCAGCAAACTGTTGAAGGAATGCTCAGTCTGGAAAAGAAAACCTGGATCGGACGGAGTGATCAGGACGCACTTTTACTGAAACTTTCAACAACAACAACAAAAATCAACCAAGACATTTCCTGATTTCAGGATCTCCGGACAAACAGCAAAGTCAAATTCCAGTTTCCGGCATTTCCGGACATCTGGTTTCATCCATGCGCCACTGGCACTGGCAATGATTCAGCAGCACTGTAATATGAAGCTGGATGGCATAAGAGCAAAAATGAATCTGAATGGGCTGTTTCCATAAAAAAGATCTTTCAGACGTAGCAAACTGTGCACAACAAATTTTTTTTCAAGCAGTGATAGAAGCATGAATTACATAAAAATAGTATACCCATTTGTACATACAACCAGTCAGAAAGTTAGAGAGGTGTTTTATCATGACTTTCATGCAGAAATGGTGAGATTTTTAAAGTAACATTGTCTATTTGGCTAATTATATCTACCATATCCCTCTTCTGTATGCACTTACCTGCGCTTACTTGGGCCGAAAACCTACGGCAAGATAAGTAACTCCGTGTTTGGCGTCATATACTGTACCATGTCAGACCATAGCATTCCACGGCAGTTAGTCAGCTCTGCCAGGCCGAAGATTTTGTGTGGCTAATGCAGTAATAAGACAGTCACGTGATGCCCACCCTACTTCCGCCGAAGGAAGAAGCCAGTGTAAACTTCCTGTACCTTCATTCTCTCTCGGCCTGCCGTCCAAGCAAGATAAGTCTTGTGCTCTGTCTCGCCTTTCTTTGCCGTTGTGTTAAGATAGCCTTGTGTTTGCTTCTTTGCTTGTTTTGTTGTGGCTTGCGCGCTGAACCCTTGTACCCTTGCCGGTGAGGCTTTGGTTTGGCGTGTTTTACTGATTGTTTTATTGAGTGATTTATTCAAACACACTCCTCTTGCGTTCGTGCTTTGTTCTCGGCACTCGCGACTTTGCCTTCCGTGCATCTCGCATTTCGGAATCTCGGAACTCCATCGCCGGTTCCTCACGCCTCTCCTCATTCAGCCCTTATCAGCGAGTTTCCAATTCGCCTCCCTTCCATTCGGATACCCTTACTCGACGACCTTCCTCGTCGTTCACTCAGTTTCCATCCATCTTCGCCGGTCGTTCCGCCATTTTGTTTCGACCGGCCATTACCGGCTGCACTTACGATCGAGCTTCTTCGATCGAACGGTACTGTAGTACGTCCCTCTCACAGTTTCGCGCAATTTCATTTTCATTTACGCACTATCAGTGCTCCTCACGAGGTTGTTCGAGCTCTTTCTATCCCTCGATCCACCTCTTTGTCTCCTTTTTGCGATCGTGTGTTCCATGTTTGTCTCGCCACCAGTGCCCAACATGGTGAAGGACACCAACGGGTCAAGCCGCTCCTTTGTTCCGGAGTCGCTCTCTGCCCCGGAGGACCCGCGTGTCGATTCCAGGAGACAATCCACTCGCACTTATGATGAGCGTAGGCCGGTGTGGAGGAGGGTTCTGCGCAGGGGACGCGCGACCATCATTACGATTCCTCCTCTGCCCGACCGGCGGACACACGGCCGTCGCGCTCGAAGTCGAACAGGTAATCGGCCGTTATTGCCAACTGTTTCTCTTTCGAGACTATTTATAAATCCAAAGGCAAGGCCCCCCTGAAAGGCCCTGCCCATTTAAATCTTCACGTTCTCCGGCCAAATCGCCTATTCGCCTTCAATCGCACACAGAGACTATCGCCTATCATGCTGCGTCCTGCGACTCTCGGCCCCTGGGGAACCTTGCCGAGGCGCGGACTGGCACGGGTGACCCCTCACGGCCGGAATCACCGCCCGTCACTCGATCAGATGAGACTCATGGCGGTAGCTTACCCCCCACTAACGCCACGCAGTCCCACCACGCTCTCCCCAACCGTGTCTGGGTGCAGCCACCACTCGGACACGAGGAGCGTCATCACTCCGGTGGAGGGGTTGTGGCCAGTCTTTGGTGGGACTCCCCCACTGACCACAACTCCGGGTCAGGGACGCAGGCATCGACCTGGTCGGATCTGCGCCCTCACCCCCGACGGCTGAACCACCCCGATCGACTGTTGAACTCTCCCCTAGGGGTACAGGACGTTGGGGAGCGGACTTCTTTCGCTCCCCGGTTGGGCAACGTCCACGGTCCCGTTCCTCCGGGGGGAGGATCGACCAGCGGGACCAGGGGTAACCGTTCGTCCCTTGAGGTGGACTCATCGCCGCAGCCATCCCAGTCCGCTTCCACGCGGCCAGGGGGCTCGGCTACCACACCACCCACCGGCCACCCTGCCTTGCAAGGAGCCGGCACGGACCGCACCAGCGAGTCACAGGAGGCAGTGCTCTCCCTGGGCCGGGTACGAGACAGCTCGCCTTCTCGCTACCCTCCCCATGGTGCCCCAGGTTACCCGGGTCCCCAAGGAAACTCTGCCCGAGGGCCGCCACAGCCCACCGTTCTCCCTGGGGACCAGTGGCTCTATTCCCCCCGAGAGGAACCAGTGGCTTAGGGCTGACACCCATTCCGACTCCATCTACGGTCGCATGTGGCATCCGGCCTCCTACAGCTGGATTGACCTGGGTCCCCCTTCTTCTCGGGCGCTGTCCGATCGGCGATCCCCTAGTCTGCCCGCCGAGTATGGAGCCACCAGGGACCCGTCCTCGTTTTCCCCCACTACCCAACGAGGGCGGGACTCCCACGCACCCCTGCCCTGGCCTCCTGAAGACGGATCTGAACATCCCTTTCAGGAACACTCTGACCCACAACCTGAGGACGGGGTCGAGGACTCCTCCCTCCCCCAGTCTGGTGATCTTTCCATTTTGGAAAGCTGGCGCCCAGATCTTGTTGTTAGGGAATCCCTTCCCTCTGACAACTGTTTCTCCTTTAACCGTTTCACCGGGTCCCCCCCTACCCAGCGATCACGGCCAAGGATAGTCGCCCCCCAGACCCTCACTCCCTTGTGGGACAGATCGGCATCTTTCCCAGGGGTGCACTGGCCATCCCTCCTCCGGGGATTGACTTCTTGTCAGCCCCTAATGTGGCTCCAGTAGGAATGTTCCTCAAGGACCCGCGTCAGGGCCCCCATGTCTTTTCCCTCTTCTCTTCCAATCCGGTCACCAGGGATATTGCTATTTCCCCTGCTGACCTCAGGCTCACTCCCAACCTCCCCCCTCCCACTTCCACCACTGTTTCTATCAAGAACTTGATGGAATGGGACAGGATTGCCAGGACTGGTATCCTGCACACCACCGCGGGACATGCCTTCACTGACATGTTCCTGCAGCGAGCGGAGGAGCTCTGGTCTAAGGAGGGCGGCACTGCCTCTGTGTCTTCGGACGCTGACAACACTGAGACAGACTCTAGCCTGTTCAGCGACCCCCGATGCGATTTCTTGTTAACAAGATATCGCATCACCTTTGGGCTGCGGCGGACAGCACAGCCAGGAGTCACTTTAACTGCCTGCTGGCAGTGAGAGATGCTGTGCTATCTCAGGCCAATCTCTCCCCGGCGCTCAAGGCATCCTTACGGTGCATCCCGGGTCAGGAGCAGTCGCTTTTTGGCGACTATTCTACTGCAGTCATCACCCATGCAGTCGAGGAACGCAAGCAGGCCGCGTCTTTTGTGGTCAGGCCCCCTCGCCATCATCGCCCTGCTGGTCCCTCCTCCCGTCCTGCCCTGACCCCCTCCAGACCCCAGCCCTACCCCAAACAGGCCCCCCCTCACACCTCACGGCCCGCCAGACGCCCTAGTTCCGCCGCGCCTAGGCTGAAACCGAAGAACCCCCAACAGAATTTTCGGTTCGGCCAACAAGCTCGGCCTCGGAGGTGACTAGCAGACTCACCTACGGAGAAGCGAGAACTGGCAGACTTCTCGCCCCTCCTCAGCCCCTCTGGCAGGCAGCCTGTCCCGACATGCCCACCAGTGGCGGCGTATGGGCCTCAACCCCTGGATAGTGTCTGTTTTACAGGAGGGGTTTCGTCTGCCATGGGCACACGAACGCCCCCCCCCCTCCCCCCCCGTTACCCTCTCCTCCTCCTTCCCCCAGCGATCCCCCTCCCGCCCAGGCAGAGGCCCTTCGCCTGGAAGTCGAGGAACTTCTCCTGAAGGCCGCCATCACCGAGATACCCCACCCCAACCCCGGGTTTTACTCTCACCTGTTCGTGGTTCCCAAGTCCTTGGGAGGCTGGAGGCCCATCCTCGACCTTTCCCCACTCAACAAGTTCCTCAGACCAACCAAATTGAAGATGGAGATCCCAGCCCAGATCAGAGACTCCATCCACCATCTGGACTGGGCCACCTCAATAGATCTGAAGGACGCTTACTTTCATTCACCCTTCCCACAGACGTTACCTTCGGTTCGTCTGGCGGGGACGGGTGTTCCAGTTCAAGGTTCTCCCATTCGGACTCTCCCTGGCTCCCTTCCTGTTCACGAAGGTAGTCAAGGAGATGGCCGCCCTTGCCAGACAAGAGGACATTCGCCTCTTAGTTTACCTCGGCGACTGGCTCGTCTTGGCTCCCACTCAGGCCCTGTGTCAAGCCCACACATCCAAACTTGTGCGACTATGCTCCTCGCTAAGGTTCGTCACCAACCCCGCCAAATGCGAGCTCTCTCCCAGTCAGAGATTCTCCTTCCTGGGCATGAGTTTCGACACCACCGCCATGCTAGTCTCCCCGACCCCGGAGAGGTCCACCCGCCTTGTGGACCTCATCTCCCACCTTCGTCTCTCTCCCCACACGTCGGCAAGGACACTCTCCTCCCTTCTGGGGATGATGGAGTCCCTGTCGCCTCTCATTCCCCTAGGCAGGGTCCCCAAGCGACAACTTCAAAGGGAGTTCCGCCGTCGTTGGTCCCAGACCACCAACCGCTGGGACCAGACCATTCCCCTCGGGCCTTGGTTCTTTTGGGCCACGGAGGAGTGGCTCAGCCCCTCCACCCTGAGCCCCGGAGTTCCCATCTCCCTCCCATCCCAGGCTCTAGAACTTTACACAGACGCCTCCAACTCCGGCTGGGGGGCCCACTTGGAGAGCAGTCACGCCTCGGGGGGTGTGGGACCCATTGACTGCCCGTCTCCACATCAATATCCTGGAACTGGAGGCGGTCAGGCTAGCCCTCCTCCACTTCCAGACCCTGGTCTTGCACCGATTTGTTCTCCTTCTCACGGACAACACCTCGGTAGCCTGTTACATCAACAAGGGTGGGGGGGCACGCTCCATCAGCCTCTCCCTCTCGGACAGAAGCCCTCCTCCGCTGGTGTCACACGCAAGGAATCACCCTTCGCGCAAGACACATAGCGGAGACGCACAACATCCTGGCAGACTCCCTCAGCCGCTCCAGGTCCATCCTCCACACGGAATGGACCCTCAGCAGGCATACACTAACCTCGGTGTGGAAACATTGGTTCAGACCCATGATCGACCTGTTCGCCACCCGATTCAATCATCGTCTGCCGGTGTATGTGTCTCCCGTCCCGGATCCCCAGGCGTACGCGATCAACGCCCTCTCCCTCCCCTGGTCCGGCCTCATAGCCTACGCCTTTCCCCCCTTCCCGATCCTCTACAAGGTGATCAGGAAGGCGAGACTCGAGGGACCCAGGCTCATCCTCATAGCCCCATGGTGGCCCACTCAGTCCTGGTTTCCGGACCTCAAGTCCCTCACTCACGTACCCCCTCTCCAGTTGAACGCCCGGTGGGACATGCTCAGGCAACCCCGCTCAGGTCGCCCCCACTCCAATCCCCAGACGCTTTGCCTCCACGCCTGGCTTCTGTGCCAGCCCGATTGCGAGCATCTAACCCCACCTCCCGGGCGGACAGGTCCCAGTCCATCCTCAACATCCTCTCCGACGCCGGGGCCTCTCAGGACCTCAGAGACCTAGCCATGGCCTCTCGCAGAGCTAGCACCGAGTCCCTTTACGATTACAGATGGAGGAAATGGGTCTCATGGTGCAAAGAAAACTCTGTTCCACACAATCGCCCCTCCAACATCCAGATAGGAAATTTTCTGTCCCTCCTTAAGCTCTCATCCAGCTCCATACAGGGCTACAGGTCGACCATCTGCACGACCATCCGCCAACTGGGCGGACCTTCCTTTGAGAATGACTTCCTTCTCAGAGAGATCTCTAGAGGGGTGGCCCTTCGTGAGGCCCAATCCCCAAGGCGCGTTCCCCTTTGGGACCTCTTCACTGTACTTGACGTTCTCAGGAAACCACCTTTTGAGCCTATCTCCTCCCTTCCCTTTGATCTTCTCTCTATGAAGACCACCTTTCTCCTCGCCCTGGTTTCGGCCAGGAGGCAAAGCGAGATCCACGCTCTCAGCGGGACCCCAGAGACATTGCCTTCCACAGGGACAGCTCTGTCTCCCTTAAGTTCCTTCCCGAATTCCTAGCTAAGAACCAGGAACCCGGTAGTCCCTCCCCCTACCTCGTCATCCGCTCATTGGCGGATATCCTAGGCGGAGAGAGCGGCGGTGACATGGCTCTGTGCCCTTCCAGGTGTCTAAGACACTACTGGGAACGTTCGCACCCCAGGTGCGCTGCTCAGAGACGTCTCCTTATTTCCATCAACTCCAAGAATAAGAAAGACATCTCAGCTGGCACTATCTCTAGGTGGCTGTCCAAGACGGTCAAATCGGCCTATGCCCAGGCGTCCAAGGCTCCCCCCGTCTTGTCCCCCCGAGCCCATGAGGTCAGAGCACTGGCCGCTTCTGCAGCTTGCCAGCACTCTGTCCCCCTGCGCCATCTCCTGGAGGCAATCTACTGGCGTTCGGAGAATCCCTTTATAAACTTTTATTTAAGGGACATCTGCATGACCAGGGCTGACGGTTCTAAAGGGATATCCTTTGTGGCGGCTAATGTAGCCATATCGGTTAACCCCAAGAACCACTAGGGCACTCGCCCTCCTCCTTTTGCGATAAATTTTGCTATGGTGTGACATGGTACAGTATATGACGCCAAAATAGGGAGTTTGTATTATACTCCCTGTTTGGCTAGTATACTTACCATGTCAGACTCTAATGCCTGCCCTACCTTCCCCACTAACGCCAAGGTTCTCGGGGTTACCTGGCGTGCAGGCCTCGACGAATGAGGTACAGGAAGTTTACACCGGCTTCTTCCTTCGGCGGAAGTAGGGTGGGCGTCACGTGACTGTCTTATTACTGCATTAGCCACACAAAATCTTCAGCCTGGCAGAGCTGACTAACTGCCATGGAATGCTATGGTCTGACATGGTAAGTATACTAGCCAAACAGGAAGTATAATACAAACTCCCCATATTTGAACATGGTTACCCAATTTAAAAATTAATTTAAAATAAAGGAAAGAAAACCATGTAATGAAAATAATTTCAAAAATTCCTGCGAATACATATGTAGCTATATGGCAAGTTTGAAGAATGTCACATGAGCTTGGGGGAAAAAAATCGTCTTCTTCAGAACTTTCTTCTGAATTGTTGTTCATCACATCTGGAACCTCATCCCAGTCAAAATCTAGGTCACTCTAAGCTTCATTACCCAGCACTTTCACCAAGTCTTATACCGTAAATCCTACAAATCACAGTATCTTCATCACTAAATCCCATTATAGAACGGCAGAAATCAAGGTTAGCCATGGTGAAAAACAGCATTTCAACCACAAAACTTAAAAAATTTATAACTCGAGAACTACTGCACGTATCGAGTCATGGTTTGTTGCAAACAGAAGTGGATTGTAAAAGGAAAAAGCAAGTCACATTCTCGCGAGACTTCCTTTTCTACAAGAAACATGGCGGCGCCCATTGTTGCCACGTGTTTTACCGGGCGCTGGCAGGCGCTAAGCCTTTTGGCAGTGTGATATCCGGTTGGGCGCTAGCGGGCGCTTGCTTGTCAAGAGAGCTAAACTGTATATGGGCAAGCATGCAATTACCAACTTGCTAGCTCTGTTCAGATGATTTTTTTCCAGCCAACACAATATAAGACTAAACAATCACCATCCTTCTGGTCAATAATGTGCTTCAGTGTCTACTCTCTCATTCTATCGTCCAACTGACGGTGCTTTGTCAACAAAGGGTTAAACGAATACGACACAGCAAGAAGTAGTTCTGAACATCAAGTCAGTCTCTATATAAACCTCCAGTGTATGCCAACCTTGTCTTCTTTCAGCCATTTCTCCAGCAGTTGCTTTCGTCCTTGTTGCAGTACTGGGCGGCACAGTTCTAAGGACTCATATTTGTTCAACTGCCCCTTGTCCAGCAGAATTCCAAAGTATTGCAACAGTGGAGATGTTGACCCTGCTGTTGATGGGACTTGCTGGAAACGCTGGATAGTCTGTGGAGTACGTAGGATTCCCTGAAAGTCGACAACACAGTAGCTGAAAAAATGTCTGTTCATCTCATATGTGGTCATTACATCTTTCAGAAGTCAGTAAAATTATCTTTGTATATGAAATCATTTACTTTTTTGGGTTAAGTATGAATCTTTATCTGTACTTTTGCGTAACTGAAATTCCACAAAGGATTTCAATCAGAGAAGCAAATCCTAGCTCACAGTGATCTCTAAGCTAGGGATTCAGAAAGCTTCAGCCAGGTAACCTAAGGTAATGTTTCTTACAGCCCAGCCAACCACAAAGGGCCACATAAGGGCTGTTACCACGTTGAAGTCAACTCACAAGTCATTAGTGGAAAAAAAAGAAAAAAAAAAAAAACACCTCATTCACACAACCCTTTAAAACACATCTTCTAAAAACACACTGGAAACTTTGTAAAAACGCTTTCCTCCATAAATCTTAGATCAGATGAAAAATGTTAATCTCTTTCAGAAATTCAAAGATCACGTCAGCTGGGACATCTCTAAACAAGGTTTTCATGGAGTCTGCTGTAAAGTGTTGACGTCTCACATCATGCAAGTCCAAACACTCTAAAAGAATTTTTCTTCTTTACAGCCGCCTTGGGAACATGGTAACATATCTTTCAGGTCTGGACCGACTTTGAATAGTTTGTTATCCGTTACAACTAACTGAATCCAAGGATAAAACTGAACATCACTTGAAACAGCATTTCAAGTGAATTCAGTTCATGCTGTTTAGTCTCTGGACCATGAAGGGCCATATCAGGGTCGTCACCTCTTCAATTTAAAAAACAAGCATATCATGAGGCAGAGTTTAATCTTGACTTGAAGACTTAGGAACCTGAAACAGTGAGGTCATCCACCTTCCAGTGAAAATCAAACTTTGCAGCAAGTGCAATATGCACATGACTGTGTGGATGGGAAAGCTGCTAATGACTGTGGATGTCCAGAAAATTTACAATTTCATTGCTTCACCTTCAAATGTCTGCTCAGTGTCTCACACAGGGACAGAAGACTAATGACTGTGTCATACAACAAATCAATTTGCGCCTGGGCAAAGACTGTCAGTAAAATGGGGAGTTTGTATTATACTCCCTGTTTGCACAAACATGGTGCCATGACAATGACGCATTATCTTTTATCTATGAAGAACAATAGGGAGTAGGCATGTCAGACAAAAGACAATGTCCTGATGGGACATTGAATGATGGGCAAGGCACAGTCTTTCTGACCTGGTGCACATGTATTTTGTCCCACACATGCACACACACACTCACACATGCCATCACACACACACACACACACACACACATACATCTTACACTGGATATACTGTCATGCAAAGACTTAAAGCTAGCACAATGGTAAACCAGGCACAATGGTGAATATACCTTGGGAGCACTAGCAGCAACTTTGGCTGCCTCCTGATACTGGCCACTCTGAAAGAGGTTGTTGAACTTGCGTACAAACAGATCCTCAGCTCCTGGCAGATTGCAACGAGATGACATCTTCAGTGCAAGGTCTGGGTTCTGCAGGGTGTTGGTAATGTAGGATACGATGTTCTCCTCCTCAACACTCACGGACAATACCTGTGCAGGAAGGTTAGATGAAAAACCACTTTCCACTATGGTTACATTTAAATCACCCTAGAATGCTGCATAGCTTATAAGATAGGCAACCGATATCAGATTCACTCCCCACACAAAACTAGCTCTATATGCTTGTGACGTTACATAATTACATCACACTCAGAAGAGACAACTCTTTTAAGTGTGTTTATATCTTACACACACCAAATGAATGCATACAGAATCAAAGCAAAATAGTTGCTCCCTCTGTTCATTATCGTCCATGAAAAATTTCAGCATATTTTCTGTTAATCCTCTTGCACTCTGTGCAGAAGCAGCCAGTAGCTGCTTCCAGCAATATTGCATTTCATAACAAAAGTAACCAGGCACATATGGCTGGTACATTTCCTGTTTCAAAGTGGGGCACTGCAGGTGGAAATCAAAACTGACGAGCAAAAATACAATTACTGGGCCAACAAATGAAGGAACTAATTACAAAACTGACAAACACATGTTACAACTGATTAATCTTCTTCAGACAAGACAAATAACATTCAAAACAGTAAAAACAATAGATGATCAGTCACTCATCTCTTCAATCTGAATGCAGATTGTGGTCTTGGGAGAAAAACTAAACTACGGAATGGTACTGAAGAGAAGAGGAAAGAGGTGAAAGGGCAAAATATGGATTAAAATAAAGACAATGATAACAATAGTAATATCATAATCATATAATCATAGCAATAATAATGTTAATGATAAACATATGACAACTGTAATACAAAAACTGGGAAATATTGTAAGTTAAATTCTAAGAGATACAAAAATGCATAGAAATTTAGAAAATACAAAAGTCAAAATCGTAATATGAACAGTGGGAAAAAAATTATGTTTACAACAACAGCAATAATAATAATAACAATAATAATAAATTCAATGCTATTACTGCAAATGATAAAAAATCAACAACAATACGACAATGGTAAAAATAACAATAATTAGAAGGAAAGGAATGAAACTGATCAATGACTGAAAACTAAGAGTTCTATTCAAACAGAAAAAAAGAAAAAAGAAAGACATGTAAAAAGAAACAGGCACCTGTTAACTCAAATTTGTTTCATCTGGTAACAAACCAACACTGAAACTGTCTTGGATATATCCTCTGTGTACTTTCTTTCATTGAAAGACATACATTTCGCTTCAACTTTCAATGATTGCTTGCTTCCCCTCTCCCTCTCTCTCTCAGATCAAAGGCATCAAACCTTTTTCTCTAAAAAAAAAAAAAGTTGAAATGTTCACAACGTACATGACATCCTTGATGCATCAAAGCAATGATATAATGTCACGGCAGTTATCATAAAATCATCAAATCCACTTCAGAAATTATTTCACCCCTGTGTGAAAGAGTTGTTTGTTCCAATTTCCTTGCAATACATCAATCCACCTTCATTGACTATCCATGGATAAAACAATTTCTATGATTCGAATTGACACACTAAAGTCCATCTGGTGACTTTCGCTTCCATGCGATTTGGAATACAAAGATTGAACTAAATCATCAGTTTTGCACCCTTCGTTCTAACAAAGGTTGCTATACTTTGTTGGTCTTTGATTAGCTGTGGTTTCTTTTTTTTTTGGTTATCGTTCAACCATCTGAAGCTGTAGTTTCTTTATAGATGCATCAATTTTTGTACTCTGACCTACTAATATATTTTTCGCTAAAACTGTGTACTATGAAGAACAAAAACATAAGAGCAGCAGAGTTCTTTCCCTTGTACATTATCCAGTTTTCAGTAGCGTGACAGTACACAATCATTTCGTTATATAATTACCATGCCAACACTGCAACGGGCCGTTTTGCTATTACATTACCATTGTGCGCACACCATATCATGATGCTTTGTTCACAAGATGTGGGAAATCAGTAGGTCACCTGTCCGCCAGTGTAAAATTTGAACTGGAAAAAATGGTAACACTATCTCACATTTTGAGTTCCAACTGGACTTTGTCCGAAGACGACAACTCAATGCACCACTGGTAGTACATTATGAATCATACAAGCCCATTCTGAAATTAAAACTACAAATTTGAAAAGAAAACAAAGGAAAAACTGAAATCCATGTGGCATTTCACTCTGAAGAATCTATATACAAGAGGTTACAATCCTGCATGTCAAGAGCTTTTTTTTTCAATTCACCTGCAGAAGAATCACCAAATACAAAAACTTTATTCAGAACCTCAAGCGTTTTAGACAACAGTGACTTAGATTGTGCAATTTTGGAAATATAACATTTAGACATTATAAAGGCTGTGTAGCCTTGGTTTGTTTGTTGTTTTTTTAAGTAAAGATAAGCTGAAATGTTTATCATTCTTCTGTTTGTTTTTTTTAAAGATAGGCTGAAGTCTAACATTCTTCCGCACTTTTCCTGGGCTTTTTTTTTCTCTCCTTTTTTTTTAAATATCTTGCTAATTGTTGTTTCTATCAACACTGCCAGGAATCATTCTTCCATCTATAACAACATCACTGGTTTATTAATTAACATAACATTATTGCTCAGCACAGGTTCAATTACATCCAGATTGCTTGCATACTGATTTTGTTACAGTGAAATAGCAGATGGCACTTCAAACAGGATTTGATAATTTCTGAATAAATGAAACAAATATCTGGACACTTTGGTGTGGATAGTAATACTTATCATTTAAGTTTTCTCTTACAGGAACCCGTTCATGTTTCCTAGCAAGATCCACAAGCAAACCTCCATTACATCCCCACACCGTCAGTCCCTCCAAGATAAACATGACTCTGGGATTTAGGAATCCATATAGATGAGCAAGGTTTCTCTCTCTCATCTGAAACTGCTGAAAGACTATCATCACAAATGATCTTTCCTGTGGCAGGAGGCCCCTCTTGGATTTTATGTGGATATTTTCTGGCCTTAAAAGATCTAATGTACAGCCAATTGTTAAGCAGTGGCTCCACTGGGGAGTACATATGACTTGTTTGCAACAGTCTGACATGCTACTGTACATAGTCAACTACATTTTTCCAATTCACATGGACTATCATTTCTACCCAATCTCTTGACAAATCACTATCATCTGCCATTAAATAACCTATGTTTTCATAGCTATGCATAAAAGCAAACTCCTCAAACTTACCTAAGCTTCCAAATAAATGCAAAAACAATAGCACAAATTCACCAATTTATCACCCACCTGTCCTTTCCTGTTGACTCCAATGATGCCGCTTGTGGCCTCGTGTGAGGCAGTGACAAAAATTGTGTCACCACTGATACGGTTCATGTAGATGCAAGTGCCTGTCTCAATGTCATAAAGATGGATGTAGCCATACTTGGTGACGAGAAACACAACACCATGCTTTGGACTGGTCTGTCATCAAAAAGCAATTTTCCTCCAACTTACATTTTCTGAACTATTTCATTACAGTATATGTTAAAGTTCTACTGATTAAAAACTTAAAGCTCACAACACTGTCAGTAAACATCTGTGTATTAATGACAAAACCACAATTGTGATGCAGCATATCAAAATCATGACAGACATGACATTTTACAAAATGACATTGAAATCATATCAAGTGAGATTGAAAAATTGTGACTTGGTCTGGACCTGGGCCCAGTTTAACTGAGAAACAGTTAACAACTGTTTGTCTGATGACTGTGACAGCCACCAACTGCGGTTGTTTGACAGGTGACTATGTAGTCAGTTTAATAGACAGCAATTCATTGACATCACTGTCAATGGACGTCACAGTCTGTCCATGTTACTATTTTTAGTTAAATTTACCATCATGTCCCCTGCACAGACAGGGAATTGTGATACAGTAGGACACTCCCTATACATCCAGCCAGTTGGGCACATGCAACACACCCACAATCCCATGAGGTGGGGCTCCCAGTGCTATGACATCAAATGGAATGACAAATCCTGTTGTGTTTCTCGTTTACAAAATAAAATAAAAACTTTCATATCATTGTATTTGTATGTCCAATACGTTTGTCCAGTCACAGAAGATCCATTCTCTCCAGTACAGAAGCAGACAACACAGCATGTGTTGAATGTGCACGGTGTGAATCTTGGAATGGCCCTCTCCCTCAAGCCAACTCAGTGCAGTTTTGTCTGATAAAACAATGTTTGTAGTTCTGTAAAATGTAATATGACTGCTGTAAGTCACTGTATAGATAACTGTTGGTGTGCCTGTTGTCGTGTGTGAAACGACTGTCTTAACTGGACGAAACTGTTCCCTCTCCACTCACTGTCCGTTACGGTTTGGGCCGACTTACCATGGTTGTATAACCTCATGGCTGAGGGTAGGAGGGAGGACCGTCCCTCCACTGACTGTGGTTCAATGAACCACGGTTAAATGACAGTGACAGTGGCTATCAAACTCGATTTTGTCAGAGAACCGCATTTTCCTTCAGTAACTGCAGTTCACTAGCAGCAGTTGTTCCTTTATCAAACCAACCCCTGGGGCTGCAAAAGGCCCCAGTAGGGCTTACAGGGTGCAACAACTCTAATAGGGTCAGGCCCTGCTCCACCCCCCCCCCCCCCCCCCCCTCCTCCCCCCAAAGCTGAAGATTTTCCTCTATTTCAAACCATAAAAATGGCCTTAAAATGGGATTTAGTGCCCTTTGCACTCACTCATCACAGCTAATTTCACCCTCATGTATCGCACAGCACTTAGTCTCTCCCTGTCTGCAGACCTGTTCACCTTTTAACTGGTAAAAGCGAGGAGCCAGTCTAAAATTAACAAAAAATGTACAATCGGCATTCGAAGTAGTAAAACTGACAGAATGTGAGTTTCCCCCTATCAACCAACTACAAGTTCGTTCACACACACACACACACACACACACTGTAATTTGAAAGAATACTTAAGAGTTAATCATTGAACTCTGCAGCTGGTGCTCACGATCATTTTTCCAGTTGTTTCAGAAATGTCACACCAGTAACAATTTTCCCTTTGAGCTTTGTTCAATACCATGCAGCACCAACCACATGTCATTTTTTCAGCAACATTAACCTAATAAATGGCATTGGCACTTGTGACTTCTTTCGTCTTTACTGTCACTTTTTTCTTCAAGCCATTTTGAATTCCGTTTTCTCTCGTACACCACTGTCCTCTTCTCTGATACTGACAATAGGAGGCTGCTTTCTGCCATGTTTGACATTTCAGAACTTTCTGATGGCATGGAAACTTATGCAGAGGAGGGATCTAAACATTCAATGAACTGTTCACTCATTTCTTAAACTGCACTATATACAAACCAAGTTTGCTAATCAATACACTGCACAACAATAAGATTATCATAAAAAAAATTAACATGTTACTAGATGAAACATGGAAGTGAAATATGATGTCAAGACCTGCCTAAAACAATGAATTAAGAATAAAAGAAATAACAGAAACACATTAACAAAAAAAAAAGATCAGTCAACCAGTTAGGTCAGACATACCTGCATGGCCACAGGGAAATCATTCTGTGCTTCCACAGGAAAGAAGACATCGACTGCTTTTTTGGTAAATGGTTGGTTCCCCTGTGGTGGCTGTCCAACCTCGATCACATGAAGCTACAGCAGCAAGAACAATTTTTTTTTTTTAATCAATAAGGACAGAAAATACATCTTAAGTCTTAGTTTCCACAGCTATCAAACTGAATAATTCAACAACAACAAAAACTTTCAAGATAAAAATACTTTATCATGCTTCTCAGACACATAGGTGTTGACCATACTGCCTCCAAATAAACAAACCATAGTATTAAATATTCCTATGTCAATAATGAACATCACTCATCTTCCTGCATTTTCCAATGCATCAAAAAAAATCTGGAAAAGAAATGGGCTACATGCAAAAAATAAAAAAAGGTCAATTAAAAACAAAGCTTAAATAAATGTTACCGAACCGCCCAGAGAAACGTGGACAAACGAGTCACAAGACAAAACACAACGCGTTTCGACCTCTTGGGTCTTCCTCAGGTGAGAAACAAACGAATAAAACAACAAAAATTCACTTAGCTTTGATTGCCTTCTTCCTTGCGCTGAACTCTGAAGCGATCTGAAGCAATCAAAGCTAAGTGAATTTTTGTTGTTTTATTCGTTTGTTTCTCACCTGAGGAAGACCCAAGAGGTCGAAACGCATTGTGTTTTGTCTTGTGACTCGTTTGTCCACGTTTCTCTGGGCGGTTCGATAACATTTATTTAAGATTTATTTAGATTTCCGCCTGCAGTCGTCTCACTTTGCAACTAAAAACAAAGGTCAAATTCACATACCATGGCATACGGGCCAGTGAGCCTTTTGCCTACTCTATCTGATTATAGGTAAAAAGTAAATTATATTACCGGACGATGCAAGGAAACATGTAATGGCTAATTTCAGGGCTAAAAATACAATTCCATCCAATTATCAGGGACAACAAAACCTTGTAGTGGACAAGTGGAAATGCTCTCTTCTTTGTTGGCCAACCAACCCGACCATTTTTGTCAAACTGAAAGAGTGTGAGAGCAGTCAGCTTTAACCCGGATCGTTCGCACTACCCTCATCCCATTTCTATTGTTCACAGCTCCAAACACCCTCCCCCTCCTATTCCTCTCCCCTCCTCTCCTTACCCCTTCAGGTTTTTGTCAGTACCAGTATGGAACTCAACAACTGAGGCAAGTTTTCAGCAGGATGCAGACATTGTGCTCGGGCAGTCCAGAAATTTTAAACTACTCCCTTTTATTTTTAAATGTGTATCAATAGGAAATGGGTTTATTTTGAAACGTGTGTATGGAAGAAAGAGAAAACAGTTACGTTTTTTGTTTGTTTGTTTTCTACAAATATGAATTTTTAATGAGGGTAAACAGATAAGCTGAAAGCTTCTTTACACTATGCCCTCAAAAAAAGTTTTAAAAAATCAAACATATTAATATTCAAGATACCCATGGTAATAATGTTTTGAATTATACTAGTTTTATTCTTCAGACGATCAAAGGTTTCATTCCACAATTTTCCATCCAAATATGTGAGAGATAACATGAACAGATCTGTTCTTGGGCCAGAGTGAACAATTTACTTTTATCTTGTACCTTATTCACTGTGAATTTGTAACAAAGATACTGAGCAGCCAGTTCATTCATGATTTTATTCATGAAAACAGCTTTCTTAAAAATTGGCATCTTAAAACTAAAAGGGTGAATAATAATTGTTTTATGATCATTTCCTTAATACCATGGCCCTGGAACTGGCCAGGACGATGCATAAAGGTCAGATCAGAGACCTAATAAAGTGGCAAGGTTCTCAGCACAGAGACTGGACTTTAAAACTTTTGCTACAGATGGAAATGGGTTAAGTCAGCCATAGTAATAAGTGCACAGTCCCACACCACCTTGACAAGTCTCGTTAGTTTCTCAGCAACAACACCAAGTTCAAAATTGCTGAGATTTTCAAGAAAGTGTCTGTTTTCAATCCCACCACAAGGATAATCACATTCTGCCTTTGAAGAAATCTAACCATCTCATCAAGTCCAGAGCTTATGACATATAACGTTAGACAATACTCAGGCATGGTACTGTCCATATCTTCATTCTGTGTATTTCAAATACTGATTCTACGCATAGGTTGGTTACAAGTAATATGGTATTTCAAACACTGATTCTACGCATAGGTTGATCAAAAATAATACAGCAGCAGCAATTACTTACGTATTTGTTCTATTTCTGCTGACAGGAACCAACTTAAATTTTCAAATGACTTAAAAAACAAAAGATGTTCTGTTTTCCTGTCGGTTTACATAGCAGGAAAACAGAATGAAAGCTTACCTTTCCACCCTGTGGGCCCCTGACTGCAAACATGAAAAGTGTGGATGGATTGGGATTGCCTTCCACTGTGTAAGTGGCAAAGGCGGCAGCATGACCTTCGATAGGTTGGCTGACTTTGCGTTCAACAGAATACAGCTGCATGGCTCCCACAACACGGTTTTGCTGCACAGAATCAATAAGAATAGTCAAATTTGGCTAGAAAAAATAACATATGACAAGTCTGATGGGGGTGAAACACAACATGTTCTACCTCATCCACCAATAATGACACAACTGATCTAAAACTTGCGCAAATGTAATAAAATCTTAATGAAGGAATTCTGTTTAAGGTCCCACATACGTACAGGTAACTGTAGATATCTCATCAAGATAACTTTTGCCATAGTACATTATCATAAACAAAAAATAAACAAAGAAAGAACACCTAAGTGAGTGAGTGAGAGAGAGAGAGAGAGAGAGAGATGTGTGTGTGTGTGTATGTGTGTGTGTGTGTGTGTGTATGTGTGTGTGTGTGTAGGGGGTAGGGGTGAGGTGAGAAGGACAGTAAAGAACGAAAATTGTAGATGGTGGGATCAAAAAATGAACATCTGAAATTATTTCATAACAGAAACAAATGATACCGATTCTAAACAGTCAAAAAAAAAGAATCAATGGCCCTAGCATCTGTTCATAGCACAATTTCATGTAAGAAAGGCTTTATAAAATCACAATCAAAAATGATATGTTAAACAGTAACACCACTAACACAAATACACTTGATATTGGGGCAATCTTTGGTCGCCAATGAATTGTTTAGTAGTCAGAAAGGCAGACTTGAATTAGGTCTGCAGATGGAAACAAAGTCTGAAAGAGTATCTTGACGGTGTTTTGAAGATTAAATGAACCATTTAAATTGTCATTTTCTAGCACATTAATCATTAATTTCTAGGACAAAAGGCAATCGACTCTTACACTAGTTGAAACAGTCTTTGGGTTTTTTTTCTTTTTCTTGTTTTTTTTTTGATGCTCTGCTTGCTTCACAATTAAAAAGGAAATTAGAGTGGGTTAATATCCAACAAAAAAGAAAAACCTAAAGAGTATCCAACGAACTGTTTACAAGCCAATTGCCCTTGAACCCCATTAGACTATGTTTTAAAATAAACCGTAAGTATCTACACTAGCTCTTGCTCCTGAAATAGCACCAGTTGATTCTCCTTAAGTGGTGGTTTAAAAAACAAAGCAAAACAAAACGGCCTAATCCCATAGCCTAAAGACCGTAAGGGCAGTGAACTGTCAGAGCTTCATCATGTCTGAGGCTGAACATGACAGTAGCCAAAGCCCATCTCTCTCCTACTGCCGCATTTATCCTTCCCTGAACTGAATTACGAGTCCAATTTTCTGCTATCAATTCTTACCTGAGATTAAATAAAACAGGACAACATAAAACAAGGAATTAGTCCAATTTTCTGCTATCAATTCTTACCTGAGATTAAATAAAACAGGACAACATAAAACAAAGTGCAATTCATCTTCTTCAGTTTCTTTACAAAATGGACAAACCAACAGAGAGCAAGTGATTTCTGTGATGAAGATAATACACTGCTGAATCTGATATCCCAATGCAAAACTTAGTCATTACAAATTTTAGATACATGTGTAATAAGTTTGCACACAATGTGAATTATGACCAAATGTACAATACATACTAAATCTACCGCTATCCTGAATATGGTTGTTCCATTCCTGCCATCTACAGCCAGTAACTCTGCTCACCAACACACTTTCATGCTCTGCAGAGGGGCTAAATTCACTGTCACCATATTGTTCATAATCTTCAAGGTCTGATCCTTCAGTTTGAACAAGTTCAACAGCTTCACTTAACCTGTAAACACGTGTTCCCTGTCTGCTTCTCACACCACTAGTCGAAGGCTGAGACGCCATTGTGATCTGACTCCAAACGACTGGGTTGGTGTATAAAAATAGGTCAGTAGGCAGCGAACACATCACGGCGTCTCACACGCAGCATTGAAAGGTTATTTTATGATAACCAGCCTATCACAAGGCAGGCTTCAGTTTCCAAAACTCTGCATGACATTCGCTCTAAAAATACGCTATGCGCGATCCGCTACAGCGGATGTCAGTGAGAAAGTGTTGTGCGCATGACGTCTGCTACAGCGGACGTCAGAGTGGAATGAGTTAAGGCTCTCGGCTCAAAGGCCTGACATAGAATAAAACTTCCTCTCATGGAAATGGGCAAAATCATATCAATACCATTTGCTACACATGAAAATTATCAATCAGCTTATGTAATCACCTGTGCTGATATTCCGACAAGCAGCAACCACTGCTGTTTAGCATCTGTGCGGTAGTTGATGATCTGACAGCCTGCCAGATTGGAGTGCCGATCAAAAACTTTCTGCGGCTGCGAGTCACCTTTAGAAAAAAAACAAGGTTTCAAAGGTGCAATTTAAGTATATCACAAACTGTATGACTGACCGAAATAGTATTACAACAAAATAAATGTGCACAATTAATGTAGGTCATTTGTGACATACTGACCCCGTACATACCCACACATACACTTCTAGTTTTATACTAATATCCAGCAAGAGTAACTGAAACACATCACTGAATAATTCTGAACAAAATGCGTTATTTAGGGGGAAAAAAGACAAAAACATATCACTGAACAGTTCTGAACAAAGCATGCCAGAAAAAAAAAATGGATACTTCAAAATAACTATGCACAAACACATCTCATTTGTAACATACTGCCCCCTCCCCCCCCCCCTCCCCTCCTCCCCCACATTCACACCTACACTGTCCAATACACTTTTAGTTATACACACTACCCAGCATGAGTAACCCAACAGATCACTGAACAGATCTGAACAAAGTATGCCATTAAAAGAAAGGCCGAACACATCACAAAACACTTCTGATCAAGTAAGCCATTATTAGAAAAAGTTTCAACTTTTATGTCAATTGTGACATTATCCTACTCCCCCCCCCCCCCCCCCAAAAAAAAAAAAAAAAACCCTACAATCACAACTACACTCTCCCATACAATTTCAGTTATAGAGTACTTTCCAACATGACTTAACAAAATGCATTACTGAACAGTTCTTGACAAAGTATGCCACTGAAAAAAAACAGGTTTAAATCTTCACATGAACTGAGAATAGTCAATGTGGCAATTTCTGATTATCATGGTGATTTGAACTCTTGTGCCAACAAATATGGCTTCAACATTTCATACCCTTCTGCACCCAACTTTTTGTGAGCTGATTCTTGAAACAATCTTTGAACAGACTATGAAATCAAGTAAAGGTACAAAGTTTCTTTTCTTCACCATTTCTTCAGCTGTCAGTCTTTCCTCGTAATCAGACAAAAATGGTAATCAACATCTAAAGGCCCAGTCACTGAATAAGTTCATGTGCATGTTCATGCACGAGAAACCACTCTAAACAGAGTCTAATCCAACATAAACAAATTTCATTATTAAATTATTTCAGTCATCAGAATGCTCAAGAAAATGCTGAAAAAACAATACTGCAAACCTTCCATGGTCCAATGATAAACAGCCTGGTCAGTGACAAGGCCAATGACGTTGACAGAAATCCACTTCCAGAAAGTGACGTCTTCTGTCAAGGTGTGGGCTTTCATCTTGCTCTTCATTTCAATGTTGAAAATCTGTAATGTCTTCCCGGCTGCAATAAAATGAAATTAAACTTACTTTTCTTCATACAACATCAGCATATGACTGACACAAGCATGCTCTAATCATAAAAGTAAAAACACAAAGACTGGGCCATAAAGATGACTGATTCTCTAAACGTGACCATACATGTGGACAGTTGACAACTTCTGCAGATCATACAAAACAAAATTGTACTTTTTTATTCATTAAGTTTACAACTAAATACAAGTATCACTGTACATCCTGAAAATTGAAAAAAGACATACATATTCATACTGATTGCTGACTTTGCCCGTGAACAACGAAAAAAAATTTACCGTGGAAAATTATGAAGTGATATTTTTGAAAACATCGAAATTGCATTGCCAATGAAACCTATTTTTCTGCACTTACTGCCGTAACACATACATGAAACAATGAACTTCAATCCCCGAACAGTAAATTCTTGTGAAAAGATCAATATTACAGACTACTCAATCTAAAAATATGAGATCTAGATGTGAAGGTCTCTGTCATTGTGTGCCAAAAAAATTCCAAATGTTTGTGTTTAAAACACAGCTTCTTATGCTTTAGAAACTGAGCAGCATGATTAACTAATGAGAAAATAATCAACAAAAAGCTATGGACAAGTTTTCATTTCAAACAGCTTACATACTCTTACAGAAATCTGATTTTTCTGTCTTGGTCATCCTGTCATTCTGTCACGTCTAGCTCAAATTGGGGGGGGGGGGGGGGGGCCTTCAAATACAAATTTTCTCGGAGTTTGATTTATAAACAAAATGACCTCTTCACAGGTTTCCTTTTTTTACTGAAACGCAACCAAACTTATTGAAACTCATCAAAACTTACAGAAATTCACCATAAATATTTTAAAGTTTTTGCAGATTATCCAATGTGTGTGCCTCAAATTTCTAACAATATTTTCGTCTGGTGATCCCTTTTGCATGATTTGCATTGCTCTAAGAAGCATGCACATGTTCAAGACGAGATCACCGACAGAACAAGCAGTTCCGCTTTTGAGTGAAAGCATGTCTGATACCCTTATGTTTCAGAAGAAAAATGTGGCGTTTGAAAAAGAAATTGCATTTTCCATTCGTATAACTGCCAAAGTACATGTAGATGATTTGGGCTTTATTCTGCAATACTTTATCCTCCCTACTCAAAAATAGACACACCCACCCAGTCCCCTTTGTTAATAAAATTTTGAAATTCTGGAATTTTCTCATAAGCCAACCAGATGAACAATTCATGGAGAACAAGTCATTTCTCAGGAAAAAGAAACATCACCATAAAACAGTGATTCAAGAGCATGATGTTACAGGATCCAATATTTCATTGTCTATTCTCAAGAGACACAAAAAACCAGATTACAATTAAGAGACAAATACATCACCATGCACATGGTGTATTTCAAATTTTTAGAGCTTGTATCAACATTCAGTTCTCACCTCTTGAGAATGGGTCACATTTTTGTTTCACTGGAACAGGTGCACCTATCTCTTGTCACCATCTTAAACACACACCCTTACATCCTCCTTTTAATCACTGTCACTTCATAGAAACCATGGGTTACTGTGATGGACCACATTTCATCTGGTCCCAAATTTTGGGGACATGTTGGACCGGAAGTGGTAAACCTGAAAAACCGGTTGACCTGTTTACCTGACAGCTACTCACCTGCGTTTTGTGTTAGTCGATTGAGCGAGGATTTCCTTTCAGTCTCTACAGAGTTGCTGGCACAGAAACATCTCCAGAAAGCCAAAGAGAGACTTAAGGCAAATTTTTGTGGCAGTCAGGTATGTTCCAATAGTTAAATGGAAGTTACGGTTTGCACTAATGAAGTTGGTTTTTTCGTGATTTTTACAGCTATTAGTAAAGGCCTAAAATATTTCATTGTTCCATTGATTATCTTGTGATTTAACGAGACATAGGGTGACAGTAGGAAGCTGTAGTTTGTGAGATAAGATAATGCTGCTTATAGCCCAGCCGACCGCAAGGGGCCACATCAGGGCTGAATCTGTCGAGTCGAGAGGTAGATGAGAAGAATGGAGTGAGTAGATAAAGAAAGAATATGTATACTTATATGTGTTCAGGAAAAAGTAATCTAGTTGAATCAATGTATTATTGAAAGAAAAAAGTGTTGTTTATCTTTTCCCTAAAGTATTATAATGATGCGAGTGTTGGTGAGCTCTGGAAATGAGCAATGAAAATTATTGTACATACGTAATTGGAAAACATATTCTGATTCCTGTTGCGGACACGTCTAGTGATAATGATGAACATTCTTTCCTTGATAAAAAGGGATGAACGGAAAATGTTCCTAGAAATGTAACTGGACTTGTCAAGTGATGATGAAAAGACAAAAACATTCTTTTCTTGATAAAAATCGGACAAAAAGGAATCGTCCCTTTATATGTAATAATTGTATTCTTGGTACTTTGAAAAAAGTTCCATGTGGATTCCTTCAATGTAAACAATCACGGTGTTCATCAAAGAAAATTTTCTATTGTAATGCATCTACTGTATTGAAACTTAGATTTCATTATGGGTATTTTCCCCCAAATCCCAGTAAAATGTATTACGTGAAGAGTGACTGCTAGTGACAAACAAGAACAATAAATATGTAGGAGGTAGGCTAGATAATCAAGGTAGTTATCAGTTCCCCAGGTGTCAGTGAAGCCCTCTTGTCTAACCTAGAACTGACTGCCATCCGGGTGTGGGGTGCAGCCCGTACCCAGCCACTATCTCTGTCCAGAGGGATGTGGAGAGACTGACCGAGTGGTCAGAAGACATCATGTATGCACTGCCAACCGGGTGTGGGGTGCAGCCCGGGCCCAGCCGCTGTCTCCGCCCGGTGGGGATGTGGAGAGGCTGACCGAGTGGTCAGTAGATGTTGTGTGGGAGTCCCTGGAAGGACTCCACGAACTGCTTCTGTGAGCGGCTTCACTCTAAGTCAGGACAACGACAACAGAACCTTTTCTGTTGTGTGGGAGTCCCTGGAAGGACTCCATGAACTGCTTCCGTGAGCAGCTTCATTCTAGGTCGGGACGACGACAGAACCTTTTCTGTTGTGTGGAAGTCCCTGGAAGGACTCCAAGAACTGCTTCCGTGACCGGCTTCTGAACTGTGTGAAGACTGTGTGATTTGGACCTGACACAGCCAAGTGCATAGACTCTGTGGTGACACTGCTGTGGGTGCCAGCGTAGCCTGTGCAAGAAGGAAAATATGTGTTTGATATGACAATACAGTGTAGTATCTAGTGGTGTTGCGCACCCTTTGGTCGTGGTATGAACTAGTTTATGTGCCTCATTTGTTTTTTGTGTAACATGTATTCATTATGATTTTGATGGTTCAGGCAGCAGAAAAAAAAGGTAAAAACTTAACTTGTCTGGCTATCCATGTTCGTGTGGTGTGGGTGTGTGTAGGGAAAAAGACGTACACGCATCCAAACTTCTTTAGGAGAGAGTCTGACAGCAAAACACTCACCGCACACTGTCCGTAACAGTTACTGTGCACTCATGGCGTACGGTGACAGTTCTACTTCCTATGCTAATACCAAGAGTAGCTACACACCCATGATGTACGGGAAGGGGTCAACTTCCTTTTCCGCCACCATGGGTTGCTGTACACCCAGCTGTATGGCAGTGTGCTGCTCCTTCATCGAAAGCATAGGTTATGGCACACCCACGGTGTACGGCACGCGAAAGTTTGGGCAACATACGGGAAAGGTTAATCTGCATACATTTCATAGATATTGTAATTCAAAGCTCTTTAACTATAAATTACAGATTCACAAGATTCAAGTTTTCATGGCTCAATCCCCTAACTTTGATTTTTTGAATGACAAAATGCTTACCTTTGAGAGCAATGACTTTGCTGGTAGGGTTCATGATGGCAGAATCTGCAGAGATGGGTCGCCGAATGGGATTGGCAGTGTCATTCATGTCAATAATGACCACCTGAGCTGTCTCTCCCACTTTTTCACGGACACAGATAAACTTATCAGACTCCATGGTGAGGGTGCTGAACCCAATGTTGGCTGCATTAATGCCAACATTTTGGAGCTGCACAAATGATACAATTATAATCGAATATGTGTAACATTTCTGAAGCCACACACACAAATTATCATCTTAAACTTACATTCACTTTTTTTTTCATACCATCAAAAAAATTTATTCCAAGTTGTTACATTAATTTTAACAGGAGAAGGCAGAGAGGTCTTATCAACATCAGCACTTTAAATGACTTGTAACATCATTCAACATGCATATCTATGACTTTGTATGAGTATGACCGAGATGTATGCATGAACCGACTGAAACAACTTCTCACAAACAACTTTCCAAAATCATAACTTGAAACCGAGCTCTTTTGGTGCCGAAATGTTTGCTGGCACTTCTAGAAAGAATCGTTAAGGTTCCTACTGACACCCTAATCATTTGTGTGCTGATTATTCAATGTTTTTGACAGATTTTGAGTTGTTTTTTTTTTCTTAACAGAACATCATAGCAAACACTAGTTCTGACTAGTACATCACTACATGCAAATTCCACATTCATGGGAAAGCAATTGCCTTGATCAAAAAGGTGGCAAGTATGTTAAGTTGCGCACAGCATTTGTGCTTTTCAAAATAAGGCAACCTTAACTTAGACACACACACAGACACAATAGATATTTTTTCATAAGCAATATTACCAGAAACTCACATTTTTTTTCTTTGGGTCCTCATATAGACCTGCCTAGCCCTTAATAGTAGTAAAACCCCTATTTCCAGTAGAATAATTGATGCTTTCAGTAGTATGACTGCTGTGGCATTTCCATGAACACATTAAGTCCTCTTCCATGTACTTACCACGATAGGATTCAAGGTTAACTGACATATTCTTCACCTAATAAATAAAAGTCTACTTTTACAAAAAAATAAAGCCAAATTAAAAGTGATCTTACTCAGATTTTGTGCATGTGACAAACTGTTATAATTTATTTTGTGAACATTATCAAGTCAAAATGGTAACAATTTGTGTTAAGGTAAAAACAAAATTGGGCAAGACTATGAAAAGAAAAAAAAAGTTGAAACCACCAACCTACAAAAGTTTTATGAGGAGGTAGTCAGCATGCACTTATCTGAGGTATCAGCTTTTTCTGGAATATGTCTATGTTGGCAGTTACTGTATCAAGTTGACAATCATCAATTCCTCCAACAGAAATACTGATCAAACACTGCTCACTTTATCACTCTTCAGTACAGGATGGTTTCTCCAACCCTACCCCTCTCTCTCTCCTATGTACTGGGACAGGTATTGTTAACTGACAATTACTAACATTTTTTTTTTCTTTTTTTTTCCGTAAAGCCAACGCCTCTGACTGAGTGTGAGCATTCCCATTTGGTTTTCATTTTTGTCACCGACTCTGATTCAGAATCAGTTGTGTGTGTGTGACTGTGTGCGACTCTTGTGTGTGTGTGTGTGTGTGTGTGTGTGTGTGTGTGGGTGTGGGTGTGTTTGTGGGTGTGAGTGTGTGTGTGTACACGTGTGTGTGTGTGTGTGTGCATGTTTAGATAAGCAATTTAAATGACATAAAGCTGTGTTTCGCACTTGGTCTCCTCCGATTCTTCTTGACAATGGAGGAAAAAAGTACAAGTGTAGGGATTGAATAGTACTGATGACCTGAAATGTGTTTTCAGAATAGCTCAATGCTAGTGAGCTTTCTCATTTAGTTTTCGTTTTGTCACTGCTTTCTGATTCATAATCAGTTTTGTGCAACTTCTTCAGGACCATTTTTTCTGCACCAGTGAAGACCCTTCCACCACTGGCATTGTATCATTGCTATTCCTGCCAGTCCCAAAAACAGGCAAAACTACCCCAGGTAAAACCAACATGGCACGAAACAAAATCAAAGGTTTTTCAGTCAGCAAGATCATAGTCTTTGTTTTTTCTTTTTACTTGCCCACAGTGCTGCAGTCAGAAGGATAGGGGGAGGGGGGAGTAGTTTGCTAGGTATAAACTACAGATCAATCGTAGCACTACGGTGTGCCAATATTCATACATATGGTAGCACTCTGTCAGAAAACAACTAACAAATATAATCTGAACTTTTCCTGGACATTTATTGATAAATAACAGAGAAATTACATTTTAAAGAGATCTTTCCATTTTTAGCCAACTTTTTGCATTCATATGAGTGAAAGCAGCAACTGCAGCAAACACTATGAAGCCACACAGAGTTAATAAGATGACTGGAAAACACATTCTACAGCAAATTATTGAAAGAACTTGTTCTGAGATGTTCCAGTTGATGCATTTCTTTCCACATTTTTCAAAGGAAATCAATCTTTTTCATGTCATTGGTTGGTTGCCAACTGTATTTTAGATCAGTCTTTTAATTAATTATTTGACTTGCTTTTGATTTTAGTCTTGGCGGCTAAATCCATAATTTTTTCCCCAAATATCTTTATGGCAGAATATTTTGTCAGTTACAGTTTGTTTCATCCAGGAATCCTGTATGCAGACTAGTTCATATATACGATACACCACATCCGCCAAGTTTCAAGACCACAAAGAGCATGATTTACAGCTGATGGATAAATGAATTAATGAGTAAGAAAAGGGAATTTAGGAAGAGGGTTTCATGGCAACCACTTAGCAGATGTCTGACCAACACATCAGCCCAATGCGCTGGTCATACCTTGGGTACATTCTTAACAATGGCTGTGCCTTTTTTTTTTTTTCAATGATTTTCCAACATTGATAACAAAAGGGAGAATCAACATAACCTCATACAAATGAGTATACTAAATTGGGAAAGGGGGAGTGGAGGGGTAACAAAGATATAAACACACTGAAAAAAATCAGACAGTTCCATTCAATAATCTAGGAAGAATGAAGGAAAAGGGAAAGTCATGTACATACAACCTTTTCTCATCCACAAGGCACTCGAGGAATTCATACATCCAGTATGTCTGACCAAATAGGGTACAGTGGTTCGGTAGAATTTTTTCACATGCACAGACATATTTTTTCTAAATCTTATTAGCTATTTATTACCATCAACCACTTATTGCTCGTTCTTTTTTTTCCCTCCTGGCTGTGCCATTCTTATCATTGTATGTGTGGTGGGCTTACACATGTGTTTCTATATGTGCATGGGTGTGTGGCCACGGGCCCATATGTGTGTGCCAGTGTACGCGATGCGCGTGTGCATGTACGTGTGTGTAAGATGTCTGTGTATGCGTGTGTTCTGCGTAACAAATGTTGCAGTGTAGCATTGTCAATGACATTATAACACGCTAAGCCAAAAGCATAGCACTTGATAGTTCTGCATAGAAGAAAGTTATTATAGTTGCTAGACAGCATGAGCAAGTAAAACAGACAGCAGAATTGACATTCACGGGACAAAACGTAGACCACATGCACCATCAGAAGAATGTTCAGCATCAGACACTAGGTCATCCTGGTCGTTAAAAACAGTTAAGCATACATAGAGCTGCCAAGGCAGCAAGAGCACAGTGTCGTATTTTGACATTTTAAGTGTAGCATTCCAATTTTAAGTGTAGCATTCATGTGTGATGCAACAAGTCAGACTCAATTAGTCAATAGCACTTTCATGCGCAACATGGTGGTGAACTATGATGACATAATGATAAACTTGTCTTGCCTGTTATCATATGGTTTTCACTTGACCTACAAAAAATCAGGAACTCTGACAATGAAACAATCACGAATCAGCAAGGCAGCAAAATCACAATCATCTTTAGTGATTTTTCATTCTTTCCTTTCTGAACATGGCCTTCTCAAAAAATGACCAGATGATCTGCACCTGGTGACATACTGTTTCCAGGACACTGAACAAAGCTGAAGAAAGATAAGCACAAATCTAAAAAAATGCCTCCCTTCTGACATTCTGTATAGAACTTTGAACAACATCTGATGAATTTGATGTGGCCCCTTGCGGTCGGCTGGGCTATAAGCAACATTATCTTATCTTATCTGATGAATTTGGAAATGTATACGCTGTAAACAGAAATAGATCACAAATCGTTTGCTCAATATCAACAAAGATGTATTAGTATTAGACACATATTTCAGCCGTCAGTGTCAGCATGTGCTGGTGGGACTGATGAGGTTCAAACCACAATGTATGTAAAATGATCAGGCAAGCAGAAACATCTGCACTAAAAAATTCCTTTAACCAATGGTCACAATAGTTTTGTTTGATCTCTCTCACACACACACACAAACACACACACACACACACACACACACACACACGCACACACACATGCACGCACGCACGCACACACACACACACACACACACACACACACACACACACACACACACACACACACACACACATACACACAAACACATACGGGCGCACACACACACAAACTTCTTTTCTTTTTTTTTTAAGCTCTCTCCAGACTTCTAAAAGACGACACTGAGGGTGAGCCTGAAGTGGCAACTTCAGCTTGTGCATGCTCTTCAAAAGTTAAGAGTTGGACTTCATCTGTAAGCAACTAGCATAGCAGATATATTTTGTTGTATAATCATATGGATCATCTACATGCAACGATGCCTCTAAGTAAAATTGAAAGTGAAGGAACAGTTTTGACTTTGGAAATTCAACTCATTTCTTCCAAGCCACCTTGATCTGACTTTGCAAACCCAACTCCCTTCTTCCAAACCACCATGATTTCTTTGAGCTTGTGAACGCCTTTCTGAGCATGTCAATCAACATCTTCTCTTTCCGTATATTACATAGACTGGTAAACCTAGTGCTTCCTTGTATATGTGCAACATTTATAGATGCACAATCATTCATGATTGTGCATGTTTGGCAGCTGCTATTTTCTTTTCATTTCCCTGTTTGAACTTTGATCACCGATCTACTTTTATCATACAGGTTTTGTGCACTCAGATAGTGCCACCCAGACACTACATGTTTTTCAGTGCATTAGTAAGTCTATTTTGATACACTGTTTCATACTATTGTTGAGCCATATAAATGGTGTTGAAGATAAAGTTATATAAGCATATAACTCCAATTATATCCGCACCTGACATAACAGTAACACTACTAGACTATCCAAATCAGAGGTGGAAATGAAACAAATTACAAAACTGACACAGTCTAATTTCAATACTCATCCCCAATTTATACAGAACTACAACATAAACCCAAAAATTCTTTAAGTCCCAGCCCATAGCAATGGCCATGTCAGGGCTGTTAACATCTGAAAACAAAAAGTTCTGTAATGAAAAAAAAAAAATTCAGCTGACAGCCCAGCTGACCACACAGCTTTCACTGTAGTTTCAGGCTGTCACCTCACCATTAAATACACATTAAAATACAAACGTATCTAAACTGTTTGCTTATGACCCCTACTCTCCCTACCTCATCCACCTCTCCTTTCAGACAACGCCACCGTTCTGTCTTGTTCACATCCAATTCAATAAAAAAGCAAATAATGTAAATGCCATTACCACATATATACTTATAAACATACTGGATTTGAAATAGTTCTGCAAAACAAAAATAGGAGTTAATTCATGTGTTCATAATCTAACAATCCAGTAGACATGTCTACATGTGGCAAGAAAGACAATGTTGCAAAATAGTAACATGAGAAACAAAACTGGGAAAATGACAAATTATATGAGGAAAAAAATCGGGAGGGGGGGGACAATCTAGAAAGCTGTTGCTTGACCCTGACTGCGGGAAGAGAGCAGCAGATGAGGAAGGAGAAATGCAAAACTGAAAACCATGACAGGTGGTATTATCACTGCACACATATTAGTATACAAACACTATGCATTTTTAAGTGTAACACTGCAAAACTAAATGAAGCAATTTGTCAACAATTCTTACACATGATTCTGGCAATCTCAACATTTAGTAATGTTGTGCACACTGAGATTAGCAATTTAGTCCCAGGTGGCTGCTAATCACTGTGACATGCAGTTTCTAGTCCCAAAACCATGCACATTTTCAGTTTCCACATGCTGTAGCCCAGCACAGAACATCAGGCCCTGTCACTGTCACCTTTAATGTTGCAAACACTGCAGATACTGTATAAACTTATCAAAGTCCTTTGCTTTAATGATCAACTGTAAACAAAAAAGTTAGGTGTAATTCTACACCACTTTATACAACTGTGTAATGCACTTCGGTAATGTAGACTTATTTCATCTTCATCACAGAAACTGCAGCAAAGGAGTTTGGTTCTCTTGAAATAATTTTTGAATGTCGCATCCGTAGCTGCTGGGCTAGAAGTATGGTGCCGTACCACTGCATCAGGGAAAATGGAGAGAAGAGTTATTATCTTCAGTAAAACTAACAATGGATGAACACTTGTGATCTCTAGGAAAACAAAAAATAACGATAACAATTCTTCTTTCTTTTCGCTATTCTCCTCAAGGGTCACAGCTGTTTTCCCTGCGGTAAACAACTATCAAAACCTTTTGAAGTTAGTAGGCCTATATTTAAAAAAGGTTCCAAAACAGACCCAGGTAATCACAGGCCGGTGAGCTTGACTTGTATCAATTGCATGTAAGATTTTAGAGCGCTTTGTAAGGGATGTGGTAGTTGCTCATTTTACTGAAAATGACTTGTATGCTAAATGCCAACATGGATTTAGGAAAAAGAGATCATGTGTCATACAATTACTAGAAGTAATCGACAACCTAACAGAACTGGTACACGGTAGATAATGGGGAGCCAATTGATATAATGTACTTGGACTTTAGAAAGGCAATTGATTCTGTCCCCCATGAAAGGCTGCTAACTAAACTAAAAGCATATGGAGTAAATGGTAATGTTCTAAACTGGATCAGAGGTTTTCTTAAAGGTCACAATTAGTGAGGTTGGGAGAAGAGAGATCCAAGATATCTGAGGTCCTAAGTGGAGTTCCACAGGGTAGTACCCTAGGGCCCATATTATTCACTGTGTTCATTAATGATTTACCGGACATGACTCAAACCACAAGTAAAATATTTGCAGATGACACAAAAATATATGATATGGCCACAAACAGCACAAAGATCCAACAGGATATTTAAACAAGCTACAAGAATGGTCAGATGAATGGAACCTTTACTTCAATGTAGCAAAATGTAAGGTGATGCACACTGGCAAAAGAATTAACAGTTTGAATATACTATGATTGTGAACGACGAATTGCAGAAAATAAATTATACATGTGATGAAGAAACAGATCTGGGAGTAACCTTTGATAAAGATCTATCCTTTGATCCTCACATCCAGAGAGCTGTGAACAAAGCAAATCAGATGATGGAACTCATCAGAACATTTACCCTTCTAGAAAAGGAGACATTTGTCAAGTTATTTAAAGCATTTGTTAGGCCCCATCTCGAATACGCTAATGTAATTTGGAGTCCCCATCTCAAGAGAGAGTCAAAAATGATAGAAAATGTACAAAGGCGAGCTACTAAAATCCTGAAAGAGTGTAGTAATTTAAACTATAAAGAAAGATTACATTATCTCCAATTACATTCACTGAAAGGAAGGAGGATCAGAGGAGACCTAATCCAATTTTCTAAAATATTCCATAATTGACGATGTTAATGTGCATGCGCTTTTCAAATTCTCCGAAGTGGGTTCCACGAGAAATAATGAAGGCAAGATTTTTATCTGACATTGCCATACTAACAAAAGAAAGTCTTGTTTTGCTTTCAGAAAATGCTAATTATTGGAATGCACTGCCTACTAACACCAAATATGCACATCTGACATCAACGGCTTTAAAAAAAAAAAAAAAAAACTCCCAGATGAAGACCCTAAATTGAAAGATCTTTTCTTTAGTGTGGATTGAATATAATGTTATTTATAAGATAGGCATGCAACCAGACCGAAATAAAATTTAAAAATAATGCGGGGACGCAAATAGGCCGTAAGGCCTAAGGCCAAAAAGCCGGTCCCTACTACTACTGCTACTACTACGCCCACGTGTAAAGCTCGCATTCTACTTCTAGCCATGTCGCCGAGCCTACCAAGGGACGTCACTGTTTAAGACCCCTGCATACCGATACTTGCTGTGAACGTGTTCTGACTACAGCCTGATCTACACAAGATAGTTTTGTATTTTGGAACACAGAATATAACTATATCTGAACAATGCATCTCTTAAACAAAATCACTTACGTTTGCCTAGAGTCGAACCCCTGATATTTAACGATCGACCAGTACTTCGTGCATGTTCCGGTATGACGACTGCCAAATCATCAGACCAGCATGGTGGGTGCACTCAAAACAAGCAGCACAATCCTATTCCCAAATAGTGCCCATGTTTAGGACTTTCTACGACAAAATCAGTACTACACCCCATTTTCTTACTCAGATACAAAAATTTCGAGTGACATTTCCACAAAAGTCAGCAGAATCATAATAATTAGTCTTGGAGCTGTCCACTAGTTCAAACTGAACCATTTCATTATCATCGTTACAAGAATGATTTGAGAAAGGGGCGTGTGACCGAGGTATAAAAACTCACTCACCTGTAGGTGCTCCTGAAATCGAATTGGGAGAATCTGTGACATGGCGAAAGCCGACACACTTTGATTTGGCTTCCACAAAACGAAAATATCACGTCCAGAATCCCTAACAACTCAAATGGTGATGACTGTCACTGACTCTTGAAGATGGCTGCCGGTGGTAGACTTCGCAAAAATTGCATGTACGATCGTCTTGCGCACGCATTCCAAATATTGATTTAAAACAAGTCAGCCAAATCCAAAGTTTGATACGTCCACATCATACTAACTTCCAGTTTAATATTTTGTTTGTAGGTTTCTTGCCTTTTAAAACTGAAAACTGACCAAAACAATGAATGAAAATTCTCATGAACTATATTATTGGAGTACTATGTTAATATTCATGCGCGAATGATGGCGCCTTCGCGAAAATGTGGGAGTTTCATGGTGACGTCTTTCTATTACAGATATTATCCTAACAGATCTAAAGGCTCGGAACAAAAATAAATAGATAGGCCAGAATCACAAAGCAAGGTGTGGGGGTGAAGCAGTGGTGTTTTTTTTTTTGACGATAAATTATAAAAATCAAATGCATACCTCTCCAGTGGCCAAGACAGTTTTACTCATGATTGAAAATAAAGACAGTGGATAAATCAATGTTTTCAACAATAACAACAAAATCAGGAGTTCGTGTTACAATTTTCAACTCTTATGTTTTTAACCACACACACACAGTGACACACACACACCTCAAGAGAGAGAGAGAGAGATCATTTTCAGTACTGCCTAAGAAGAGCAGTTGTCTCTACTGCCTATGTCGTCATATGCAGCGAATTTCGGACTCACTTTTTTTGCACTCCCAGTTCTTATAGAACAGGGTGTACTTTACAATGGGAACGAAGAAATGCTGTCGATCTGTCCGTCCGTAGTCAAAATGTGTTCCACTCGCTCCATACAAAACTACTGGGTCGATCTTTCTGAAAATTTGAAGGTATGTTCATAATGGATCACGGATGATGCCCGTGTTTTATTTTACCGTTATAGCCGTTACGGCCCATAACGGTTTTTCTTCTTTATGGAATATCTCAGAAAGTACTTGGCCGATCTTTCTTAACATTTATCAACGGCTGTAGCCGTTACTAACGGCTATAACGGCCCATAACTGTTTTTCTTTTTTATGGAATATCTCAGAAAGTATTTGGCCGATCTTTCTAAAAATTTGTAGGTATGTTCATTATGGGTCACGGATGATGCCCCATGTTTTATTTTACCGTTACAGCCGTTACTAACGGCTACAACGGCCCGTAACTGTTTTCGTCTTTATGGAAAACATCAGAAACTACTTGGCCGATCTTTCTGAAAATTTGTAGCTATGTTCGTTATTGATCACAGATAATAGCCGATGTTTACTGGAAGAGCTGTTCAATCTTGTGAAAGGGCATTGATATAACATGGCATGGCATCTGTTGATATTGTAAACATAAGTGATGCCTTATTGAATTCCAATTGCTTACTACGCAGAGAAAGTATGTTCAGTGCTTTCAGTTTTTCATCTCTTGTTAGAGGTATGACTAGAAGGCTGCACGTGTATGAAGATAATTCAGCCTTTTTTTTGTAGACATCACTACTCCCGTCCCATACTGTTGAAGCGTAGTTGATATGTGACATTATGTGTGCGTTGAAGAAAAGTTTAAGCACAGTACTGTTGATGTAGCGCTTCAATTGAGATAATAGGAAAAGTTCTTTTCAGATTATCTTGCATACACTACTGAGATAAGACTGCCATTTCAGTTGTTTATCTATTGTTACCCCTAAAGCACAACGCTCATCTATCTGTTCAACAGAAGTGCCATTTAACTGAAGTTTTAGGCAAAGAGGAGTCAATTAGTGCTTTTGGCGGGTGGCTATGATCATAGATTTGGTTTTGGCTGGGTGAATGACCATTAAGTTTGAATTACACCAGTCTGATACGTCATTAGACTTTCCTGGAGAGATGTTTCTATTGTCTTTGATCACTACCATTTGTTTGGAGTGACGAGTTATCAGCAAATAAATCTGTCGTTACTTTTTCATCTGAGATGGGAAATGGTAAATCATTGATGAAGATGCAGAATAGGTGGGGGCCTAGCACTGAGCCTTGTGGGACTCCATGTCTGACAAAGTCTGAAGTGGAGGTTTTGTCATTAAGCACCACATACAGAGTCCTATCGTTCAAGTATGATTGGAATAATGAGACTACCGAGGAATGGTTCAAGTAAATAGACAGCTTCTTTAAAAGAATGGAAGGATCAACAAGATCAAACGCCTTTTTGAAGTTTAAACAAAAAGACAACTCCTGTCATTTGTGATTGGTTCAAATTTGAAAGCCATGATCACACATTTGTGATAATGCTGTGTGACAGGACTGATTAGATCGGAATCCAGATTAGAGTGAGTGAAATTGTTGTTTTCCATGAACTGAGATACGTGTATGTGTATGTCTTTTGAGGGGTTTGGATAGAATTGGTAGTAAAGATATAGATCTGAAATTAGTTGGAACAGACGAATCATTTTGGAAGGGGATCACTTAAGCATTTTTGAACACTTGAGGGAAGACATTAGTTTCAATGGATAAATTATATATGTATGTAAAAGATTCAACAATGTAAGGTAGAGCAAGTTTGAGAAGAAATGCTAGTATGTCATCAGGACCCATGAATTTTGTATTCTTTAAATGCGCTATGTACAGCAAGAGGGAGAATCTTCAGTGAGTTACTGGATCCAAGTCTTTGTTTGCAAAATGATATTAGGGAAGTCGGACATGTAGGCTATATTCATTAGATACTCTTATAGTCTGTGAAGCTTGAGTCAGGATATCTGATAATGACAAAAAGTGTTTTAAATTTGCCCGGAGTGATATGTATGTAGTTGAATTTTGTGAATCTGTACTTACTGTGTGCAATAGTATTTATTACTCTCCAAATGGGTGCTGTGGTTTTTGCATCGGTAATCATTTGACTGAAGTACTCTCTTTTGGCTATTTCAACTTCATTTGAAATAAAGTTTCTCTGCTCTTTGTATCAAATAAATATGCTGCCTTGTGTTGGTCACGTAGAATCTTTTTTTTTTTTTGCAGCAATTCTGATCTATCATTTGTACAAAATTGTCGCACCATTCGTATGTGGAAGATGGGTTTTATATAAATTTCCGATTATTAATGGCGGTGATTTGAAGGGTTTTTTTGGTTTTTGTTTTTCAAATTTCAGTCCAGAATCATTCAACAATATTAGGTTTAAGATCAGTTCTGCGTCGTGCAATGTTGGCAATTGACTGATGAATGTAAACAGCAAGGTCAGTATGTTGGGGTTGATCACTGTCACGTCGTTCTACTTTGTAGTCAGAAATGCAGCCAAGATTATCCGTGATGTGGGCATCTGATCTTGTTTCACTGACACCAAACACTTGTGCTGGACGGGGTGACTGTTTTAAAAGTGAGGAGATTTCATGGACCTTTTTAAATGAATGACGGACATTGAGATGTCCAGCTTTAAGTCGTGGAGTAGCATGGGTGGTGAAGGAATAGCGACACAAATTCGATTAGGAAGATAGAGTTTTCACTAAAAAGACACAGACGATGACAGATCAAGAAACCAGAAAACAGTCAACAACAAGTAACGTTATTGGATGGCGCACAATGATGACAAATGCGCAGAAAGAAAGTTTAAGTATTAAGCCTAAAGACACAAACAACAGAATATATCTTTAGAAAATCAATGGGTTAGTAAAACAGCAAACAACAAGAAAGGGTAGTGGTTGGAGCACGATGTCGATCAAACAGAAAGAAAGATAAACAAATTAAGTTTAAAACAATGAATGGCGATAATACAAAGAGAAGTCAACGTGTACAACGGTACAAATATGGAGATTGCTATGAGTACAATCCACTTTAAAGCACGTCTACAGAGTGTATAGATTAAGAAAAAGGAAGCAAACAAACAAAAACAAACAATTTTTGTTTCTTTAAAATTCACAATCTATGGTGGTGTGACGAGAGTTGGAGGTGGGTCGGTGTGTCCACTAGGGGAAGGACTTATCGTGTTTTCTTTATTAGAGTTATATCAAAATTTCACCTCAACCGTATCTCATACTAGTTATGGAAGGAGCAACTGTCCAGTACTTGTCATCGAAAGAAATTATCATTTTCTCAGGACTGTTAAAAATACTCAAGAGTGGCTCAGGAATAACTCTCCTTAGGCTTATACACTTGAAAGTGCTTGTAGCTCCGAGAGACAGAATCAGGGATGAGTTCAAACATTAAATACTAATGAACAACAAAGAACTGACTCAAGTTAAGTGTACTTTCACACATCAACTTTACCTGGTTATAAAAGGGTTGTCACGTCACAGGTGGTAAGAAATTAGCCCTGGTTCCAATGTTCGGAGGTTGGGCCAAAGTTTCTTTACAGTCCACAAAATGACAGCACCTACACTGGCCGCTTAACACAGTTTCTGGTGAACACAAGTCACACAGAGTTCACTGCTGCAGAACAGCAATGACACAACAATGTTTGCAACGCCAGCGTAAAACAACTATCTTCACACGATGGCAGATAAGCAGTCCAGTGCTAATAAACACAATTGATGTTCCAAGCACAAAGGCCTACCTGCATTTGGAGCCGACTATACTATACTAGAAATAATTGTGTTTTTACACATTCTCAGTGTCCCTGAGTAGACCCTCTGATATGATACTTGTAGGGAGAGAGAGCAAAAAAAAAAAAAAAAAGGGGGGGGGGGGAAGGGGGAGTGGATTGGTGGGGTGTGGGTATTTAAATCATAGTGGAACTTGTTTATGAAACCGCGCTCTCACAATCGCGCATATGCGCACGCTTGCACACACACACACACACACACACACTGTGGATATTTCTCATACTTGTGTCTCGAAGTCACACACATTGCGGGGTATGAGAGGAGCATGGAAAGATGGCTGAGAATCTTTCCATGCTCCTTTCACACCCCGCAATGTCAGGGAATGATGCTGCTTTGTAGGGTGGAAGCAGATCATATGAAGTTGGAAGTCGGGTCGCCAGAAGTGGAAGATGGGTACCTGGAGGTCGGGTTGTCAGAAATGGAACAGAGGTAGTTGGATGTCGGGTCGCCAGAAGTGGAAGATGGGTACCTGGAGGTCGGGTTGTCAGAAATGGAACAGAGGTAGTTGGATGTTGGGTCGCCAGAAGTGGAAGATGGGTACCTGGAGGTCGGGTTGTCAGAAATGGAACAGAGGTAGTTGGATGTTGGGTCGCCAGAGGTGGAAGATGGGTACCTGGAGGTCGGGTTGTCAGAAATGAAACAGAGGTAGTTGGATGTTGGGTCGCCAGAGGTGGAGGATGAGAATAGACCCAGGCATTGTATGGGGCTGTTGACCCAGAGGCAGGATGGAGTCCCGAGGGCTGATGTGGTAATGAACACCGAGTGAGACCGGTGTCTCTGGCGTTCATATCGTAGCTGGGAGGCTGGGGTGTGCGAGGACTGCATCCAGTTCTCACCACACGGTCGTAGAATGGAAGTCCTCAGCAGCGGTTGTCTGTAGTATTTTGGGTCAGCGTATTTGAGGCTGTACGCCAACCAGTGTGTGTTTAGGACTGGAGTGGAGGGGATCGGTGTACGTCCTTGCCTGGAGCTCCGCTTTTGGTGATGAAAATGGGGGTATAGTAGGCATACACAATGTTTTCTGTGGCACACACTTTTGCAAGTCAGGTAGGAGATGTGAGTGCTCTTTTTTAGGGGGTGCTGTCCCACTGGGGGAATGATGGAGGAAGCTAACAGCCTGGCCTGAGGGAAAACATATTTATGTTTTCCATCAGTTACATCCATGTGTTTTCCGTGATTGATGTATGTTTGTACTTTATTCATTGTGATGTTTGATGTGTGTGTGTGTGTGTTGTTGTTGTTGTTGTTGTTGCGTGGAACGTGTTTAAGCCAATGAATAGGGTAATCGACGAGTCCTGGAACACAGACGAATTCGCTCTTACCTTGTAGAATAGGCGGCTTGGGATAATGTTTTGTATGGCCGAGTCACCAATGACATTTGAGAGACCAGTGTCAACCCGTAGTTGTGCAAGAAGCCGATGAGGTGATGATGTGTTGTTGCTGCTACTTTGACCCTGTTTTCAGTTGCGTCATTAACCTCTACTTTTGACCGGGTGTTTTCGTTGTTCCTGTGGTGGTTGTTTCTGTTGTGGACTGTTTCCCAGCCCATTGTCCAGTGGCCTGAGAAGTAGTGTCGTTATCAGAGATATTATCGTTGGCTATGTCTGGACTGTGGGAGACGTTTGTGGTGGAAGGCTGTGTCTGCACTGTGCATTGATCAGAGTGTGTGTCAGTATCAGAATCATTCTGAAGCTCATGCTCCCCATTTTCATTGACGCGGAGCAGCATGGAGAACTTGTTGGAGGTGGGGAAGGCGGACAGAGCAGAATCAGTATGACTACAAGATGGTGTGGTTTGGTGTTGGGTTGGGGTGGTACAGACTGAGTTTGTTTTAGGTGTTTGAGTTCAGATTTCAGGTGGTTGTTTTCTGCTACTGACCGGCGAATACTTCTGGAGTGAGAGTACAAGCTTTTTGAATCTCTGAGAATAGCTTTGACCAGCGGGTTGATTTTCTGTTTGAGATTTTGTACTGTTGGGTTAGAGTGAGAGTGTGCATGCTAGCATGCGTGTTTGTGTGTGCCTGTGTGTGTGTGCGAGTGTGCGTGCTCATGCATGCATGCAAATGCTCTCGCTTCTGCCCAGAGAGAGAGAGAGAGGGAGAGAGAAGAGTGGTAATAACATATTGCATGTATATATAAACACACCACCACTATTCCCACTCCACCATTAGTCATCTTCCCAAGCTGTCGCCTTCAGTCAGGCGTCACTAGGTCTGTCACTATGTACATGCAGGGATAAACCAGGTGGACTAAACATTAAACTGAAATTAAAATCGTCATGTAAACATTACATAATGTGAAATTAGACACAGAGAAAAAGAGAAAGAGAGGGAGGGAGAGAGAGGAGGCGAAGGGAAAGGGATGAAGCGGAGATGAAGAGGAGAGAGACAGTATAGGAGAAGAAGCTGACAGTATAGGAGGAGAGGAAGATGACAGTATAGGAGAGGAAGATGACAGTATAGGAGGAGAGGAAGATGACAGTATAGGAGGAGAGGAAGATGACAGTATAGGAGGAGAGGAAGATGACAGTATAGGAGGAGAGGAAGAGACAGTATAGGAGGAGAGGAAGACGACAGTATAGGAGGAGAGGAAGACGACAGTATAGGAGGAGAGGAAGATGACAGTATTGGAGAAGAGGAAGATGACAGTATAGGAGGAGAGGAAGATGACAGTATAGGAGAGGAAGATGACAGTATTGGAGAAGAGGAAGATGGCAGTATAGGAGGAGAGGAAGATGACAGTATAGAAGGAGAGGAAGATGACAGTATAGGAGGAAAGGAAGACGACAGTATAGGAGGAAAGGAAGATGACAGTATAGGAGGAGAGGAAGATGACAGTATAGGAGAGGAAGATGACAGTATAGGAGGAAAGAAGATGACAGTATAGGAGGAGAGGAAGATGACAGTATAGGAGAGGAAGATGACAGTGTAGGAGGAGAGGAAGATGACAGTATAGGAGGAGAGGAAGATGACAGTATAGGAGGAGAGGAAGATGACAGTATAGGAGGACAGGAAGATGACAGTATAGGAGGAGAGGAAGATGACAGTATAGGAGGAGAGGAAGATGACAGTATAGAGGAAAGGAAGATGACAGTACAGGAGGAGAGGAAGATGACAGTATAGGAGGAGAGGAAGATGACAGTATAGGAGGAGAGGAAGATGACAGTATAGGAGGAGAGGAAGATGACAGTATAGAAGGAAAGGAAGATGACAGTATAGGAGGAAAGGAAGATGACAGTATAGGAGGAAGGAAGATGACAGTATAGGAGAAGAAGATGACAGTATAGGAGGAGAGAAAGATGACAGTATAGGAGGAGAGGAAGATGACAGTATAGGAGGAGAGGAAGATGACAGTATAGGAGAGGAAGATGACAGTATAGGAGGAGAGGAAGATGACAGTATAGGAGGAGAGGAAGATGACAGTATAGGAGGAGAGGAAGATGACAGTATAGGAGGAGAGGAAGATGACAGTATAGGAGAGGAAGATGACAGTATAGGAGGAGAGGAAGATGACAGTATAGGAGGAGAGGAACATGCTACTGAAAAAAAAAAAAGAAGAAAATGAGAAACGTATAGAAACAGAAAGGTGAAAAAAGAAAAAGAAAAAACCAAACGAAGAGATAATGGAAGAACACTAGATCAGAAAATGGAGAGAGAGAGAGAGAGAGAGAGAGAGAGAGAGAGAGACAGACAGACAGGCAGACAGAGACAGAGACAAAGGAGGGGAGGGAGGGAGAGGAGAGGGGAAGAAGTAAAGGATAGAGAATGGGAGATGGGGCAGAGAAAAGAGATGGAGTGTGGGAGACAGAGAGAGAGGGTGGGTGGGTGCAGACAAATTGTGTGTGTGTGTGTGTGTGTGTGTGTGTGTGTGTGTGTGTGTGTGTGTGTGTGTGAGAGAGAGAGAGAGAGTCAGAGACAGAGAGCGAGACAGACAGAGTGACAGAGACGGAGAGAGAGAGAGACAGAGACTACAGTACACATCAAAACATTAAGAAGCATGGAACAAATCAGGTGGGTGGGTGGGTGGAAGGGTAGAGGCAAATTGAAAGAGAGAGAGAGAGAGCGAGAGAGAGGTGCATGGAATAAATCAGGTGGGTGGGAGGCTGCAAGCAAACTGAGAGAGAGGGAGAGGGAGAGTTGAGCACACATCAAGAGAATAAGAAACATGGAGTGGAGGAGGGGGAGGGGGGGGGGGGGGGAGCACAAAAGGAGAAGTGAACAGTAAACAAATGTACTTCAGTCTGGATAAGGGAAATACATTGGGGAGGATGGGGGCCCTTTCCGCTTCTCCCTGTGTGTGTGCATGTTCACATGCATGTGTGCATGTGGGTGTATGTGCGTGTGTGTGTGTGTATGTGTGTGTGCGCACACACGTGCATGTGTGTGTGTCTCTCCCCGACTGTGTGTGTGTGTGTTTGTGTGTGTGTGATGTGGCTATGCTATTGTCTGCTACAGCAGGAAGTTGCGAAAGAAAGTAAATCTAAGTAGTGTCTCAGCATAGTCGATTCTGTATGTCTGTCCTCCCAACATGCCCCCATTCCCACCCCACCCCACCCCTCTCTCTCTGTCTTTCTGTTGCACACACACATAGACACACACACAAACACACACACATGCACGCACATACATGCATGCGCATGCACGCACACACACACACACATATACACACAGGCAGAAGGGGCACACACTTTTTGTCAGTCTATTTGTCTGTCTGTCTATGTGTTTGTCCGTCTCTCTCACTCTCTCGGTCTCTCTCTCTCTCACAAACATACACACACACACACATACATGCAAACGCACTCACACACACATCAATAGTTAATACGTTTGAATACTTTGAACAGACAGCCAGCCAGCCAGCATGGAAGCTGCGACAGAAAGCACAAATTTGTGGCCGTTCTAGCCTCACTTGGGCTGTTTTGTCTGCAACACCGTGTTGCTGGCTTTGCAGTCCAGTTCAGTCTGCTGTTGCTCAAATGCTGTTTGCCTTAGATATCGTGTTCCTCAGGCTCAGAGTTAAATGGAAAAAAAAAGAAAAGAGACTCCTCTTCGTTCCATCTGCGTTTTCCTCGACTGGCTATGGTCCTTTGGTTCCTGAACCTATCACTATCAGTCTGTCTTCACCGGCACCCTCTTCTACTTCATGTCATCACATAGACAAATAGCTTCTCACGTTAGTTGAATCATTTAACGCACTGGAAATAATGCACACATTAATGCCATTTGTAAAGATATTTAATATTTCTTGAGGAAGTGGTGTCTCTGATTCACATAAAAGCACAGACTGAACACTGGTTTTTGAAAATGATCAGCTTTGTCATTTTATTAGGTAATGAACATGAACATTTAGAAACTGCCTGACCTAGAACACCCCTAAGTGCAGTGCCCTCACATCAATTACGTTACGTACTAAACAAAAACATGAGTTTTATCTGAAAGAATAAATTGGATTTATTGGTATTTGGTAAGTGAAACGCACACACACACACACACACACTCATACACACACGTGCACAGAATCATGAGCATGCATTATAAACGCATAAAATCACAGCAAACAGATGACAGAGAGACACTAACTAAAAGTGATGCCAAGTCAGATTGGGGTCTAAAAACCAGGACATTGTCCAAATCTGCTATCTTCATTCTTGATTTCATACTTCATGATTTTCAAAGTGCACGTTTGTGATTCCACTTTAATGGAATCTCAAGTCTGGCTTTTTTGTACTAAGGTGAAAGGAAAATCTAAAGCCTCTTGATAACGACAAACTGTTCTAAAACATTTTACGCAACAATATTACTATTTGCAGTTAGAAAATAAAATAAAAATATGACACTAGAAACATGTACCACAATTACGGATATATATTCCATTCCAGCAATAGTCCTTATCTTTTTTGTGCGTAGTATAGTTGTATTCACTGGCATAGTATTACACATACATTCATTATCAATATCAGAATTTTTCAAAGTAATATGTGTGGATTATATATAAACTACACTTATCATTTCATGCTAATGTGGTGAAATTTGGGCATGTCCCAAGAACAGCCAGTCTAATAATTAAAAAAGCAGAAAAACAATTAGTATACATACCAAACCACAAAACAAACATGGCTTCTGGTTTCATTATATCTTTCAGAAATGTTATATCTGACAGTAATTACTTTTGGAAGCCAAGAATAACTTCATTATACAATTTTTGTATACATGATTTCTGGTGACTGTTAAACTGGATTGTACAGATGATAAATTCACCTTTCTTTGTTTTGTTTTTGTTTTGTTCTCATTCAAATACCACTATAAATGCGAGCGCAGCATTGACATATAAGAATGACACTTTTTAAAACTAACTATCAAAAACTCTGCTTTATGAAATTGACTTCATTTGTAAATTGATTACTTGATTTCAATTTCATCACTAGCAAGTATTGAAAAAAAAAAAAAAGAAGAAAAATAGAAACAAACAAAAAATTTAATAATGTATAGTTTCAAGCTTATCAGCAGTCCAGAGACCCTTGACTAAGTGATTCCCACTGTAATCTATTTCCACATCCTCATTTACATATACACACAATCAAGTGTATGCACCCAATCAAGTGGTATCCAACATGGAACTCTCCAAAGCTTGACTCTGCAGCTGGGCCTGAGCGATGTCTTGAAGGGCCAGCTGGATCTCAGATAGCAGTTCCTCCCCTTTCTTCACCACGTCCTCCAACCTGTTGGCTGCATCCTGGTTCTCCGACTCAAGCCTCTGCAAGCTTGCAAGCTGTCATTAGATACTTTCTCATTTACCCATAAAATTGGCGAACTGATTCAAAGCAACACTGCAATAAAAGTGTGTGTGTGTGTGTGTGTGAGAGTGTGCGTATGTGCACACGCATGCCTGCATGTGTGTGTATGTGTGCATGTGTGTGTGCCCGCATGTGTGTGTATGTATGTGTGTGTGTGTGTGCCTGTACGTGTGCGTGTGTGTGCATATGCATGACTGCATGAATATGTGCATGCAAAGAAGCTTGCATGCGCGCAAATGTGTGAGTTTGTGTGCGCTTAGCCATGTTTGACTATGTATGGGACAAAAGGATAAAGACGACTATGTGACAAAATTCATTAATTGGTCTGTAAAAATGTGAACATTCAAGAATACAAATAGTTCTTTTGCATGAACATACATGCAGATATGCCTTAAAGCATGCACAAACACACACATACACATGCACACAAATACACTTGTTGCAAAGTCATGTAACACACACACACATACATACATTACAAATACACACTTCTTACAAAGTCAAGTAATACACAAATTAAAAAAAAAAGATGCGGCTGAATTCCTTTTTCAATAAATTTGGCAAAACATTGTGATGTATTCTCTCCCTTATTTCCTTCCTATTCATCCTCATGTGTGCTTTGTTTCTAGCTCGGTTGGGAGGTAAGGCTTTTATAGCCCAGCCGACAGCAAAAGGGCCATCTCAGGGCTGTCACTGCGTCGAAGTCAACTAACAAGTCATTAAAAAATAAAAGAAAAAACTCATTCACATAACCCTTTAACACACCGTAAAATTTGTTCAAAATCTTTCTTTCGTAAAAATCTTAATCAGATGAAAAATGTTGATCTATTTCAGGAATTCAAAGATCACATCAGGTGGGACATCTCTGAACAAGGTTTTCATGGAGTCTGCTGTAAACTGTTTATGTCTCACATCATACAAGTCCCAACACTCTAAAAGAATGTTTCACCGTGGGTGGTACATGACATGGAATGCACCACAAAGCTTCTTCAACTTTACTACCACTACTACTACTATCACTACTACTTCTAACCACGGCGGACACTTTATCCCCATCAAGATCCACACAGATAGATATGCTTTCATTTCTTCGGGTGTCCTGTTTGACAACAGGGGATCAGGTGTGCCCTTGGTACCTGTTTGTTTCATTTACAGCTGTTTGAAAACACACTAGAGTGAAAAACAAAAAGAAATAACCCAAAGGGGTGGTGGTGTTTGGCAATGCATGAGCAGTGCCTGTCGGCTGTTGGAATGTGGTCATGGATGCAAGCCGCCGGTCACTATCTTGTTTGCAGTATGGCGAATGGCACGTTATCCTCAGGATCACTTTCCATATTTTGTTCTCTTTCTATATTGCCTGTATCAACATCAGACTCTTCTTCTAGCTCTCCATTTTCAAATGCTTACCACTACTTGTCAAATTTGATGCCATTCCTCTGCAGAATAATCTGATATTTCATCTAACTTGCTTGCACTAGCAGATGACGCCATTGTGGCATTTGGTCAGTTCGTTCACAACTCGCCGCACCCAGTTTCCATTCTTCTTCAGTGAATAGAAGTGGTGCCAGCGTCCCCAAATCGTACTACCATTTCATTGGACTATAGTGGGGAATACCCACAACTCTCTGAGCACTATCACGGCGAGAGCACGTGTTGGAAAAGCACCGAACACATACTCCCATCTACTCCTGTTGTGAAAACTAGCACGCTGTCCAGGAGCTCCCATCTACTCCCGTTATAAATACAAGAGGGTTAAAAGGTATTAACGAGATAAAAATGAATGGCCAGTGTGCAGCAAACATAAAACCATTTCTTCTTTGCAACCACCACAGATAGATGTGAGGAACTCTTAGATTTGGACGGATCTGGAAAAGTTTGTTATCCATCTGTGTATTCCAGTCCTCCTGCCAGAGATCTGATAAAATCATTAAAACACACACACACACACAATCAAAAACTTTCTTTCTCTCCCCCTCTCTCTTTTCTTTTTCTTTCAACAGGAATGCTAGCCCTTTTTCTCGATCATTTCACTTCCTTTCCAGCCTCTATTATTATTACTTATATTACTACATTTATCATTGATACTATCATTATTATCATCCAATAGTATTGTTTGCTTTCTATTCATTGACCATTTCTATTCCTTTCCACCAAATAGTATTATTACCAAGATTACTTCTACCATTATCACTATCTTTACTATAATCATCATGTCATTGTTTCATTACTGTCATCATCATCATCATTACTGATTATCATCATATCATTACTATCATCACTGTCATCATCATCATTACTGATATCATTGCTGTTGTTGCTATTACTATCATTATTATCACTACCATTACGCATATAATTACTAGGTCCTATTATCACTAATCCCAGCACCAGCAGGAAGTTGTGTAGTAATAGTCATAATACTTATATACAATAACAAAAACAAAAAAACAAAAAACAAAAAGGTGAGTGTGTCCCCCCCCCCCCCCCCCCCTTCTCTGCTCCGATGATACTGTTAACATTTCACTCACTTATCATCCCTATTCCTTTTCACCAACCGTTACCATTGTCAGCATTACTATATTTATCCTCACTACCTTCTCCCTGCTCCAGTAGCGCTGTTAACTTTTACTCATTGATCAACTCTATTCCTTTCCATCTACTATTACTACTACTAATATTGCTTTTATCATTATTGCTTTTGGTAGCACTGTCATCACATCATTATCAGCACTATCATCATCACTATCATTTGGGAAAAAAACAAAAAAACACCAACTTTATCATTTTCATTACCTAAATTAGTATTAACATCACCATTATCTTCACCACTACAATCACTATTATGATCACTTTATTATTATTATTACTATTACCATTTCCATATTTCTTTTTTACTACTATCATCAATATAACTGTTGTTACAACTTCATATCTTTTACAAATATTATATTTACTCTATTATTAATATCATCATTATACTTTACAATATTCTTGACACTCCAACCAACTACTTTTCCAGCCTCCTATAGTATAACCATAACTACTATATCTAGTATATGATTACAATTATGATGATTATTAATCCTATTAATACCTATTGTAACTATTAATATACCTATTATAACTATTAATATACCTATTATAACTATTAATATACCTGTTATAACTATTAATATACCTATCATAACTATCGATATGCCTATTATAACTATCAATATACCTATCAGAACTATTAATATATCTATTATAACTATTAATATATCTATCGTAACTATCAACATGCCTGTTATAACTATAAATATAGCTATTATAACTATCAATATACCTATTATTACTATACCTATTACAACTATTAATATACCTGTTATAACTATTGATACACCTGTCATAACTATTATAACTATTAATATATCAAACTGAAAATGTTATGCCAAGTACTTAGAATACATCTTAAATTCAGTAAACCATCAAAACAAAATAGGATGGAATGTATTTACTCACTAGTGATGTTTATAGAAGATAGCACTTGGCCAAATTTCAATCAATTTATAAGTTCAAGAATGAGGATACCTGTTTTTGTGGGGTTTTTTTTAGTTTTACATGGCTTAACCCGTTCACTGCCTGAAAATATTACAAACAATGGCTTTCCCAGTACCAGGGAAATCTAATGATTTGGGGGTAATAATTAACAAAAAATTCTAGCTCAGAAACTACAAAAGATATAAAAATTAAATATATATAATTTTTGAAGGAAATTGAATGAAGATTTTGAATCTGGGCTTCTTTTGTTTTAATTTTGATAATAAAAAAGTATTTAGGCATTTAGATTTGGACAGATCTTTTTGCACAATCAAAAACATATGTATTTACCACTACATCTTCACATTCAAACAAGAACACATAGCAAAAATGTTGAAAATAAAGTTTGTATTGTCACACTACACCTGTAAATGAAAGTAAAACAGTTTAGAAGTCTATCAAGACGCTCACACTCTAAGCAGACAGGTCAGTCCACGACCACGCCCCCCTCTCCCCACCACGCCCCCTTGCTGGACTTCAACCCTCTCTTTCACTCCTCCTCTTCCTGTACCTTTCCCTCTGCCCCGTGTCACGCCGCGAGCAGGCAGCGCTCCCCTCTCGCGCTCACTATCACGTCACTGGCCACTGGCACAGTGCAGAGTACACACTTGGCTGGCTCATTCAACGCAGTCAGCTGAACACACACTGAGGTCACACAGCCTGACTCAATAACTGACGAATATGGTCGGCAATTCCATCACTATCATCATCTCACCTTCATGCTCGAGTGAGTCGTTGAATAAAAGATTATTGTCTTTGTCAAAAATCATTAACAGAGCCTGCTCAGCTGTGTAAATACGTTGATTTGGTCGCTGCGCTTGTCGAAGGTTGCGCTGCCATTTTTGCAAGCGAGACGAAGTGCTGGCTGGTCATCCAGTCAGTGATGAGAATAAATGGGCTTTCCCCTCATGTGTGGTCATTTACATATCATTTTAATACTACAGACATATAAGGCTTACTACACACACTCTATTTGAGTCCGTTGATAGAAATAGTAACGAATGAAAATTCAAGAAAAATGCATGACGTCAGTGGACGGCCCATAGGCACTGGGAAAGCATTTTTAATGCGGCATCAGCTGGCGGCTTAAAGGCACTCTACAGGTTAAATTCAGCTAAGAGTCAATGTCTGCACTAGCACTGGACTGGAACACTGAGCAAAATCAAAAGCTGCAGTGGCCAAGTCTTACAACAGAAATCAGTGGCTGGTGGCACTGGGGCATCTGAAAAATGAAAGTCAATGGTTAAGAGTGGATGTATGTTTCAGGGCATTCAATCTCTCCACATGTTTCGTCTCCTGGGAATGCACTTCGGTCGACTTTTTACCATTTGACTTGTATATATTTATATACTGCACAGTATACACGAAGCAGCTCCCACTTCATTTGTTTTCCGCAGCCATTTTCGAAACGGACGATTCAATTCATCCATCTCATCCATCCATTCATTTCTCCACTTCTTTTTCTTCAGGTCATTGTTGATCTTCCGTGCCTCTGTTTCGTCGTTTATCAGCTCCATTTTTGACAAATATAAAGCACGATGATGTGGTCTTCTTGCATTGAAAACAAGATGGCGGATTTCAAATATGAGTGGCGCGAAAACCTGAATCGGAACATGAAACACGCACACGGAAAAAAAAAAAGGAAAAATTTGCTATATGGAGGGTCTCCCACCCCTGTATTTGCTTAATGTGTCCCAAGTTTAACTGGGTATGAATGTGTCAAACATTTATCTATGGCCTGATTTTTTTCCAAAGCTATGTTGATACTGACCTGTAATTCCAGGGAAGACTCCTCACTCGGGAGCGACTCAATCAGTACATCAATATCTTTGGCAGTCCGTGCAATCAACTTGGAAAACATCACTGCATAATCTGAGCACAAACATAAACAACATTGTCATAACATCTACTGTGAGCAATTGAGTCAACTATGTTAGTATCTGGATTTCACGGACTGACAGCACTGTTAAAACTTGACTGTGTCTTGATCCTAACAGTAATCTCTTTCAGCCGTGGCCTGAGACAAGTAAAAATGCACTTTGTCATAATGTTACTTTTATTGATGTTTGTTGTCCTGTTTCACTGAACACTACTGTAATCTTGAGAATGTTAAAAGTGAATTTTGGCCAGGCAACTCTGTGTAAAGACTTTTTTTTGTTACAGATCCTTTCTAATGACTGAGTCTAAAGGATGTTTAACATCATTTTAACCTGGATTGTGCATATGTTCAAGGTCTGTCATTCAATATAAATGAAAACTCCTCATAAAATCATCCGACTGATACTGCTGTGATACAGTATGAAAGTGACAGTCTCTGTATGGCCTTTACCAGTCATCTCTCATCACACAATCTTTTTACATAATATATATATATAGCATGAGTGGTGATGATATCAATGGTTCACAAATGCCTGCATGGGAACATCAGCTTACAAACTTTGACACTGACACAGTGACAACACCAACAGTAAGTTTCAAGGATGAAGATTAAAACTTGACTAAAGAGTGGAAACCAACCTGAACATCTTTGATCTAATTATTCTGAAGCTTTCTTTTAAGAATCTGCTTTGGATCTGTGCTAAAAGAGCTGCACTGGAATCCCAGAAAAGCTTACAACATCAAAAATGAAATTGGGATAGACAGTTGCCATGTGCTCCAAATGTATTCATTTGCTGCCCAACCTTATTTGTTATATCCAGCAAACATCATCAATATAGTAATATGCACATATAGTCTGATGTAGCTTTTCTCACACATCTGATTTTGGTTTGTTATCTGGTATCAAAATCGATCCATCATTATCAAGTTTTTTTCTTATGTTTTTCTCTCTTTTTTTTTTTCTTTACAAGAATGGAGATGTCACCAGCTACTTTGGCACTTCAGCTTCACTGAGAGCACAGTTTTCCAGGTCAAGTCAAGTCAAACTTGTCACTGTAAATCTCCGCAGGTTCACCCTGCGTTCAACTTCCAGACCTGCCAGTCTTCCTCAGAATGGATCAAAGCTACTTCTTCAAACATCAGTCTGTTTACAATACATTAATTCCATTGTTTCAAAATAATCTGGAGTATTTCTGAGTTCACCTACCTTCTGGTGGTTCAGGGACAGCATTGGAGTTTTTCCCTGCAGGACGCTCAAAGCCTTGGAACTGACTGGCTGTGGCAAACTGTTGCAAGATTCCAACACTGTTGCAAAAGTTTTCGCCTTGCTGAAAATAACAAATATCAATAAAACAAATAACTCAAAAATGGTAAGTCATCAATTACTTACATTCACTCAAGTCACCATCTCTCATTACTAATCGAAGATCTAAGGCATAATTAACATGATGTGCATTTCAAACTTCATGCAAATGTGGATAACCTGGATAATACAGTAGTCCCAGACTTCTCAGAGGCCTTTGAGAATGTCAGCCATGTTCTCACTAGAAAGTTGTGTTGCTATGGCAGTAATGCAATCTAAACACATTCACAGTATTTTCACTAGAAGGCAAACCTGCCTCAGTAAGAAAGGTGTGACTTCATGGCAGTCAAATCTGGCATCCTCCAGTCCATGCCTCTGCCTTTCAACCAGGTTGTTTTTACCTCAGTCAAACAACAAACATCAAGTCCAAGGTCCAATACTTTGCTAATAAACAATGTGCAGTAGGAAAACTATGAGCATAAATCAAGCAAAATGTCACAGACCAAGCTCTAAGCGTTTTACAATAAGCGCACTACCTCACTCACTCATCGGGCTGCCTACCCAGGTAGAGCCGGCCGAAGAGCAGCATACTGGCGCTCATTCAGTCGTTTCCCGTACCATTCAAATATCAGTCACTCATTTTCATTTATCTCATTTATTCTTCCAGTTTCTCACATAGGATGCATGCGATGTTTATATGTGTCCTCCATTTCCACGAGTACACGATGGGACACAATAACAGTAAGTGACAATTTTTGTGGCTTGGTAAGAAATACCAGGCGGCTATCTTCAATCTACATCGTCTACAGGTTCATGGACGAGTACATTGGAAGAGGGAGGCTCAATTGATGTGATTTATATGGACTATCAGAAGGCCTTTGACTCTGTCCTACACAGGAGGCTTGTACAGAAACTGTCTGCAAGTGGAGTTAAAGGTAAAGTACTAGACTGGGTAACAGATTTTCTCAGTAACACTAACAGGAGACAAAAAGTTGTCATCAACGGAGCCAGTTCATCAGAAGGCAGTGTGACAAGTGGCATTCCGCAAGGATCTGTGCTTGGGCCGCTGCTGTTTGTAATCTACATAAATGACTTGCCTAGAGGGTTGAAGACTACTGCTAAGATGTTTGCAGATGATACAAAACTTTGTGAGAAGCGATACTGAGAACGGTCCGACAGATCTCCAAGACGACTTGAACAGCTTACAAGAATGGTCCGACAAATGGTTATTGCATTTTCACCCAGACAAATGTTGTGTTTTGAAGCTTGGTCAGAGTAATGAAAATGAGTATTTCATGGGGAAAGAGTCAGATGGCAACAAAACAAGAGTGAGACTAAAAGAAACTGAAAAGGAAAAAGATTTAGGCGTCGTAGTGGATAATAAACTCTCGTTTAAAGAGCAGGTTGCTCAGACTACATCTAAGGCCAACAGAATAGTTGGACTTATACGCCAATCCTTTGATTATGTGTCCGAAAGAACTTTTGTACTTTTGTTCAAGAGCATAGTCAGGCCACTGTTGGAATATGGTCACAGTGTTTGGCAACCGCATTCCAAAGGTTTATGTAGTGACATTGAGCATGTGCAATGTCATGCAACGAAAAAACTGAGCCATCTCGAAGACAAACCGTACCCCGAGAGATTGAAGATTCTGAAGCTTCTGTGTCTTGAGCACCGCCGTCTTCGGGGTGATATGACTGAAACCTATAGGTACCTCAATGAAATGTACGACACCCAGAAACCTATGTTTGAAAAGGACATGAAAAGCCAGTTGTGAGGAAGAAGCCAGCTGAAGAAGAGTAGAAGCAAATCAGCAGTTACAGCAAATTTTTTCTCGAACAGGATCAATAATACTTGGAACAACCTCCCAGAGTCAGTGGTTTCTGCGCCATCAGTGGAGGTTTTCAAGAGATGACTTGATGAACATTGGAAGAATCTACCATCTTTGTATAACCCTACTTGCCAAGAATAACTTCTGAAAAACTGAGCTTGCACGCAATGCTAAAAATCAAAGTTAGAATTAGATAGACGAATAGGCTCTTTAAAAGTAGAGCCTCAATCGCTCTTAACACTATACTACTATACTAATTTCAAGCATACACTTAATCCTATGCCACAATTACTTAACAGATTATTCAGTTTTTCTTTAATCTCATCCATTCATCCACTTTCTTTGCCTGCGAGCACGCAAACAAGCATGTGTACATGCATACATGTGAATTCAGCACAGTATCAATCGCTACAAGCTTCAGTCCAGTACATAATCATACGCTCACTACAAAGTTTATCAGCTGGGGGTGCCCATGGAGAAGTGGCTGATCTCTCTCAAGGGACGTTGATGTGAGAGGTCAACATAAAGCATTGCAATCAACCTTTCTGCCACTATGGGTGACGGCAGGTCTAGCCTGTGTCACCTGGGGATGGTTCTCGAAGATGTGGGGTGGGATGTGAAGGAGCACTGCCTGTGAATGTGATTTAAACGTATCTGTATCCGTAAACGGACACATGGAATTATGCCCCTTAAGTGTTTTCCCTACACTCAAGAGAAGTTTGTTTATATACCTAGCACTTCTGCACTCTCACACACGCACTCTACCTTACCTGGTCAGTCCAGACTCTGGCTTGGGGGTTTCGTCAGTATTCTTTCCCAAGCCCTTCACTGGCATGAGCTACCAAGTAAGGTCTGTCACACACAGTCTGCGACGCACTCTGTCCAAGCCGAGCTTGCTTCAGAGGGTCAAGCAGCTGGTACACTGTCTTTCTGTCAGTGTCCACCTCCAGGCCCAGCAGTAGTACTGTCAAAACCGTCCTAGCCGTTGTAACCGTCTACGGCTGTACTGTCGCAGTGCTAGGGCAAAACTGTCTCCTGGTAACTGGAGGCCCAAGCACTGGTCTGTCACTAGTGTTAAGTACTGTCACAGTAGTACGACGTAGCTCCCTAGCTAACTACAAGTCTGCTAGTCCGCTCTCCTCAAGGCCGAGTGTCGAGCTCCCTAGCTAACTACAAGTTAGCTAGTCCGCTCTCTCCTCAAGGCCTAGCGTCGCTAAACTAACAAGAAGTTAGTAGGACCGCACTCTTCAAGCTCCCCTGTCGTACTGCCGGAGTTCGTCTGCTTGTTTACCTGAGTGTCAGTGAACACTTCTCACGCGAGGTGCACTTTCGTTGAGCTCGCCTATGTGCGCAGAAACCGTGCGTCACTACACCCCGATTTCTAATTGTGCGATTTTCTCCGTGAACATAACAGTAAACGGACAAATGAATTGCGCCTTTAAGGATCAAAGATGAGTGTGATGACAACAAACACAAGGAAGGGGGGTAGGGGAGGGGCGAGGGAGGCTGTGAAGTAAGTATGTCTTCGTTCAGTGGGTTTTCTCATGTTATTGATTGCAATAATAAATGAAATACAAGAAGCTGACAATTTCCACAGTTTTACCTGATTTACTGCATCTTGGAGTTGCGTTAAGCGGTCCGCCATCTTCTGTGCTTCCTCTTATCTTGTTTGTGTGTATGTGTGTTTCTGTACGCGTGTGTTAACACTGATGTTGCACTTCACATTTGGAGTTGCGCGTCAAGAGACATGATGCTCTGGCGGATAACTGATTACCGGAATGCGGATGAAAACAGGCAAGACACTAAAATTAAAAATAATAAAAATCTTTCCAATACCTATTATGAATCAGAGGAGCAGCTGTCGCTCCCGTGGAGAAAGAATTACAAGCAAATTATTCCAGACAAATGCCGCTTGCAGCACTTGTTTGTCTAGGATACGCGTAAACATGTTGTGGCACAGTGGAAAAATAAGGAAACTTTCAAACGAAACCTTTAGTGAGGCAGGGAAAAGTAAACAGAAAATAACGAATAAGTATGTTAACTCTTGCTCCACTGATGAGATAACTTATACACTAACAAGTCCAAACAATTCCTGCTTACCACACCAAATCGCCCAGTAGAAATGCCAACACAGACCACACTGAAGGAACAAAGAAATATCCCCCCCCCCCCCCCCCCCCCCCCCCCCCCCGCCCAAGGATGTTCCACACTTGCCCATACACCCTGTACCTGACACATGAACACAGCAGCAGCAACAACTGCAAAAATAAATGAACACAAAGTAACATTTACTCATGAACGGTACAACTTCTTCAATCTATAACACACAGCCAAAATAAAACAGGCGAACGGGAAAAAAAATACAGGCAACCTTGTTTTGATAGGGTTTTTGTTGTTCTTTTTTTTGTGTGTCAGTTTTAGTGGATAAACCGGAAAATCCATGGCTTTCAACTTCGGGAAGCCAGAGCAATGGCCCACATGGCGACAACCCTTTTTTCGGTACCGCACTGCGTCAAAATTAGACAGAGAAAACTTTGACATTCAAGTTAGTTCTTCGATTTATAGCAAGGGCGCTGATGCAGAAAAGATCTACAGCACTTTTACCATTCATACAGGGCATCGTGCAGATCAAAATCCGCCAGATCCGCCAAACACAACATTTGACGATGTCATACACATGTTCAACGAACATTTCAATCCCAAAGCCAACATTATTCATGAAAGAGCCGCCCTTCGTCAGCGTAATCAGCATTCTGATGAAAATATTGAGACATATGTCAGAGTGCTGTAAGAGTTAGCAGAGCATGCTGACTTTCCTGATAAAGACTCGGTCATACGGGACAGACTTGTTGTAGGGCTTAGGAACAGAGAGCTTTCTGAAAAGCTACAACTTCAGTCAGATTTGACTCTGAAAAGTGCTATTGCTACAGCACGACAACATGAACTGGTAAAATCACAGTTATTCAGAACAGCGCAGCCAGGCAGTTGATGCAGTACAGAGTGGCAACAGAAACATGAGCCCAAAAGGTTGGCATGGCAACCAGCGTGGCGACTATCGTGGCAACCAACGGCATGTATTTGGAAATAGTCCTTCCTCACGTGGTGGACAGCGTGGTGGACGAGGTGGACAACGTGGTGGATGACAAAACAATCAAAGCAACTTTAATGGCAGAGAGGAAAGAGAACAAACTCCCAAATGCAGCAGATGTGGAAGAAATGTTCACAGGAGAGAAGCAGACTGCTCAGCAAAAGGAAAGGCATGCCACACCTGTGGAAAATTAAATCATTTTTCTACAGTTTGTCGCAGTCGCATCAGTCACAGTCGCAGTGTTGTCATTGTTGAAGGCACTTAAGAAACATATTTTCTGGGATCAATTGACTCTAATGTACCACCATGGCATACTCAACTGAACATTTGTGGCACAGTGCCAATTTAAGGTTGATACGGTGCTGATGTGACCGTAATTTCAATGAAACAGTACAACAAGATTCATCCCAAGCCCGCATTGAGCCCAACATCAGCAACTCTCAAATCACCTAGTGGAACCATGACATGCCATGGACATTTTACCACAAGTGTGAAAAATGGCACAAATAGCAAATTTTCTCTACGCATTTTTGTTGTTGATGCTGACAGATAACTTGCTAAGTCGTGGTGCAGCAAGTGGCTTAGGCCTTGTACAGAGAGTGAAGAGACTAGACAACATTGAAAAGACAGTATTTGGAGACATTGATGGTCCTCCAATCAAATACAAACCAGTTGCTGAACCACACAGTGTCAGACACTGCACGTGGAGTACCAGTTCCGCTCTTGGAAAAAGAACTACAGCGCATGAAAGAAAATGGAATCATAGAAGAAGTAACCAAGGCAACTGATTGGTGTGCGTCAATGGTTCCAGTTGTGAAGAAAAATGGCAATGTCAGAATCTGTACAGATTTCAAGTACTTGAATGAAGCAGTAAAACGTGAGAAATGCATTCTTCCAAAGTTAGATGACATGTTGCACAAACTGAAAGGAGCCAAGATCTTCAGTAAATTAGATGTGACTTCAGGCTTCTAGCAATTATCACTGGATGAGAACACTGCCAAAGTAACAGCCTTCATCACTCCTCATGGTCGTTACTTCTACAAGAGGCTACTATTTGGAATTTCTTTGGCACCAGAGATTTTCCAAAGAACAATGGAAGAAACTTGGCAGGAGAACAAAACGTCACATGCTACTTTGACGATATTCTCGTTCACAGTAAAGACACCTCAGCCCACAAGAAACACTTGGATAGTGTCTACAAGAAACTCCAGTCTGTAGGTCTGAAACTGAACAAGGAAAAGACAGAACTACGCAAAGAAGAAATTGAATTTCTTGGGCATCGCATCAGTGGAGACGGAATAAGGCCAGATCCTGTGATGGGTGAAGCCATTCTGCAAATGCCAGAGCTAGAGAATCCAACAGAACTCAAGAGAATCCTTGGAATTATCACAAGAACCAACACTTGCGTTCTTCGACCTCAAAAGACCAACTACTGTCAGTGCAGACGCCAGTAGTTATGGCACTGGAGGAGTTCTACTGCAAGAGCAAGACGGTGTCATGAAACCAGTGGCTTTCTGCTTAAGAACTCTCACTCCAGCAGAGCGTGGATACGCTCAAATCGAAAAAGAATGCCTTGCCACAGTATGGACATGTGAAAAATTTGAAAGATGTCTCGTTGGATTGGAATCGTTCAAGCTGGAAACGGACCACAAGCCACTCGTGCCACTGATTAATACTAAGTATCTGCATGAGACTCCTTTACGCTGTCAGATTACTTATCATACTGATGCGCTTCAACCCAAGAGCTACATTCACTCCAGGAAAAAGCTAGTTGTTGCGGATACCTTGTCAAGAGGTCCTTTGCTGACAGAAGATCAGAAACTTTGCCAGATGATTGATGATGTTGAAGCTCACCTCGACTGTGCTCAATCATCATAGCCAGCGACAAGCAAGAAATTTCAAGAGACCGCAGAAAAGACAAGAAAAGATGATAAACTCTAGGAAGCTCTCCAGTACACCACAAACGGATGACCTGTCTACAGGAGCCGAGTCAACCCAGAGTTGTACCGTCAGAAATGAACGGAGTGTACATGGAAATCTTCTTGTGAAAGGCAGTCAGATCGTCATTCCGACTACAATGACAGAAGGCATTTTGAAACTGATTCATACTGGTCACCATGGAATCACGAAATGCCGTGAACGTGCCAAGTCTTCAGTCTAGTGGCTTTAAATGAACAAAGACATTGTCAACATGATACAGTCTTGTCATCACTGTGAAGAAAGAAAACCTACACAGAAGAAAGAACCACTGAATCCAACTCCACTTCCTGAGCGTCCTTTTCAGATGGTGGGAGCTGACATCTGTGACGTCAAGAACAACCAGTACCTTGTCACTGTTGACGATTTTTCCAGATACATTGAAATAGCACACCTTCCAAACCTGATGCAAACAGTGTCATTCTGAGCTTAAACAACATTTTCGCTCGTCATGGAGTTTCTGAACTACTCGTCACTGCTAACGGAAGACAGTTCACATCAGGAGATTTCAAAGCATTTGCCAACAGTTGGAACTTCAAGCATGACACGACGAGTCCATACTTTCCACAAGCAAACGGAGAGGCAGAGCGTGCAGTTCAAACTGCAAAACGCATCCTGCAGCAAGATAAACCTTTCCTTGCTTTGCTATCATACCGAGCTACAGCGACTACACCAACAGGAGTGAGTCTAGCTCAACTTGCAATGGGACGTCGACTATGCACAACACTGCCTGTTCTTCAGTTAAACCTGGAACCACAGCTAATCGATAAGAGCATCATTGCTGAGAATGACGCTCGAGCAAAAAGCAGGAACAAGCATCACTATGACAGGCACAATGGAACTGAAGATTTGCCAGAACTGCGACCAAATGACATTGTGCTACAGAAGTTAGATCATCAGCACAAATGGTCAAATCCAGCTACAGTGCTTGGTCAAGTCGCACTCAGATCGTACCCTGTGCAGACCCCATTCGGTAACCAGTACAGGCGTAATAGAAAGCATCTTCGCCTGTCCACGTCTGTGACTCAGCAAAATGGTCTTGGCAGATCCTTACCATGGTCTCCTTGTCCCAAAGTCCCATCTGCCAAACCAGCCAGTAACCCAATCCAAGAGAGGCCTACAGTGCTCAACACGCCAGCCAGTCCAAACATACCAGAAGAACCACCAGAAGAGCCAGCTGGTCCAGCTCCCCTTCCAGAGCCAACTCCAGAGTCTCCGACTCCAGTAGCTGAACCAGTACGCAGGACACGCAGGGGCCGGGTCATCAACCTTCCTGCCCGCTACCAGGATTGAACCTCAATGACAGTACAGTTACACACTGACACTTCGGTTTAATAGTCACTCTCTCGGTCATTTTCATTCAGACTCTAAAGATTAATTTCGCACAAGTTTGAATGTGCTGATTGTCCAGTAACAAAAAAACCACACACACAAAAAAACGGGAGGGGGGGGGGGGGGGGGGGGTGATGATACGTCGTACATAGCAGACGATGCTTATAAACTTCCGGCAGGCACATCGGCTATGTTATTTGATGATGTAACGTCCGACGTTATTCGAACGGCTGATTTTTCGGTTTGGTCAAGTGAAGTCTTTTAAAGCTTTCAAAGTCTTAGTGTTGTTAGTACGACACGAGATTGTAATGTAAGCTCGAGTGACGTTAGAGATAGCTATCAAAGGACATTTTCAGGGAGGCAATGAATTGCAAACAATAAATAACGAATAAGTAGGGGATGTCTGGCTCACATGATGAGATCAGTTACACGCCCATAATTCCGAAGGATTGCTGCTTACTACATGGCGCCGCCTAGCAGAAATGCTAACACAGAATAACATCAGAAAGACGAAACATCCCCCAAAGACATTCCAAGCTTGCTCACATACCCTGTACCTGACACATGTAAACAGCTACAACAACTGGAGAAATGACCAAATATAAATGAACATTTATTCAAGAGCGGTACAATCAGCTCAATCTTGAATATAGTCAAGCAAACTCACCGAAGAACAGCAAAAGAAAAAAAAAAGGGTTACCTTGATTTGATCTTGCGCCGAATTGGATGAAGATAAGTGACTGCTCGATCATTTCTGTTGTTCGTATATCTTGCCTGAAGAATACCTAATAGGTCGAAACGTGTCGTCTTTTGTCTTGTGATTCGTTTGTCTACGTTTTTTTTGGCGGTGCGTTATCCATAACTTTTCAAACTTGATTTGATAGGTATGAAATGAAATGAAATCATAAATACGCAGGGAATATAGTTATTAACGAATGAGTAGAAAACCTTTTGCATAGAGAGAGAGAGCGAGAGGGAGAGAACAGAAAGACGCAGGAGCGGAAGGAATGCAGGGAAGGGCGAGAGAGAGAGAGAGAGAGAGAGAGAGAGAGAGAGAGAGAGGGGGGGGGGGAGGGAGGGGGGCGAGAGTGGGAGGCGAGAAAGAGCATGTTCAGAATAATCTAACAAACAAAAAGTACCAAGGGGATGCAAGGCAATCAGTTTTGAAACACCAGGAAAAAAGAATGGTAACAAGAATGTACATTGTCTTGCGGACTTTTTTTTTATGATAAAGGTCAGTTTCTTTCTTATATGCGTTTCAAAGAGAAATATAATATTAATGTCGATTTTGTCACCTTTGTTGGATATAAATCTGCAGTAATCGACTACATTAAACATACCGCTACAACTTGCTGTTTGAAGAAGGTATTTGCTATTCACAAAGGTTCAAAGCTTTATTACGATATGCTTATTGAAAATAATGTTCGACCAAAATGCTGTGACAAATGGGATTCGAAACTGATGGTACATCATGACTGGAAATCATGCTTTCTATATACCAGCAAAATACACGATATTAAACTAAAATGGTTTCAGCTGAAGCTATTGCACAGATGTTTAGGTACAAATGTTATTTTAAAAGAAATGGGAGTTCGTAATAATGACAAGTGCGGTTTTTGTGGTACAAATAAAGATACTATTGACCATATGTTTTGGAAATGCAATTATGTCAAATTCTTTTGGAATGTACTTACAGATTTGATTAGAGAAAAATGTGCCAATGCAGAGAACTTAAGACTGACTGAATCGCTGGTGCTTCTAGGATTTGATAAAAACGTTATTGTGGACAGTGTCCTTTACTTCATTGTACTATTTTCAAAGTATTATATATATTCATGCAAACTGAATGGAAACCATCCAGAACAACTGTATTTTTGAAGAAACTAGAGTGGCGATACAAAATTGAAAAACATAATACCTTACTTATCTCTAAATATTCAGATTTTTGTGTAAAATGGATGATATATAAACCATTAATAGAGGGTTCTTAAATGTATTTTACTTTTGTATGATTTATCCGATTGCGATTTGCCACAGTCCTAAGTTAAATTTTGAACAGTCTTTTGCGTGCCAATGTTACCTATATTGTTGATGTATTCGAGGCCTCTTTAAGACGTTTCTCTAGATAGAACATTGAATGAAAACGCCATTGATAACATCCATCCACCTCTACCTCTCTCTCTCTCTCTCTCTCTCTCTCTCTTTCTCTCTTACCTCTGGCTGTTAAAACAATTATTTCTCGACTTTGGATGGACAATGCCCTTTTGTTTTTCCTGTTTATGTTTGTGTTTCATGTTACTGACTGCAAATTTTTAAAAAAGTAAAAAAAAAAAAAAAGAAAATAAAGCACAAATGGAGAGAAAAAATGCATAATGATAGCCCGGTCACCGTAAGTTGGGAGGGGGGTGGGGGGCGGAGGGAGTATGTCATATAGATAACAAATCAACATCATTCCTGCAGAATATAGCTGAGAGAGAGAGAGAGAGAGAGAGAGAGAGAGAGAGAGGAGAGAGTTGCGTAAGAATACAAGCATAAAGACATTATGTCAAGAAGGCATGAGGTAAACACACACACACACACACACACACACACACACACACACACACACACACACACACACACACACACGTAAGACACACTTACAAAACAGAATAACATATGCATTTGGTGGAGGGTGGTGGATTTATTGTGAAGTATGCAAGCATTGGCACATAATATGGTTGAAATAATGGTGTTTGAAGGTTGACATGCACTGGTGTTGTTTGGTTGAATAAGGGAGCGAGTTCCATTGACAGCAGCCTGAATATGTTAAACTGGACTTGAAAAGTCCATTCATTGAACAGGGATATGAATTTTGGGTAGGGTCTTTGAGGAACTAATTGATAATCTTCGCCTTGGCCTAAGGCTGTGTTAGACTAATTGACACAGGCTAGAACACCAAGGTTACATCAAAATGTTGTTATGCTCTGCATAGTTATGCGGGGATTGTCTTCAGTCGTGATAAGCTCCTATTCTTAGTCCTCAAAATCCCTCGAAGTCAGAGTGTGGCTGCCCACGTGGCGGGGTAATCAAAAACGATCACACACGTAATGTTCTCATCCCTAGCTGATGCATTTGTACCATAGTGTTCAAGTACTTAGGCTGTTCGGATGATCCCTGGAGTCTTTTAGCCAGGGTACGATAACAACAACAACAACAATTGAGAATCTGTGAATTAATGTTGAGGGTGCCTTCCCAGACACAATCCTGTACATTATGATCCCTTTGTTGTATTCTAATCTAAGGCTTAAGGGGAGAATTTGAACCTTTTTATAGTCTGAGTCCAGGAGACTACTGCTTTTTAGGTGGACTAATTTGAGTGTTCGTTTGTGTAGGCTCAGCGATGGTTTGAGGGTATTAGGGCTAGCAGAGTCCCATAGAGTAGACCCATAGTCTACGTATGATTGTATATGACACTGGAAAAAGAGCTTGCGTGGGTGCAGGTCGAGTAAGCATTTGATTTTGGAGAGTTGATAGACTTTTATGAAAGTTTTTTTTTTTTTTTTTTACACAGTGCAGTTATGTGAGGTTTCCAGCTAATATTGTTATCAATTGTTATTCCTAGCACTTTGTGGCATGTAACCTGTTCAATGGGTTAATCTTTAAGATGTAGGGGAAGGAACTTAACCGTGACACTTCTTTTTTGCCTGGTTGTGATAAGCATGGATTTAGTTTTTTTAGGGTGAAGCGACGTGTGATTGAGTTCAGTCCATTTTATGAGATCATTCGCACTTTCTTGTATAGTTTTTTTTTTTTTGCAAGAACAGTAACATTAGAATGATTTGTGTGTATTGTTGTATCATCAGCAACGAGTTCACAGGTGGGTGTGACATGGAGAGGTAGATCATTGATGTAAATTGTGAACAGTAAGGGACCGAGAATAGAGCCTTGTGGGACGCCATATGAAAGTGTTTTAAATGAAGAGACAGTTTTATTAATTCTTACACATTGTTGCCTGTTCGTGAGATATGAGTAAAAGCGTAAGAGTATTTGTGGATATGCCATATAATTTTAATTTCCTAAGAAGAAGGTTATGGTCTATCACATCAAATGCTTCTTTGAAATCAATGAATAGGACACCACAATATCTGTTGTTGTTAATGCTGTTTAGCCAGTCGTCAACCAGGTTGATTAGGGCTGTGTGACATGAATGGTTTTGTCGGAACCCGGACTGTCTTGGATGAAGCAAGTGATATGTATTAAGGTGATGTAATGTGTGTTTGTCTGTTTTTCCAGAGGTTTGGAAATAGTGGAAATGATTGAAATTGGCCTGTAGTTTGCAGGGTCTGAGTTGTCACCAGTCTTGTAGATAGGTATAACTTTCGCTTTTTTGAAACTATTGGGGAAATATTTTTGTCTATGCATAAATTAAAGACGTATGTTAATGTGTCTGCAATTGCTGGAGTTGACAGTTTGAGGATTTTGCCGTCTAGGCCATTCACCCCGCAGGTACCTGACTGTTATAGTTGCGTTAGATAGTGATAAACTTCAAAGACTGTTGCTGGTGGGATATACAGTTCGGATGTGATGTTTTTATCATGGCAAAACTGTTTCAGTTCTTGAAGGTCGTTTGATCTGCTTGAATCTGTTTTGACAACTTTATTGGCTATAATGCAGAAGTCAAGTCAAGTCAAGTCAAAATTATCTTAGTAGGGGGGTTAAAGGAATACGTTTTCCAGCTTTTTTACATCCTGCCCTCATAAACAAGAAAGAAACTAATACAACATATAACCACAAGCTCAAAAAAGTTTTTTTAAAGCACACAATTTCTATCACGCAAATACATAACTCTTATATCAAATATTAAACAATAATGAAACTATTGTTGGAACATGAAGTACAAACAGACAGAGAGAGAGAGAGAGAGAGAGAGGAGAGAGAGAGAGAGAGAGAGAGAGAGAGAGAGAGAGAGAGATGGTGATAAGGGGATTGTATTGATGGAAATGACTTTAATTGATGCGCAGAGTTTCTGTCAGATACATTTTTAGTGCTTTTTTTTAATGTCTGTTTTGAAGGACATGATTTTATGGAGGAAGGCAAATTATTCCAAGCGATCCCTCCAGAGTACAGAAAACTTGATTTATAAAGATTGCTTCGAGGTCTGGGAAGAGACAGTTTATGTGTATGTCTGTAACTATTGATGACAAAGCTTTCAATGATTATCTTCGGGGCTGATCCATTGTACATGCACAAGCATTTGTTGAAGTATAGTTTGTCTTTAAATGGAAAAATAATTAAAGTTTTGTAATCACTCTTCGTCAAGGCATTGGATTTCAGCTGAATCAATTTAATGGCCCTTTTATGCAGATAACTTACTAGTTTCAGATTAGTTTCACTGGCATTATCCCATAACGTGGATGCATAATTGATAAGAGAAAGGATATGCGCATGAAATAATATCTTTCTGGAATGAAGATTTAGAATTTTTTTTTTCTTTTTTTGAAAGTTGATATATTCTATGTGGTAAGACCAAGATAAATCGCTGTCAATGATAACACCTAAAACTTCATGCGATGTAACCTCTTCAATCTTTTGTCCTTGGGCATGTAATGGCGCTAATGGGGATTCCATTTTCTGTCGTTTTTGACGTGTTGTGACATACATGCGTCAGAAGTGGGTGTTTAGCTGTTTAAAAGAGATGCCTTTAATTACAGCTGATTTGATGAAGATTGATTATTTGTAAGCTCATTTATAACTCTCCATACCAATTTTGGGTTCTGGTTTGATTATATTAGATATTGATAATCATTCGTTTTTTTCTCTGCGCTTCCTTGAATTTATTGCATTTCTCAGTATTCTAGATTCCTCTTCATAGCCATGTTGTTTACGAAGATCTCTGAGGTAACCTGCCTCCTGTAACTCTTTAGTGTACCATTCCGGTTTAGGATCATCTCGTACTCTAATCGTTTTTAGAGGAGCGCGTTTATCATATCTTTCTGTGAATGTTCTTATCCAAAATTCGACAGCAAGATCTGGATCAGTTACGTTGAAAACTGAAGAGAGTTTTGAGTTAAGCAAGTCACGCAGAAAGTGTTGGTTGTTAAAGTTTGTAAAGCAACGGTAGTTTATTGTCTTGTGTCCCGGTTTGGGAATTTTTACTTCTATTATTTTTGACTATGTGACACAAACTGGGTAATGATCACTACAGTTTAGGACCGGGACGCAGGCTTCTGCTATATTAGTTTTATCTGAAACATAAATATGGTCCATAAGTGTCTTCGAGTTTGGTGTGATTCTTGTTGGAGATTTGATGAGTTGATGCAGATTAAATAGATTGGTTGCTTGCGTCCATTGGTTTTGCACTTTTAGAAGGCTTGCGTCCATTGGTTCTGCACTTTTAGAAGGGCTATGTTAAAGTCTCCAAGTAAAATGATTTCCTTTGATTCTAGTGAGACTGCATCCATCATCGTAATAAATTTGTCTACCCAGTTTGCGTTCAGATGGGTTCCTGTAACAGAATCCAACCAAAATGGAAGGGTTTCTTTTCAGCTCAACTTCTATCCAGACTGACTCCACACCGTTACGTTGTAGGTGTAGAAGTCGTTTGAAGCTGAGGGTTTCGCTGATGTAGAGAAGAAGACCCATCTCTTTTGCTCGTGTAGGATCTTTTCGGATTGTGTTATATCCGGAGTTTGTACATCATTGTCGCCAATATGTTCATTTAATCTGGATTCAGTGAGCCATAAAATATGAAAGGTCTTGCCATAATTCCAAATCAGTGTTGATATATCTGATGTCTTGTTAACTGCATGTTGGATATTAAGGTGACAGATTCGAAGTCCTTCTTTGCATGGCCATGCAGACTGGTTCTTGCTCATTTGTAGTTATGTTCTGATGTGATGATCATAGGTGACAATGATGACGCACGTTAACTGACGGTAAGAGAGAGAGAGAGAGAGAGAGAGAGAGAGAGAGAGAGAGAGAGAGAGAGAGAGAGAGAGGAGAGAGAGAGAGAGAGAGACAGAAACAGAAACAGAAACAGAAACAGAAACAAGTACAGGTAATCTTGCTTTGATTGGTATGAAAAGAAATTTTAAATGTGTGAGGGAATAGTAAACAGTAAATAACTTATAACTTGGGTTACTCTTGCTACCATGATAAGAGAAATTGCATGTGTACAAATCCAAACGATTACTGTTTACAACACGAAATCACCTAACAACAATGCCAACACAGAGCAAACTGAAAAACAAGGAAGTATCCCCCATCCCCCTCCCTCGCCCCGCCCCGCCTCCGCCCCCCCCCCCCCCGGCCACCCCCCCCAAAAAAAAAGGGGGGGGGGACATTTTAAACTTGCCCATACACTCTGTACCTGACACACGTACACAGCCACAACAACTGGAGGAATGAACAAACACATCTACACAGCCACAACAACTGCAGAAATGAACAAACACATCTACACAGCAACAACAACTGGAGGAATGAACAAACACATCTACACAGCCACAACTGGAGGAATGAACAAACACATCTACACAGCCACAACAACTGGAAAAATGAACAAACACATCTACACAGCCACAACAACTGGAGGAATGAACAAACACATCTACACAGCCACAACAACTGGAGAAATGAACAAACACATCTACACAGCCACAACAACTGGAGGAATGAACAAACACATCTACACAGCCACAACAACTGGAGGAATGAACAAACACATCTACACAGCCACAACAACTGGAGGAATGAACAAACACATCTACACAACCACAACAACTGGAGAAATGAACAAACACATCTACACAGCCACAACAACTGGAGGAATGAACAAACACATCTACACAGCCACAACAACTGGAGGAATGAACAAACACATCTACACAGCCACAACAACTGGAGGAATGAACAAACACATCTACACAGCCACAACAACTGCAGAAATGAACAAACACATCTACACAGCCACAACAACTGGAGGAATGAACAAACACATCTACACAGCCACAACAACTGGAGGAATGAACAAACACATCTACACAGCCACAACAACTGGAGGAATGAACAAACACATCTACACAGCCACAACAACTGGAGGAATGAACAAACACATCTACACAGCAACAACAACTGGAGGAATGAACAAACACATCTACACAGCCACAACAACTGGAGAAATGAACAAACACATCTACACAGCCACAACAACTGGAGGAATGAACAAACACATCTACACAGCCACAACAACTGGAGGAATGAACAAACACATCTACACAGCCACAACAACTGGAGGAATGAACAAACACAAACGAACATTTATTCAAGACTGGCACAACCTTTTCGATCTTGAATACAGACAAACAATACACAAACGAAGTCAAACAAATACAGGCAGCCTTGATTTGATTGGTGTGAAAGGACATCTTAGATGAAGCGAGGAATAGTAAACAGAAGCATGGAATAGTAAACAGAAGCATGGAATAGTAAACAGTAAATAACGAATCAGTCGGGTAACTCTTACTCCCACGACTGGATAAATTACACGCCCATAACTGAAACAATTGCTGCTCATGTCACCAAATCACATAGCAGAAATGCCATCACAGAACACACACAACAAACAAGGAAATATCCCCAAGAAAGGATGGACCGGAGCTTGCGCATAAATGCTGTACCTGACACAGTCATATACACATAATGTCTTTAGTTTTTCAGCAACTTTTTTCCTCCCCACACTTTCGTTTGGTTTCACTTACTACTCTTCGCTGGCTGCTTTGGGGGTGCTATTGGATTCTTTTTTGCACCCTTGGTGGTGAGAACACCACAGTTTTATGGACTGTGGTGTGTCTCTATTTGACGCCAGGAGCGCAGACACAACCAGCCGTGTCTCCCTGATGAGTCCGATCCAGCGGACGAAAGGCCTCGGAGCAGGCAATACAAATAGATGTGCCTTCGAAAGGGATTGCGATGGTTCCCTTATGCAGCTAGCGAAGAGTTTTCATATCTGTAACATATTTTCTTAATTTCATGTTCCCAGTTTCTCCATCTTCAAATCCCCTCCCCCCCTTCCCCAAGTCCAAATCTTTGCCAAGTCATTATTATGAAGATAGTTCAATTGTTGGCCTGCGCTTGTTTTTTCCCCAACTATTGGATTGTTCGTCTATGTATTTGTCTGACTTTATTCAAGTTTAAAAAAGGCTGTGCCAGTCTTGAATAAAAGTTACTATGTTAAGTTTTCTTATGGGAGCAAAAAATACTCAACTTGTTTACTGCTTCTCAACGTTTAGTCCGTTACATCTGAACTTCTCAGCGAGACACGGTCGGTTGTGTCTGAAAATAGTTGAGATTTACGTCCTCATAGCGAAAGCTTTTAGGGACATGTCTTTCATTCACGGTAGTCTTTGGGTTGTGGCTGTTCTCCTGGCGTCAAATAGAGACACACCACAGTCCATAATACTGTGGTCTTCTCACCACCAAGGGTTCAAAAAAGAATCCAACAGCACCCCCAAAGCAGCCAGCGAAGGGTATAAATGAAATAAAACGAAAGTGTGGGGAGGAAAAAAGTTGCTGAAAAACTAAAGACATTATGCAAACAGTATAAAATATAGGAGACAATCTTTGAGCCTACGCTTGAGGATCCACCTAATGATGCAAGGGAGATCAAAAGACAAACACAAAGACGAACAGAAACAAATACAAATAACCTCGATTTAACTGAATTAATGTAATTAGCCAAGATAAATTTAAGAAAATTCACGTCACACAGAAGAAAAAGAAACACCCGAAGGTGCTGGGGAGGACCCAGAGAAGCACTGTCCTCATCTGCCTTTAGAGCAGTCCTGTACCACCCTTGGAGGCCTGCGCTGTGTTGACGATGGGTACAGGCACGCGCAGGACACGCCATTAAGATATCAAGGGACATAACTGCTCCTGAACAGAGGTAAATCAGACTACAGGATGCAACTCATAACAGCCTTAAAGTAGCAACCCCATGGGTGTACCAGCCCGTGTTTCATGACTGCAAGCCCACCGGCGAAAAACACCACCCTCCAGCTGCCGAGCACACCCCCACAGACCCAACCACCCCTGCCCACGGACAGATGAAGACAGTGCCACTCCAGACACAGCCAAGCTTTCGCCATACGGTCTTATGTGCCCTCAAGAGAGAATCCAAAGTTGTAGTCTTTCCCACTGTCAACAGGACTTTCCCTGTGGTCAGTGGGTCTTTCCTCACCGTCACTGGACCTTTCCCCAGGGTCAGCCTAGTTAAGGCACACATATGTTCTTCCCTCTATCGACGTAGAAAAACTGAAGACAGCTCTACTTCTCGTGACCCGCATGCTCTTGTCTTCGCCCAGTTATATTCTGAATTGAATAAGATATTCTACAAAAAAAAATTAGAGTCATCATAAATGCTTTTAGAAATTTGAAGTGCCATTTTACTAGTTCGTCATAACTTTCCAAACCAGCTTTTTTTTTTTTTGTTGTTATTTCAAAGTCACGTGAGTGGCGACTTCCTTTCTACCATTGAAACTCTTCGAGAGGCGATCGCTCAGTGTCATACAAAGACGTGAAAGTGAGTATTAAATAAGTGTATTCCCTTAATTACAGTCATTATGATTTTGTAGTGAGCACAGCAAGTCGCACTTAAGATTTTACGTGCTTAAAAAAAAATTGAAAGGGAAGTTTTAACAGTGTCAGAGACCCGAGACGAGGGAAACAAACGGAGACAGAAGAGACACGTGGTCGCGAATGATGTGATCGAGCTGAAGCCAGAAAGTTCTGCGGTTGTTCTTGTGGTCGTTCTTCTTATTCTTCTCCGGTGAAGTGACTACAATCAACAATCTGATTATTTTGACATAATCGAGGGTTTGAGAGGGGAGAAGTGGCATAGATTTGAAATCCATACTGCCGTTTGTAAGAGGGAAGGTAAAGAGAAAAGTGGGGATGGCGTGTGGTTTTGTACAATTTGTACAAGAAGGTGGGTGAGAGAGGGGATGGTGTGCGGGTTGACAATTTTGACTTGTCACATGGGTAACTAATGTTTATGTTTGAAAGGGCTAATGTATAGATCTACATGTTGGTTATCTGAAAATGTTCCAGAATGCGTTACGTGGCCGCCTACCTGCTTGCTGCCATGGGCTCCAAACAGGAGCCTTCAGCTGCTGACGTAGAAAAGATCCTTAGTAGTGTGGGCATTGAGGCTGAAGCAGATAGGGTCAAGAAAGTGGTGGGAGAATTGAAAGGCAAAGACATTGAGGAACTTATCGCTGAGGGTAAGCTACTTATGATTTAACCACCCTCGTTTCTCTCATTCTGATCTGTCTGCCATTCTCTCACAAATCCAGTGCTGAAAAACTACTGTGTGTCCCCCAGCCTAATCTCGTATCATAAGGCCAGAGATTATTCCTGTATCAAGCTCTTTGGAAACATTCAAATATTGAACATCTTCAGAACTGTACTAAAACCCTTTTTTTTTTTTTTTAAATTCTTTTTGTGAAACTTGAAACTTAACTTATGACCCCTGTAGCTGAATGCACTGGACTGTTTCTTGTCTACAGCATGCTTGTAAAATTTAGTGTTTGTATGTTTTTAGCATTTTGAGCCTCTTTTAATATGGGGTATTATGATAGATAAAAATATTGCTAATATTTCTTAATCATATGGTTAGATTCTGTGGTTAACTGACACTGAGTGAATGAAACTGTAGGAATAGTTTGATAGTAGGTCTTCAGAGAAGACCCCCCTTCCCCCCCCCCCCCCCCCCCCCCCCCCCACCCCTCCACCCTTCCTGCTGAGACAAATGTTTCAGCCCAGAAATTTCAGTGTAACTAAGTGTGAGGGGGAAAGGGGGACACATCCAGGTCATGACTCTAGATGCTCTTTGGCTGTCAGAAGATTTATTTTTTCCGTTTCTTTTCTTTGTTTTTCCTGGTGCTGCCAGAATTATAACCTGAAATTGTAGATGGTTAGCATCTCAAGACATTGCCTTTTTAGATGGACATTTAAACCACATTGCTATTGGAGACTTGATATATATATATATGTAAGTTGGGGAAAGTTAAACCTTATGAAGTTCACTTTTGTTCTATCTCGACCAAATTCAGTCATTTTAAAAAAAAAAAAAAAAAAAAAAACACACCTCTTTTCAGCTGCCTCTGCTGTTGATTTGAGGGTTCTAGTCCTTATAGAAATTACGAGCTGTTTCATGAGATCATAGGCTTAGATCATACTCATAGGCTTACATTAAGTTACAAGCCTACACATGTTCCAACTTCTGTAGTGAGGAACAGATTCCTTTAGGCTGCTGGCTAAATGGCATACTTAAATCAGAGCTTGGTCCATTTCATGTTGCACATAAGTTCAATCAGAATCATTTGTTTTGAAGAACCTGAGTAGAGTGCAAAATTATCTTGTTTCATGGCACTCTTCCTGATATTCTAGGGATGCTGTAGTAGTAGTCTGAAGATATTTTCTGTACTCTTACAGTCTTAGTCATCCACTCAATCAAGTAAGCCTTGCTTCTATGCTCTTGATGTCACGGCTGTTCCAGAACATGATTTTTGGCCTCCTGACATGTAGAATGTCATTGCTGGGGCTTCTTTTGCCGTTTTGGTGATATGTTTCCTCGGGTAGTGTTAAGAGAAAGTGTGATCTCTCTCATTTTCCATACATCATGCACTGAGGGGCGTGCTACCTGATTGTTTGCAGCATACAAATTGCACCCTACTTTGTGCTTATTGAAATGTCTCTTGACAGTAGTGTAGTGCACCCATTGGGGTGAGCTGTCTTTAAAAAAATTCCAGCTTTCAAACACTAATGGTCAAAGTGAGGCAACTCATGCCAAGAGATAGTGGGGTGTTCCCGCTTTCCTATCATGCCCCCATTGATAAGTTGAGATGAAGTTCAGGGTTGGTAGCTGTGGCTGCAACAAAGAACCATTGACTGGGTTTTTTTGATTTGGTCAGCACATGTATTTCCTGTTTCGTCTGCTACAAGCGCTGGTTTGCTCAAATTATTTTGCTGGAATATGTCATTGAAAAGTGGGTTCAGGATGGTTCTGGTGGCTAAGGAGAGTCGTTTTAAAGTGAAAATGATCAGGAAGGTGAGGAACATATATTTGAAAATATTCTTCTCGATCATGCTTATAGGCCTTTGTCAACTGATTCAGAAAAGTTCAGCGGCAATGCACACTTAGGCACTGGATTCACTAAATTGCCCTGGTCAAGTATTGTTGAATCCATGGACATTTATGTTCATTTTTTACAGCAGTAAATTAACTGTAATGATGGCAATGACAATGACAACTTGATGTCTGTCAGTGATGAGATAAATGCACAAGATGCTGAAACTGACAGTGCCAAATGACACAGTCAAATTCTGTATTCTGCTTTCCTAAGTCCTACTCATGCCTGATCCCACCTGTACCAGTTACATGTTCAACAGGCGTTTTCTCTTTATGCTTCCTTTCTGACTTCATACTAGTCTGCAAAACCACAGCCAAGCATCACAAGAAAGCATGTCCGACTGTTGAGTTCTACTCATAGTTAATAAATTTAGGGAGAGTGTTTCTGAGTAATTTTCTTTTTGTTTCATTTGCGGCTTTGAGTAAGCAAATTTCAGCTGATTTTCTTCCTTGATTTTGTTTTTGCCATGACCCATAGAAGTTTTAAATGAGATCATAGTGGATGGTTTTGAGCAAATCACTCTTAAATTGTTAATGGACATATTTTGATTAGTTGCAGAAGATGTTAGCATATCAGGCAAGGACACAGTGAAGTTTTATTTGCTTTTATCTCATATGTGATGATATAACCTATCGGAATAAGAACTAATTATGAAGGATGTATTTGGCTCCTGTTCTGTAGGAACTATGTGTTACTGGATAATTTTTTAACACACTCAAGCTTTGATAATTATGTTAGAAAAGGGAAAAAAAAAGTCTGAAGGTGTGAGAGTGTGTGTGTGTGCGCGCGCACTTTTTTTTTTTTTTTTGTTAGAAAAGGGAAGAAAATCGCAAGGTGTGTGAGTGTGTGTTTTGAATGTGCATATTAGATTAGATTAAAGCAGCCCCGGTCTTCACATATTACACATTAAATTATCTGTTTCGATTTTCTTCCTCCCCACTTCCACCACCATGTGCACGTCCATGATACTGGGAAATGGCTTTGGGACGTGGACACTTATTTTCAATCTGATGCCAATTTAAGCAGATTGTTTATGCAGATTGTCGATATAATCTCACCAGTTGAAAAGATAAGTGTGCAATAATAAATGAGAAGTAGTGGTAGTAAATTTACCGTTTTAAGGACAATGGAGCACGGAGTGAATAATGGAATTCGTTGTGTGCAGTGAATCAGAGCACGGTGTCGTTGCGTATACATTCAATAAAATACGATTGGTTCACATGTTGGGGGTGAAGGTCAAATGCATGGAGTTTTCAGACAGTATGTTGTGCCTAGAACGTGATTTCAAGTGTTTAAGTTCACCTGCATGATGTTTTTAGTTGGCTGCCATTCCGTAAGTCACACTTACAGAAGGAAACGAAGCTATTCACGTTAGAAAAAATCCTTCGATTTATTGCTTAAAATTTAGTATTTTCAAATATTTTGGGGGCATTCGGACAAATTAGTGTATTGCCACTGATAAACGATGTGGTTTTTTAATTTTTTTTGTGTGTTCTCAAAAGCGTGTTATCCTTTGTAGTTGAATACGGAAACAAAAGTAACGTATGTCAGGACAAATTTTTGGTCACTTCAGAATTCCAAAAGACACATTTTTTCATTCCTTTCACTTTATTCATTAAAATACCTCATTTATGACTTTCATCTTCTAGCTGAATTAAAGTGCCTGAACTTTTTAGCACTGAAGAAGTTTGTATGGAAGTATGACAATGTGACGATGTCCCATTTTTTGGCACCATTTTGAGTCCACACTTCAACTTGAAAAAAAATGATATAAAATGCACAAAACCAATTTTGTTTGCAAAATTCCTTTATTTCACAAGACAAATGCATAACACATCACATCAAACCATCAACTGCATCCACATTTTTCTGTGAGTTCTTTAATTGATTGTCAAAGTCAGTTACCGTTCAACATTTCACCAGTTTCCCAGTATCATGGACGTGCACACACGTATACAAGTGCAAACACACACAAAAAAGCATGCAGTCACACAAACATGCATGGTGCACACGTAATTGTGCAAGTATAGGTACAGGGTCATTATGATACAAACGGATGGAGCAACAATAGACAGTTCGAGAGGAGGAGTAGAAGGGTGGTTAAACAATCTGTAAAGTGTAAAGATTAGGTTTTAATAGTACCACCAAAGGGAGTGGACCCTATGATGACAACGGATGCCTATAGGAAGTAGAACAGATAAGGTTAAAACCACACATAACACACACACACACACACACACACACACACGAGAAAAGATAAATCGACTGGGAGTACTGTGGTGGTGTGTGCAGGAGCCACACGACTGGCGTCAGTTCCAGCTGGTGGTGCTGCTGCTGCTGGTGGGGGTGCTGCTCCTACTGGTGGTGATGCTGCTGCCCCTGCTGCTGAAGGTGAGACATTTCACTTCCATACACCCTGACATTCCATGGGTTGCTTTGGGAAAAGATGACACTGCTACACACTCAGAGAACTGGATAATTCTTTAAATGGAAGGGATACATTAGGTATTCCAAAGTGATTTTAAAATGTTTTTGAGTTTTTTTTTATTCCAAAAAGTCAAGGTGATAGAACAACTCAAAACAAACAAACAAAAAAGATGATTATATCTGTAGTTTAATTAGGAGCAAAGTTATGAATTTTTAAGTATTTGATTTCTTTTTTTTTTTTTTTATGAGTCAGACTTCCCCATAAGGGCCATATTTGGAGGACTGGAACTCGGGTCATTTGGCATGTGACATGCCTGAAACCATGTGTGATTAATGTCAGCTACTTGTGACATATAATATATACTGAATTTTTTTCAGTTCTAACGCTCATATAGAGTCTGAATCCCACACTTACAGATGCAAAAATCATCATTTTGATATAGTTTTTTGTTCAGTATCGGCAATCAAAACAGTTTATAAAATGACATATCTCTGCTTTCAATTGACATACAGGCATGTCACGTATATCAAAATGATCAGGATAGTGAGATCTATATTGTAAAAGGACATTTGAACATGTCATCATAAGGCATGTCACGTATATCAAAATGATCAGGATAATGAGATCTATATTGTAAAAAGACATTTGAACATGTCAACATAACTATACACCCCATCCCACCTCCACCCACCCACCCCCACCCTTTTACGTAACTTCATGTGTGTCAATATAAACATTACACATACAAATTACGTAACTCTGCTTGTGACCTTATGACGACATATGATTGACATTTGCATCAAAGGTAATGCTCAGAAGATCTAATTTAAAAAAAAAAAAAAAATTGTCTCACCCCCCTCCCATATGTTTGTTTACTTGTGGTTGAAAGCCTGAAGAATTGTGTGAGTATATAATTATTCCAGAAATTTAACATGAAAAGTTTTAGAACGATTTTACCCTGAACTTTTCAATGGTTTCATATACTATACATATGAAACTACACAGGAGTGATTCCTCCTTCAAATTAACATACTGTTTTAGTAGAATTGATTACTGCCCTGATGAGCACAGTGCAGAAAACCAAAGGAGGTGACAGGAGTGATACGAGCGCATGGTGGCCGAGGTTGGCAGCTAATCAGTAAACAGCGCCAACTTTCAGCACACGCTTACACACACTTCCATCAAAAATACAAAAGACAGTGTATGGAAATGAAAGATGAATAACAGATTTTGTCAGGTGTATTTTCTTTTTTTGATTAATTTACAAACATTTGGAGAAAATAACAGTTGAATGTGGATCAACATCCCACTGACTTTCAGTCAGGACAAGAAGGTTTGGAGTACCTACATTATGTACTATTTGCTTTGAAAAATTTGTGCTGCCCCATAGCTTTATTTTCATCTTAAATAGAAAGGTCTCCAGTATGTTGTGCATTTCTCACTTGCTTTTGCACAAGGATGCAGTGTCTCTGGATGTTCCAGTTTTTGAAAATCTCATTCAGATAACAGTGAATACTAAAAGCTTTAAAGGAACGTGATTTTTGCTACAATGCAGGGCTTATACAATTCAATCCCCGAAGTCGGTACATGGCTGCACATGTGGCGGGGTAATCAAAAACGGTCATACACGTAATGGTCTCATCCCCAGCTGATGCATTTGTACCATAGTGTTCAAGTACTTAGGCTGTTTGGATGATCCCTGGAGTCTTCTAGCCAGGGCATGACAACAACAACAACAAATACAATTCCATGAAAGTCCTTTAAAATCCTTGAATTTTGAGGACCATTTTCAGTCAAAATCTTTGTTTTCAAGCATTTTCAGGCACTCAGTTATATGTATATATATGTGTGTGTATAACTATTATATGGATCATTCTTTTGAAATATGCCCAGAATTGTGACATAGACACTGAAAAATTAACCTTTTTATTTTTTTTAATAGCTAATGACTGTAAAAGATTGCTAAGTATGTCTAGTGTCATTATTGAGGAAACGTAATGTAAAAGGATATTTATAGAGTGCTTTACCTCGCGAGAGCCCAAAGCGCATATTCCAGAAAAACATGATAAAATTATAATTCTAATTCAAAGCACACACACACGACACACACACACACACACACCGCCGAAAAAAACTGAAATAACATAAAACTGAAATGTTGATGTTAGTCACATTAATTTTGAAAAAATCTTGTCATGTTATTGTGCGACGTATATAATCTAGGACACCACTTGGATACCACTCCAGCATAAAAAATGTGACATCATTACATATGTTAGAACACAGATGCATTAAATTTGTTATCATTTGGCTACAAATTTGATCTATTCCTAATCAAGATAAGAATATTTAGAAATACAACTGTTAGATGCTTGTAAACCATACCACTGAGTCAGAGTTTAATTTAGAAACATGATTTACATACTACAGCAAAATGCTGTGGTGCTTGTACCTTGGATACCACTCCAGCACAAACAATGTGGCGTCATGTTACCTTTTTCACACTGGAGTGGTCAAATGGATAAATGAAAATGAAATAATGTAATTTTCATGATCAAGTAAAACTTTGTGAAGAATTCCTTTTCACTCTTTCTTCCAGCCACCCTCATCCTTTGATAAACGATATTTACATCCAAATGCACAGGAAATATTTCAGCAAGCATGATGCTATGTAACTCGGACACTGCTTGGCAAGCAGAAAAATTGTGTACCATGACATTTCTCACACATGCAAAAATAAAGTGTCTCAACATCAAATTAATACAACTAAATTTCAAAAATAAGAAACCAGACAGAACTTCAATCAAAATCAAGAGTTATCATTTATTTCGATACATAAACTCACTCTGAAATTTAAAAGAAAGCAAAAATCGGAGGGGACCCCATTTTTACTGGCAAAATTTTTGAGTGAGTTCTTTTTTTTTTTCCAGTTACACAACTTCATCTTCGCAATCAGCAAATTCTTAGTAGCAAACTATTAAAAAATGCATAACAGTAAACAGTGTTAGAGAAATTATTCATAAAAGATTGTTTTGAGCAAAGAAACTAAAGTGAAATGATATGGCCCAGTGTTACTGGTTGCTGCGTGACACAAGTAACACAGCGGTTTCAAATCAGACACCACAAATTCGATTCATCTTTCGTAATGGTGGTAAATACAGTCACTGTAAGATTATTGAGTGATGGCGGTAGACACAATCACTGTAAGGTTATTGAGTAATGGTGATAGACAGAATCACTGTAAGGTTATTGAGTGATGGTGGTGAATACAGTCACTGTAAGATTATTGAGCAATGGTGGTATAGACACAATCACGGTAAGGTTATTGACTTGAGTGATGGTGGTATAGACACAATCACTGTAAGGTTATTGACTTGAGTGATGGTGGTATAGACACAATCACTGTAAGGTTATTGACTTGAGTGATGGTGGTATAGACACAATCACTGTAAGGTTATTGACTTGAGTGATGGTGGTATAGACACAATTACTGTAAGGTTATTGAGTGATGGTGGTATAGACACAATCACTGTAAGGTTATTGACTTGAGTGATGGTGGTATAGACACAATCACTAAGGTTATTGACTTGAGTGATGGTGGTATAGACACAATCACTGTAAGGTTATTGACTTGAGTGATGGTGGTATAGACACAATCACTGTAAAGTTATTGACTTGAGTGATGGTGGTATAGACACAATTACTGTAAGGTTATTGAGTGATGGTGGTATAGACACAATCACTGTAAGGTTATTGACTTGAGTGATGGTGGTATAGACACAATCACTGTAAGGTTATTGACTTGAGTGATGGTGGTATAGACACAATTACTGTAAGGTTATTGAGTGATGGTGGTATAGACACAATCACTGTAAGATTATTAAGTGATGGTGGTGAATACAAACACTGTAAGATTATTGAGTAATGGTGGTAGACACAATCACTGTAAGGTTGTGGAGTGATGGTGGTAGACACAATCAGTGAATCACTGTAAGATTATTGAGTGATGGTGGTAGACACAATCACTGTAAGGCTATTGATTGATGGTAGGTATAATCACTTTAAGGTTATTGAGTGACAGTGTAAGGTTATTGAGTGATGGTGGTAGGCACAATCACTGTAAGATTATTGAATGATGGTGGTTGACACAGTCACTGTAACAGTGTAAATGTAAGGTAATTGAGTGGTGGTAGGCATAATCACTGGAGTGATGTGGTAGACATAATCACTGTAAGGTTATTGAGTGATGGTGGTAGACACAGTCACTGTAAGGTTATTGAGTGATGGTGGTAGACATAGTCACTGTAAGGTTATTGAGTGATGGTGGTAGACACAGTCACTGTAAGGTTAGTGAGTGATGGTGGTAGACATAATCACTGTAAGGTTATTGAGTGATGGTGGTAGACACAGTCACTGTAAGGTTAGTGAGTGATTGTGGTAGACACAATCACTGTAAGGTTATTGAGTGATGGTGGTAGACACAGTCACCGTAAGGTTAGTGAGTGATTGTGGTAGACACAATCACTGTAAGGTTATTGAGTGATGGTGGTAGACACAGTCACTGTAAGGTTATTGAGTGATGGTGGAAGACACAGTCACTGTAAGGTTATCGAGTGATGGTGGTAGACACAATCACTGAAACAGTGTAAGGTTATTGCATGAAGGGAGTAATGTCAATGATGACAGTCAGTGATGTAGGATTATTGAGTGATGTCAGTGATGGCAGACACAGTGGCAGTTTGAGTGGTGGTGATGTTAAGGATCATAGACATATAACAGCAGGGTTATTGAATCAGTGAATGATAATGGAGATGTCAGTGATGATAAACAGCCACTGTAGAAATATTGAATGATGGCAGTGATATCAGCGCTGACAGACACAATTACTGTGGGGTGATTGAGTGACAATGTGATGTCAGTCACTGTAGTGTTATGAGTGACAGTGGTAATGCAGTGATGATAGATACATTCAGTGACTGTGGGGTTATTGATTGGTGATAGTGATGTTAATGATAACAGATATAATTACTCCAGGGTTATTGATGATTAAAGTGAAGGCAGTGACAGCAAAAGTCACTGTAGGGCTATTGAGTGATGATGTGATGTGATGTTATGTTGATGATGACATCACCGTATGATTATCATGTAGAGATGTTGATGTCAGTGATGATAGCCACTGTAGGTTACAGCATTTGACATTTGGCTTCTGTAGTATATCATGTTAAAGAAAACAGAACAACAAAACCAGTTACCTTGCATTTGACATATGCTGAAATTGGACATGGAGCTGTCACTGTGTCAGTCCATTGAAAACTATAAAATGTACGGAATGTCATGAAAGTATAGACCAGAATTTATTTTGACTTGGATTTTGCAGTTATATGTTACAGCAGGGTTTGGTTTTCATTAATGATATCCATTGTTCAAAAAAAGAAATGCAAGTGTACATTGAATGTAGATCAGATTTCCAGAGATCATAGGAAATAAGTCACTTTACAGTTAAGGTATAACCCTTTACCTGGTTCCAAGGGCTGGACTCAAAGTTTAACCGTTTAGTTTATCTGCACTTAATTTTGTTTGAAAAGTTCAGTGATCTTGCATCTGATACTAAACAGACTTGTCAGGTAGATACCAACTCTGTGAAATTGTGCATTGAAATTTGTGAAATTGTGCGTTTCTTTTTAGTATTTGATTTATGGCAATCGGTATGGGTCATGAAAATGAGATCAGTCTAACTGTTATGCTGGAAGACAATGTGATTTAAATGGTTTGCATTTGGTTTGTGTTACAGCCAAAAAGGAAGAGAAGAAGGAAGAGTCTGAAGAATCTGATGACGATATGGGCTTTGGTCTGTTTGATTAGATGCTTTGTCACTCAGGACAATGATCTGTGAAAAGAAAAATAAACCTCTTGGCACTACAGTCAGTGTGCGTGATGACTTCTGTGAATTGGTTGGTTGTTTTTACATACAAGATGTATTGTCAGCAGCAGCAGCTTGCGCATTTATCCATGCCTAATTGATAGCCTTTCCTTAATGCTTAAAAATTCATATAAGGAAACATTTTTTCTGATAGGCAATATAAGGATGATCTGTATATGGCAAGGGAAGGACAGACTTAGCGATTTTTCTGATTTCTGTATTTGTTGAGTTTGGCATATTTCTCAGTGTTATTGAAGGCGTTTTTGGCTAAGAATAGAATACAGATTTCTGACTACAGATTTTTTTCCCTGACAGTAGAGAATACACTAATATCAGTAGATATGTATCATAGGAACACATTTTAATGATTTAGCTTGAGGTTTCTTTAATTTATCCCCTCCCCTCCCCCTCTCACCACCCCAACTATCCTGCCATATCTTCATTCTTCACTCCAACCTCTTGAAGGTGTTACTGATTGACCTATGTTTGTTGTGTTTGCTCAGCAAGATCATGCAAAAACTAAAGGGCTGATTTTAAGGTATTCAGAAACTTACAAACGTAAGAAATTAGGGAGAGCTTGATAGCAGGTGGTCTTAAGAGAAGAATCCCACACTTGCCTGCCCACTCACTCTACCCCCAGCCTCCAGGCAAGTGTTTCAACTCTGAACTTTTGCATGCTAAGGGGGCTGGGCAGCATCCAGGTCATGACACTTGGATGTTTTAGCGTTGTCATTGTTTTATCCTTTAATTTTTTTTTCCTGGTATCTTTGTCTTTTGACAGCCAGAATACACTGCTGGTTTGTGTATGCAGGAAATGGTCAACATGAAAGGAAAAGTTGCAGAGTGAGATGACTGCTGGTGGAAATCTAAACAAATCTTAAATAAATGTTAGCAAACCACAAAAAAAAAACATGGACAAACGAATAACAAGACAAAACACGACGCGTTTCGACCTCTGAGGTCTTCTTCAGGCAAGATGCAAAACAATTAGGACAACGAAAATGAACGAGCGATCACTTCTTCAATCACGTCAGTGCAAGATAGGCATTGAATGAAAATGAGGCTGTCCCATGTTTTCATTCAACGCCCATCTTGTGCTGAAGTGATTGAAGATAAGTGATTGCTTGTTCATTTTCGTTGTCCTAATTGTTTTGTATCTTGCCTGAAGAAGACCTAAGAGGTCGAAACGCATCATGTTTTGTATTGTGATTCGTTTGTTCATGTTGGTTTTTTTTTGCGGTTTGCTAACATTCATTTAAGATTTGTTATGAAAGAAAAAGACTATAACAAAATGATCCACATAATTTTCAACATGTTATATTCATGTATGGAAGTCTGCCATCAATCATTATTGTTTGGAACATACTTTTATTCGAACTGACTGTCAGCTTTTATTGTGCTGTTGTTTTAGATTTATCAAGGAGGTGTCGCTGTGTGTAGACTAGTCCATATATGCTACGCCTCATCTGATGAATTTCGATATCACACTCTGCACAACTCAAGGCTGTTGAGTAATTTTTTTTTTCTTTCACAACTTCTGTGCCACCTCAGTGGCATTGCACCCACACCGCTCATTCTGACTCCTCATCCACAACCACAGTCCCACCCGCCGCAGCTCCAGCACTGGCAATCAACAGGGAACAGTCGGTGTCAAGTCGCCATGAGGCAACCCACCAGAAGAGACGCTGCACTGCAGCCGAGTCACTCCGGTGGTGTTCAGTGGCGCCTGTTTTGATCCAGCATATGCAGTACATCGCCTACTAAGCCCCCTACTGATGACAATAATTGCTAAGTCGCAGAGCCGGTGTGCATGAGCTCTCCCTCTGGAGGGCACCTCCACGTCTATCCAATGACAGTCCCCATGAATTGGGGGATACCGGTGACTCGACAGAATCGAACCAAGGCCATAGACATGGAGAAGCAATCGAAACCAAGGTCACCACGAAAGAAGGGCATGAATGGCCACAGAATTTGAGACCTTTCTTTTTTTTTTTTTCTTAAATGCTGATTGGTGAGGATGAATTCCCATTCAGGTCAGCTGTATTCTACATCTTTTTTTTCTTTTCTGTCCATCTTCTGTGCCACCTCAGTGGTATTGCACTCATGCTGCTCATTCTGACCCCATTCTCAGCAGCAGCCCAGCCCCGCCCGACACAGCCGCGGCACCGGCAGTCCACAGGGAGCAGTGGATGTCAAGCCGTTAGGAGGCAATTCAGTAGAGGAGACAACTGCACTGCTCCTGATCATTTTGGTGGTGTTCAGTGGCACCTGTTCTGATCCAACATATGCAGACACCACCTACTAAGTCCCTTCTGACAACAATAATTGTTTAGTCGTGGAGCCAGCCAGGGTGAGTTCTCCCTACGGAGGGTGCCACCACGTCCATCTAACAACAGTCCCCATGAATTTGGCAATACCGGCAACCGCGGCAAAATCAACGTGGGGAATTGAAACTGAGGACATCATGACAGCAGGGCATGAAGGGCCACAAAACTTGAGACATCTTTTATGCTGATCAATAAGGATGGTGTGGATTTCCATTCTGGTCTGAGAATGCATGACAAGGCTGTACTCCATGCTAGCTTTAATATTGTATCCAGATGTCAACCAGGCCCGAGAGATACAGACACCTGTAGTGTTGGTCAGGAAGTTTGAGCAATACTCGAAGAGACATCCATTAAGTGGATGAAAGTCTACTGTGTGGTCCCAGTCTTCCCAACTGTGCCCACAGCAAACTCAACTCTGGGTAGGTCAGGGCAGAAAAATCCCACAAATGGTTCTGATGGGAATTGAACCCATGACCTCCCAGCCGGGAGTCAGCGACACTAACTTCTTCGCCACAGCGGCTGATCCGACAAATAAATGAATCAATGACCAAGATGAGAGAATTTAAGAAGAGGGTCTGATGGAAGATGTCCGACGTGTGCATCAGCCCAACGCACTGGTCAAACCTTGGGTACCTATCTTGTGTCTGTGCCATTATCATCATTGTATGTTCGTTGTGAGTGTACATGTGTGTGTTGTGAGTGTACATGTGCGAGTTTGTGTATGCACAGGTAAGTAGGTATAGGCCTAGGTGTGGGTGTATGCCTTGTGTATGTGTGCATGGATGTATGATCAGTGGGGTTGTGCGAGCATGCTCTTGCATACATGCATGCTTATGTGTATGTGCCTATGTAGATGGCCAGATGTGTGTGTGTGTGTGCATTTTTCTGCTTGTGGTATGTATGTGCGTGTGCTTGCGCATGCGTGCATGTCCATACCTGGGTGCATGTGTATGTGCGTGTGCCTTTGATTATTTGTGGGAAGTGAATGTTCAGAAGATGACGTATAAATGAATACTCAGATGACATACCAGTAACAACAACGGCTACAGCAACAACACGCACACACCAATGCATACACATTCACATCTATAGAGTCTCCTTTTTACACTCTTGCATTACTCCAGTGATGCACATAAAACGGGGGATCCTGAGAGATTCAAAGTCTTATCTCAATTGACATGTATTTGATTGTGTCTGTGATTGGAAAGGCTCAGTTTGCCCCAGTCTCTTGGAGTCTTAACGCTGTTGGCCTTGCCATTATTCCAATTTTGGGGGGTTGGTGATGTTTCTTGCGGCCACTTCCTGCCTTGATATTGAGCTGTGAAAGCTGGTCCATGATACAGAATCTCTTGATCGTTTGTAGAGGCGATTCTTTACAGTTCTTAGCACAGCAGATTGACCATGCTGCAATCCAGTCCTTATCGTTGCCTTGCCTGCCAGTGTTTCTGTTCCCTCATTTCCTTTGACATCTGCATGTCCTGGGCAGTACAAGTCTCTCCAATGGAAGATTGCGCATTACTTCTAGTCAAGCAGGGCTTCCCATTCCACTTTCTGGAGCAGGTTCATGGAGTCATTCGGTACCAAGACTTGTTGAGTTCTAAGCTGGTCTGCGGATGACAGCCAGGGGAGTGCTTGTGTTACAGCTTCTACCTCCATTGTTAGACTTGTGATTTTCAAGTAATCTCCCAGTGGAGTGCTTGTGTTACAGCTTCTACCTCCATTGTTAGACTTAAAGTGATTTTCAAGTAATCTCCCTTTTATTCGCTTTGGATTCTGAAGGATATGCTCAAATATGTTATTGTATTTTGTGATTATTCATTACTTAACTTCCAGTAACTTTTTTCTTTATATCGCTTTTGTTATTTCCATTTTTCCACTGGCTCCTTTGGAAGGCTGATGGACTGTGATGGTGTTGGAAACAACATGAAATTACACATGGTATGTAGGAGGACTGCCACAACCACATAAGACCAAGACTACAAGAGAATTCTCACCTACAAGATTAAGTCAATAGAAAAAATGCAGAACTCCATGATTCCCTTTGCTGTCAGTGAAGGAGGTATGTCAACGTTATCCATTTCATCTTCTCTTTCTTGTTCCCCAACTCTCCTCCAAACTCCTCTGTTGAGTCACATTCATAGTGGCTGAAGACTTATTCATCTACGGTTGCTACCCCCCCACTACTATAATGTTTAATGCCGTTGTTTGTTTGTTCTAGTCCTAACTGAAAAAGAGCAGTAAGTTGAGGCTCATTATTTCAGAGTCCGCATTGTGTTCATTTGGTGACTGGGTACCCCAACATTTTTCATGCTTTGACTTCAGCCTGCAGTCATTACACCTTGAAACTTGCTTCCAAGATCATGTTAATCAGTTATTATTATAAGTAGATGGTGCTATCTCTCCCCTGATCACCTTTGCTTCCGCATCTCTCCACCTTCCTGTCACTTCCAATTCACTTTGCCACTGTCAGTTTTTCCCACTCCCCTTCCCTCCTCTGTTCTTTTGCCATATAAGCATCCGATGACCATGTGTGTCCCTGTCTAGGTGAAAATTGACAAAGATATCTATTTCTAAAAGTCAGCTTGGTCTGTTTCTCTAAACTTGATATTTGTCACATATTTTGCATTTAATATAATTTAACATGTCTTTTATCAGTGTATAAAGCTGTAAGTGTCAATGATTAAAAAAAGACAATTTTGTAATACTGATTTGATTTCTGAACATATTAATCACAAGATTGTTTCAGTAACATCTTTATGCTTGGTTTGACCAGAAAGGTCTGAACAATATTTATCACTCTGCCAAATCTGAGATTGTTAAAGCTTGTACTTCCATAGAAAAAGCCAAGTTTATGACAGACATAACCAACCAAAACTGCACAATTACGACACATGCAAGTAAAAAATTAGAAATTTTGATATATACATTTTGCATATCTGCATGTCTATTTCTTGTCTAGATGCAATTGGATATTACCAATAACATACAACATGCTCACATACATCAACCTGCTTTACTTTCGTCTGTGACTGCGCCTGTTTTACTTCCTTAGTGACAGCACCTCATAGTTTACAACTCAGTAAAAGAGAATACATTTTCAACACTCTATGATGAACAAAGACCAAATACTACTTTGCATGTTTACTCACATTCTTTATTGTTTTTCCTTTCACAGCTAGTTCAGGGTGATAATATCAGCTACTGTACAAACAATAAGTTACAGTCCAAGATGGATCTGTGAAGACATATACACACAATCATAAAAAGACATCTGTCCAACAAACATCAGATACAATGTGGCCTGCCCACTGGCAGGAAAAAGGTTTCTGATTTGTACAGCATTGTTTCATTTTGCTCGTTTATTTCTGGCAGTGAACAAAACAGATTAATCTTGCTCTGAAACATGCAACACCACAGGCTATTGTCAACATCTCAGGTTTGCAACTATAATTATTGACAAAAATGTTAATTATTATTGGACAAAAATGTCAATCATTATTGTCATGCCCAAGTGTGAGGGGTGAAAGAGAGACTAGGTTACTACACCAAACTGTTATTGGTCCAGCAACTGAATGACTGGTGAACTGTTCTCATTCTGTACAAACAGCAGCAACATTCTGCCACACAGGAGATGGGAAGAACATGTGCAAAACTCCCACCAACAATCAATGAATGAGGGTCAGGGGTTCATTAGGAACCAAAATGATCACATGTATTAGTAGTATTATCTACACTAAAATTAACTTAAAAAAAAATCACCTGTGCATGCGCACACACACACACATGCATGCACATCACACTCCTCTCACTAAAAAGCAACTGATTTTCTGCCCATTAAGGGCATGATTTGGGTAATACTGGCTTCTTTGCTCTTCAACTCCACACTGTAACGAGGTCATGCTGCCATGTTAAGTTTGAAAGGGGTCAATTTTTCCCGTGACCCAAGGTGCTGCATTCAGACATTTTATGACACGGTCATTTGCAATAACAGGAACATTTAATAATAAAGGTAGTAAATATGTATTAAGTATTGTAATTATATCTGCTATATTCCTATAATTGAAATCATTAAGAGAAAAATAAAAGGCCCAGCAATATTGGTATGCATTACTTTTCCATTTCACCTGTAAATGGAAAATAGAAATCTTCACAGATTTTTGTAAAAATAAACTCCTTTGCGCAAAACACAACCTTTGAGTACAAAATGTAGTCTACTTTTTGCCACCCTGTGCATTGTCAACAAACAGTGTCGCTCATTAGAAAAGGAAGTAACAAATCATGTCTTTAAAAATATCATTAATCAAAAAACTCATTTTAAAAAGTTGATTTCCAGAACGTGTGAAAAATCTGCCAAGTGTTGAGCAATTGCCTTTCACTCTGACACATGGTTGGGTGAAAGCTTACAAAACAGGCACAGTGAACTTCCACTTTGGATTATGTACTCATAAAACAACAACCAGTGTCTCTTGTAAAAACTGGTAAAATGATGGGAAGTTTTATATATCAGCTAACAGAGGTTGTTAAATTCAGTTCAGCCAGACACCATGCCAAGTAACTTTTTTTGTTTGTTTTCACAAAGTAGTATTCTTTCTAGCAATTTATATTTCAAAGCTGAAAAAGAATGGTTTTGCATGTAATACAAAACCTAGACTTTTAGGCGCTACATATAAATGTAATTTTCAGACTACATGATGTTCAGGATTGTAGGATGTGGAATGCACATGGTTCGAGTTTTAACCCCTTCTCCCCCCCAAAAAAAGAAGAAAGGCGCTATCTCCATAAATAAGTAACTGATTCCACAACACAGAGAACCAAGTCTTCTATAGCACCATCAACTCCAGCCACCTTGGCTTCTTGTTCTGTACAACAAGACATCTCTTTGAATCTTTTAAATCAATGGTGCAGATTAGATAATGCCTTGCATGCAACAGAAAAACCCTAAAGTGAAGTGAGGTGCATGTTGGATGTCCACCAGATGCTATGTCTGGTTGGAATTAAGCTCTTATTGACAACTACACTGAACATCCATGAAAATAGTACTACACGGCCTAAAACACAGTTGGCTGCCCAAACTAAATTTTATCAATACCTTGGGCACTTACAATGATAAGACAACCTGGTAGAGTTTCAAGTTTTAATCATTACAGCTGACTACAAACAGCCTTTTCTGGGCTGCCAAACTCGCACAGGAAAAGAACAAGTCACATCATAGAAGAAGTCAGACCATAAAAAATCATATCCTAACCCCCTTCACCCACAAACGTGGTTGACACAGCCGCTTACCTGCTGACATCTTATGACATGCAACATAGGCTGTGCTGAGAGCGCCTGGCTCTCCTCCCCATTTTTCACTCCCAGATTGGGGAAAAACGGGAAGAAGTAATGAAAAACATGTAAATGCCATATAAAGACATAGAAAAAACCATATGGGCCATCAGACACTGCCAAATGGAAAGCCAGAGTCCACTTTGGACAGTGTTGGCAGTTTTCACAAGTTCACAGCCAGGTCACAACAAAAAAGCTGGCATGTTACAAACTGCCAGCAGATAAAAACATGTGAATGGTCCCAAAAGGCAGAAAAAAAGTAGACGATAATAAAGACAGACAAAAATGAATTTAAAAAACAAAGAAAGACTCAGTCCCAGAAAAGAGGAAGTATCTAACACTGAAATTCCAGAAGGCAGAAGAGCTACCTGTTGTACTGAGAATCCTTGGCAACCCGAAAGTTTGAGAAAATATGTATAGCTCCAGTTAATTACTAGATAGTTCTAGTCTGCTTGGTGCTACATCTTTAGAAGTTGCAGTACTTCACTTTCCTTTTGAATGAAACGCAAAGCTCTTACATGTGATAACCTGCAAACAAAATCCATCACCACTGCAAACAGTTTGAAATTATTATTCTTATGAATACTTACATAGTGACTATCCTTAGATAGAGACAAATCTCCGAGTGCTTTACAATCCATGCCCTCCTTGACACAATGGGCTGCCACCTGCTGGTGCTACAGTCAGTTATTTCCTTTGTCATTCAGTTGAATAACTGAATTTCAGTTGCTCAGCTTTTCATTTGTTCTTTCGGTGCATGCTACATGGATATGTGTCGTCCATACCAACTGGCGTTTTCTTCTGAAAGTTGATGGGATTTAACACCAAACAAGATGTTATGGATGCGTTCACAAATGGAACCTCCATTTATAGTCTCATTCCCATGACTTTTTGGGAAATGGAGTCAAAACCAACGTTAATTCTGAGACAAAAAATCCCCTAGTGCTGGTACAGTGCTGCACCAATTTGAACCCAGGTTTACAAGTCTGACACTCTACCAACTGAGCTATTCCAGCCCTCGCATAGGCAATTTGATGTTGGAATGAAGCAGAGTGAAGGTGTGAGAGCTGTCCAGTGTAATCTAGTGATATGGGTGTGTGAACTGATGCCTACCGGCAGATGACCATCACATTTTAGCCAAGGATGCACACTCACAGCCAAATAATCTTATCAGAAAAATGTGCATCATAGGAGGCAATAGACTGCTGTGTCCTCGAGTGGCCCGCCTGTAGAGAGTAATGTCCAGCCCCCTAATGGCACACCGTAACATTCACAACATTTAAAACTTTTCTCTCAAATGGAGGTAGACCAATTTTCACAAGATGGGTTATTTTGACATCACAGTATTTTAAACAGGCCTGGCAATGCAAAAACTTGCCCACATTGGCCATTGAAGTAGAATTGTATCTCGCAGGACATCTCACATCTGGAAAATATGAAAACTGCCCCAAAGAAATTTGTTGAGTATGATAGTTTTCTGGCATTCTATTATTTTGGCATTCTATTATTCTGCCATTCTACTATCATATTCTACTGATCTTCAAACCCAACAGTCTGTTCCCAAAGATGAGATCATCTCTTCATTGTTGTGAACAAACCTGACATCACCATCACAAGTCTGTCAATGAATCCTGTTAACATACTGGTCAATAATCTACCTTTGGGTCAGCAACGAGTATCTGTCATGGAAAATTGATTTCCATTTACCTCTGGGTCAGCAATGACTATTAATCATGGAAAATGACTTTCAATGTATCCTTCTTTAATGGCCCAGCTCTCTGCACAGGGCCCCTGGATGGCACTGACATTACAAGCATCAAAATACCACTGTGTACCCTCTCACCCTAAAAGAGAGCACCCGGTGCCACTGAAGGCGTCAGTTGTTCAGCTTACTTCATCCAGATATTTTTCTAAAGGCCATTTAACCCAGATCAGAGACTAAAAATGGTCCCTACTTGTTCCTGTGTGCTTTACATATCTCTACTGTTAATCACTACTGTGACTCTGTTTTGCATTGTAGAGAGTGGTCTTCAATGCTACACAACGCACAGAAAGTCTTTCTCACCTAAAAACAACAGAAAATGAAAACAAATTTTGACTTGAAGACTGCCATTTTCGCCCACCATGAGATTTGTTTTGTGCAATGTAAAACCAAGGGTAGATTGAAGAGAAACCGGTGGCGTGTTTTACTCTTCAGCATAATTCTTTACATACCAGGCTGATGTAGAATTAAATGTCCACTTTAGCCAGATCTGAGAGTAAAATGCTCCTGACCAAGTTGCAGCATGTTCCATGAAATGTATCTACTGTTATCACATACCTTGAGCATTCTGGTATTGTTGATTATGGTATTTAGTGCCACACAACACACAGAAATGTGTTTTTCTCATTTAAAAACAATTCAAAGCCCACAAAGACTCAGAATGGCTGCCACATGCCCATCTTGAAGTTGAACACTATTCTTGATGTGTGAAGCAAAAAGAAGTCTAAAGCTAAGGATGCTGATATGAAATGATAACTGTCTCAAAGTATAAACTAGTCAAACATTTTCGCTCCTAAGTTCACATCAGGAGCAGGTCACTTTATCCAGAGACCAAGGATTACTGTGCGTGCATTCCAGTTTCTCATTTTGATGATTACACACTTGCTGGAAGGAAAAAAAAGATTTGTAGACCTGAATTGGAAAGAGGTTGGCAGGAAGTCCTACAGCACTGCAGCATGCTTGCAGTAAGACTCGCTGGACAAGAAGTTGATATTACTATCAGAATCTGATGTCTATTAATCCACATATTTGTCTATACAACAGTTTTACACACATATATACTACCCATGCTCCACTACTCTCTCTCTTTCCCTCCTTCATTTTGTGATGGCTCCAATGTTGCCAGCCCAGTGAGATTCTTTCTGCTGTGTCATGTTTGTGTGTCTGTCGATAGTTTTCATTTCACCTGCCATTAGTGTGCCCATACCATTCTATCAAGCTCATCCTCCACAGTTCTGTGTGTCTGCTGGAAATCTGTACATAAACACACCAGGTAAAAGCGAAAATTAGTTTGAAGTAAAACACTGACCGACTGCCAACTTAACCAATTTATATGCTCTCTCTGGTGCTGTTTGGAGCTATCCTTGGCATACGTGGAAGCCTGAATCAACTTTAAAGACAGTCATAGAGAGTAATATAATAACTACAAATGGCCATCTTTACCTTGAATCAAAAATGAAAAGGGCAGAAACTAGTTTTGTTATTTCAATATTTCCCCATTAAACTGAAGGTGAAAAATGATGAATTTGCCTAAAGTGTGTATAATGCCCCCGAGTGGTGAGTGTAGATTGCTTGGTGCAAGGAGTACATTTCATCCATGTCATCGGATTATCATTACTTAAAAGGAAACACATACTGTGTGGTGTCCTGTAATGATCTCATCCAATCTCAACAAAATTACACTGATTACTCATTGCATGTAACCCAAACGATTCATATACACTGTTCAGCAGTCTTTGATAAAATGATAACATCTGTGTTTATTGGAAAAGGTTGATGTAGAAATAACCTACATGGCTACATTCAAGACTTTTATGATAGATAAACAATCTGTTGCAGATGACAGAGCATTGCATAAGAAACTATGGTCTTTTATTTATAAAAGCTACAATAATTCTATATCAGCCTGCTATACTAATAATGGTGTCAAGCAATACTTTACCACCGACACCCCATAGGAAACTGGCTTTATGACATCATACAAATATATTCACCATCATATCAACATTTGCAACAGCATATCAACATTTGCACCATCACAATATACTGAGGACTATGCAGTAAACTACCTAACCCTATGTCCTATGTGTCACCTGACAAGCCAGAGGGGCTCTAGAGCACTTGGTACAGCAGACCAAAATATCTGGGGGCATGTCAATTAAAAAAAAACAAAAAAACCATTTCCACCTGATAAATGCAACTATAATGTGTATGACAAAATTCAAAATGCATACAACTTTTTGATCTTAGGATGAAAACGAAAGGCTTCTGAACAGTGTCAATTTGGACTGAATGGCCCTTCAAAAGAAATGAGAACTGACCTATAAAAGCAATGGATCTAGAACACATTACAAACGTCACTTTAACTACACCCAAACTAACCACACGATGCCCTAATTGCAAATACCACTGCAGAATGGGTAGTCAGTGCTCTTTTCATGTTGTCAAACAAAAAGTACTGGAAAAAAAAAAGAAGCTGGAAATAATGCTGGTTTACAGAGAAAGTCAGAAACACACAGAGAGCAATAAAATGGCATACTGCTTCAACTGAAATTTCATCTGAATCCCTTAAGGATTAACTAATCCTAACAGTCTCCTCGTAATCTTCATTTACAAAAAAAAATGAACAAAGAAAACCAGGTTAGGCACAGATCCCTATATAAAATACTGAATGTAAAATCTCACAGCTATTCTCACTCTGTTTTGTACTGCAGTGACAGGCAATGGCACGAACAATTTGTGGAACGAGAGAGTGGGGGTGGGGACCCTGAAAAAGCATCTTCCAATATCACTGCTGGCTGTTCCATAATCAACTTGTATTAGAAAAGTAGTTACAGACTCACAATCAAAACTTACTTCGAGAATATTTCAACAGGGTCGCCCTGTCTTCATCAGCTCACTGTTGCTGTTGCGGCAGCGAGGCCTGGTGGGGCAACTGTTCTACAATCAGATCCTGACAACTGTTCACCCCACACAACAGTCACCCCACCAGGCCTCGCTGCCACAACAGCAACAGTGAGCCGATGAAGACAGGGTGACCCTGTCGAAGTATTCTCCAAGTAAGTTTTGATTCTGAGTATGTACCTACTTTTCTAATGTTGAATCCAGAAACTTATATTCTTATTTAATCAACTTGTACCTCTCCCTGTTATCACCACATAGATCAGCAGGACTGATGATGATGAAAGTGGCCATGAGGAATCAAAATCCAGAGCCAGTGATGCCTATGCTTCTAAAAACAGACAAAATATGCAAGTGTATGCTCAGATGGCGAGTGATTAGGATCTTGTTAAAGAACAACAAAAAAAGCTGTGACAAATGAATTAAAATTAGGGAACCATTTAAAAACCATATTCCTCCAATTTCATGTATTCTACAGACCTGCCAAGCTCCATGGGCTGCTTAGCAAGGCGTGTGCTCACCACTGATCAGTTACAGACATTTGTCTGCTTCGACTTGGTCCAGTATTTACAGCAACTGACCCTGTAGCTACTTCATTACAACATCACTAAAGACAGCATGTGAAGAAAGAAAAACTCTTTCCTTTATATAGGTTGAATTCTCTCACATTACATGATCAACATCAACTAACAAACATAGTCATGTTAGGAATTTTGAGAATGTCCATGTGAAATACAGTAGTGATTGAAATGAGCACATTTCCACTCTGCAGCAGGCCACTTAGACAAGGATAGGGCACAAATCACACCATTGCCCCATTGCCAGAGGCAAGGCAACAGTTACCAGCCCTGTTGCATAGGACTGAGGACAGTCTGCTGGCACACTGCACAGACCACAGTGGACATGGAATCACATCAGGGGATCCACCACAGTGCTGTGGCTTACCATCTCAAACACCAAGAATTTTCACACCAGAAAGCTTTAAACACAATTCTGCCATTCCGAAGACCATAACAAGTACTTTTAACAACCAGATTTGTGGATGTGCTTGCATCCCTGAACATATACATTCTGCAGCACTGTGTTAAAAACAACTGACACCAACCATTGTCATGAAGCACATCAGAACTGCCAAATTGCATCAGAAAAACAGAAATTAAATTGATGTCACATCCACTAAATAAGCCTTTAATCAGATGACTCTGTAACATGATGCACAACGCAGATAGTTCATCTGATCACCATCTCCTCCCCCCCCGTCCACAGGCTGCTGTTGGAGTCCTTCCTTCAATTTTCCATAACAGGAGCCTGCATCCTCCCAATGTAAACTGTCGAACATCAACTATTCCACCGGAAGGTGGCAAACCCAATGGCACCAAGCACTCATGAATGAATAAAGCAAGTATTGAAAATTAACACCCAGACAGACATAAGAAATAAAGCCAGTATGAACAAAGAACAAAACTACGAATTATGCACCAGTGAACAAAAAATGAACACATAAAATCACAAACATTAACGTCAACAGTGACCTGTGATATCTCCCCTTTACATCCTCATCATCAACATCTAACAGTCATGTGACAAGCAGAAAGGCATGAAGAAGTAACAATCTGAAGTTAAGCTAGAATCATGAAATGTTAATCAGTATGATGGTTTCAGCACTTGCTCCTAACTGTTCAATGACCTCCATGCATGCTGACAACAAGCACAAATTGAAAGGCATGTGTAGGAAATGGGACATTTACTGGGCATACTGCCTGATGCAAGTCAAAAGTATACCCCCCCCCCCCCCCCCCCAACACCATCCCCCCCCCCCACCAATCACGCTAATCTGAACTTTCAAGTCTTCATCCTTATAGCCCAGCTGACTACAGTGACTACACAGTCTTTTCATGGCTGTCAAACTTGGGCAAGAAAGAAAGTCACATCAATTAGCTGTTTGAAAACACACTACATCCTCAAAAAGAAACAAACAGCAACACACTGTTATGACCTGGTAGTTTACTACTGACATCTCAAGGCTTCTACCAACAGACTGCGCTCAGGGCACCAGACATACCCCTTGCTTCATGCGCCCCAAACCAAAAAAAAGTCAAATTTCTTGCAGAAATTGTAAAGCGCGGGTGTTTTTAATGACAGTTAAAGAGAAATCACAGCATGAAATGGCAACTGAGAAATGCCAGTAAATCATACATTGGAGGACATAATCAAATTATGTCAGATGTTGGCAGGTGTTTTTCTTACCATGGGCAACAAGGCAAAACTCAATTTTCGGGGTTTGACACACAAAAAATGATATGCCAAAGTCAAAGCAATGCACACTCATTTTGTATGCCAACGGTTATTCACTAGCATCTTTGGTCATGTTTGGAAATCCTCAACAGCCAACAGAAGCAATGAAACTGGACTAATGAATCAGCCCCACCCCACTGTGTCTTCCTCCATGCCCTCCTTTCCCAGTAATGCTGGGCAACACAGAATCAGATGGTTGGAGGGATGGGAAGCTGGAAGAAGCAGACAGGCCGTTTTGCTGTTACTTCACTGGGGACAGTCTTCCTACATCACCTAAGCTTTGGATATTGGTGACATGATCTACAGGCTGTTCCCAGTGTACAGTACGGTGATCTACAGGCTGTTCCCAGTGTACAGTAAGGTGATCTACAGGCTGTTCCCAGTGTACAGTAAGGTGATCTACAGACTGTTCCCAGTGTACAGTAAGGTGATCCACAGACTGTTCCCAGTGTACAGTAAGGTGATCTACAGACTGTTTCCAGTGTACAGTAAGGTGATCTACAGGCTGTTCCCAGTGTACAGTAAGGTGATCCACAGACTGTTCCCAGTGTACAGTAAGGTGATCTACAGGCTGTTCCCAGTTTACAGTACAGTGATCCACAGGCTGTTCCCAGTGTACAGTACGGTAATCTACAGGCTGTGCCCAGTGTACAGTAAGGTGATCTACAGGCTGTTCCCAGTGTACAGTACGGTGATCTACAGGCTGTTCCCAGTGTACAGTACGGTGATCTACAGGCTGTTCCTAGTGTACAGTAAGGTGATCTACAGGCTGTTCCCAGTGTACAAGTACAAGGCTTAATTTTGACAAGTGCCTAAAGCTGACATCAGGGAAGAGATTGCCTAATGATAAATTAGGTTTTTGGTTTGCCCTGATGTTGACTTTAGCATGCTGAAACTGTCAACATTAGGCATAATTTAACCTATGCTAACATTAGATGGCTACTTTTTCACTAATACGAATCATTCTGGCTAATGATGAAAATGAACCCTCTTTCACTAAATGCAGAGAAAGACATGACAAACAGACTCTGTGTGTGTGTGTGTGTGTGTGTGTGTGTGTGTGTGTGTGTGTGTGTGTGTGTGTGTGTATGTGTGTGTGTGTGTGTGAGAGAGAGAGAGAGAGAGAGAGAGAGAGAGAGAGAGAGAGAGAGAGCTCTTGCACTACTGTGGAAATCAAAACATGTATAAGATCAGGGGCAACATTTAAACCTTACCCCTGTGTGTGTGTGTGTGTGTGTGTGTGTGTGTGTGTGTGTGTGTGTGTGTGTATTTGTGCATTCTGTAAAGAGCATGAGAATATAATTGAAGGAGGGAGGGAGAAAGAGACAGACATGTAAGAGATTAGGGACAATGAGTAAACAGAGAGAGAGAGAGAGAGAGAGAGAGAAAGAGCTGACCTATGTCTTTCCAGGGCTGTACAATGCACACAAGAAAACAAACAAATCAGAACTATCACAAACAAAACGCATCCTGAAACAGAAACAAACAATAAAAGTGTTTATGACATTGCAACTAGCCAGTTTGGGCATACACAATTACGCTCTGCTGAGAGTGCCAAGTATTCTCTTTCATTTATTGTTCCCATATTGAAAAAAGGCACACACACACACACACACACACACACACACACACACATACACACAAAATTAGTGGAAATCATTCAAATGCCACCAAACAAAAAAAAAAGGCTTTAAAAATCTATATATGCAAATAGACACTGCAGAATGGACAGCCAGAGTCCACTCTGGATAATGTCTACAATGTTCATTTCCTAATGGTCAGATTACAAGAGAGAGAGAGAGAGAGAGAGAGAGAGAGAGGTGTAAAGTCATAAACTGCTATCAGACTAAAGAAAGTGCATAGGAGTTTTCTGAACAAAGACAAAAGAATGTTCCACAAAGGAAGAAAAAATAACAAACAACAGTAAAGAAAAAAACAGAATTACACTGAAAGAAAATAAACAAACACACACACACACACACAAACACAACTAGAGAGCAACAGGTCACATGTCACATCACTTTCTTTTGGATGTAAAATGATATTTTGGATCTGTATCTTTCCCACATTAAGAATTTTGCGATAGAAATTGCAGTCTCATTATGACTACTTCTCCTTATATACTTCATCCTTTCTTTCAAGGTAAGACTTTTTCTTTTCCTCAAAGATTTCCCTGACATTCTGAACAAAACTGTTACCTGTGTGCCATTAAAATTTTGAAAATAATTGCTAGCCACGAGCCAGTAAATTGTCTGCTCTTGCTCATTCAGCAATTTCTAAAAAGAAAATAACAATCATCTGTTTTATGTACAGCAGAGCCGGTGACATGCTCAACAAAACACAAGATCGATTCTCATAGTTGTGCCTCCATGGACCATGGCTGCAAAGCTGCATAAACATGAGGAAGCTGGTACAGTATGGAAGAGGGTCGGCCGTTAACTCAGTTTACTCTCTTGAGAATTTGAAAAAAAAAACAAAAAAAAACAATGGAATTTTCCATTATTCCTGAATATGCACAACACATTCATTTTAGATTTTATGACTGGAATATCACAATGTGACATCACAATTGGCGATTTCATTGCATCAGAACTAGAATCCAGATGAAAATATCATTTTCCTTTGTTAACTAGTTGTCATCAATGAGGCAATCTTGAATGCCACCATCTTGGATTTGATCGACTCGTTGACTCCATGTGTGTGTGTGTGTGTGTGTGTGAGAGTGTGAGTGTTACTGTTTGTGTCATGCTCTGCGTGTTCATGCACATGCTCATGTGTTTATTCTTAAAAGTTTAAAAACATTGTGTGATAATTAGAAAACCCAAATTTAGAAAAGTTAGAAACCCCTTTCATGCTCAAGTTTTTCTTTAATTACTTTTTTTTTTGCTGACATTTTTTTTTGCCGACATATCATTTGAACTATTCAGTTCCCTTGCCCTTCCCTTCCATCAGCTGATAATGTCAGCACTGCTCTTGGCAATGTGGAAGCAATAAAACAGAACGGAGCTGTATCATGGTGGCCAGAGTCAACCTAGAGTTCAGCACCTGGAGTGGAGGGTAGCCTGCTTTTCCCTCATCCTTTTCAGATTATACTAGCCCAAAGCTTAGCAATGTTGCAGAAACAGTGTGCAATGTGGCTAATGCCCCTGCCAGGTCAAGGCGTCAGGACTCCATGAGTCCACCTTGATAGTGATTGGCTTGGCTTGCATTACAAGCACAATGAAAGGAGTTTAAGAGAGTGCTTGAGCATGCGTGTCCGTGCGTATGTGTGTACATTTAAGTGATGCGCATAAGTGCATGTGTGTTGATTTCTTGATTACAAATAAAAGCCTAATATATTGTGTGTGTGTGTGTGGGCCTGTATATGTTGTAGTATTCATGTGACAGGGAATGTATGTGACTTGTGCTGATGACTGGGGGCCCAAGATGTGGGCTCTGAATCATGCAACAGCTTGGAAAATGGGTTGAGGGTTGGGAAGAATTGGAGATTACTGGTTATAAAATTTTGCAAACAGTAATGATTAACGTTCAGTCTTCAGGAAGGAAAATGTCAAAACGACCCATACAGATTGTCAACATCCTGTTCTGCCTCTTGCACACTGCAGGCAAGCCACTTTACCCCTCCGTCATGAGAGTGGGTCACATAGACCCAATAGTGTAGGCCTGTGTGTGCCAGTGAGTGTGTGAGTGTATGCATGCACGCTACTTCCAGAGTCTAAGGAGTCCTAAAACAACAGTAGGTTGCACTAAGCTCACTGACACATCAAGCACACAGAGCTGGAGGGTCTATCTCAGGCATGCTAACTAGAGCAAGCCAGTTGTCTTTCAGGCAGGACCCATGAACAAGGTCATAAATCAAACCGATAGTGCAACACTCGCATGCCCACACTCTACAATATCTATTCCAAAGAACCTTATCTAGTCAGTGCATGTTTCGACATCAATATATCAGTAACGTAAAGCAACACAAATCCTTAACCTTTTTTTTTTTAGAGTGCAAAAATAGCATACACAGCTCACTGAGCATCAATGTGTTTTCTAAACATTGTAAGAAAAAAGCTGAAAGTCAATATCTGGCAACATGACACTCAGCAATTTGTCTGCACAATGTCAGCATTGGGTGAAAGTCAACTTTAAACATGACCTATGTTGAGTCTGAGACATTTCCCTGTCCATTTCACCCTTCTGTCTTCACACTGCTCTTCCTCTCCCCTGTTGACAATGTCATTACATCGAAACTGCATCTGGCCAAGTTTGATGTGTTTCTTTTTCAGAAAAATTAACTTCACTGAATGTTGTGGTATGAATATTGTGATTGAAACAAGATTTGCAGCTGTACAACATACAGTCCAAACTTGACAAACAAATAGATGCATTAGAATAGGAAATTAAACAAGTCATGAGCAGTACATACATCAATACTTTAAAATTGCAGGGACAGTGGCTGCTGCTGAGACAGAGAGAGAGAGAGAGAGAGAAAGAGGGAGAGAGAAAGCTTTGAACAAAACATATATTGTAAAGGGATGATGGTATAACATCGCATAATTTCATTTAGTTGCTACTCTTGGGAAATGATAGGCAGACACTTGCATGTAACATAAAAACAAAAGAAAAAAAATTGACAAAACTGAAAATCACAAAACAGAACCCCAAATGCAGACTCCTCCCCCCTCCCCTCCCTTTCATATACAGCTCAGTCACAGGTTCCACTACACATGGATATGTGCATGAATATATTCAGAGTTTGGGACTGTAAATTTTGGATTGGAAAAAAAAAAAGACCACCTTTATAAATGACTGAATCATACTTGTATTCATGAAAATGTCTGACCATTCAAATCAGTCTAATCCAACAGTCATGCAGACATGTAACATACAAATGTTTACCAGCAACATTCAATGGCACAAATATATTTGCAGCTTCCAGCCTACAATGCCCATCTTTTCTTTTTGATAAACTTTGACCCCTGCACCCTATTGGTTGTTTGTGCCTCGTCTCTGCAGCAAAATAAAAAACAAAACAAAACACAACACAACAGAGTGGGTAACTGCTTTAATGGTCGTCAACTCACTTGTTTCTGGACACTCACTCCCACTACAGACAACTCACAACAGCTCACACTGCACTTCCACTCTACTTCCACTTGAACTTCCAGTCTCGATTTCCTCTGACAGCATAATGAGCCAAACTCAAAATTCAGATTGGAAGCTACTGCACTTGCTGATGAAAAAGGAAACCGTAGAAGCTGCCTTCAAATAGGAAATCCAAAGGCCTATGGCTAGCAAGTGAAGAATACAAGAGACTGAATAGGATGCTTTTTATTCGTGCAATCTAAGATGGCTGGAACTAAAAGCTGAGCTAACAGATCGGAGTCAGGGAAGCACTTGAGGAGCAACTTCCGGATTTTCCACAAAGGTTTTGATGCCACTATTCCTAACACCAGGGAGTTACATTTCTCATGATTCTCAATGACAGAAGACTGATTAAACTTTCAACGAGTATTAACTGGAATGAGCCATGCACCACACTCATTGTCACCGACTTCTTTGGAAGTGGAGGGGAGGGGGGATTATTTTTGTAGCTTGAAATTTCTTCTGCTTAACAAACCTGATACGTACAATTGTGGGAGTGTGGCGATCAAGTCACCATGTTTTCACTTCTTGGTGTATGAGCACCTTAGAGATATATGTGCTGTATCTCTGAGCGAAGCATTTCAAAACAACAGCAAATGTAGGCTGATGCACGGTGTCAGTTTGTAGCGTTTCCTTCAAATTATTAAACAATGACCCAAAAATTTATGAAAATGAACATCAAATTCTAAATTTTGGCTTTGTATCAAAGTGGCTTGGTGTTTATGAGAACAATGAGTATCACAAATAAACTCACTCTTCGAATGATCAACATCAATTATTTTATTCATGGGGGTGCACGCAAGGAATAGTCCCTGATCCTGAAGTTGAAATGTTGCCATCCCAACAACATTACAAACACATTGTGGTCATGTTACCAGTCCTGCACACTATGAAACCATTTTCAGGAAATTTATCTGAAAGCGATGCTTTTAGAAGCGCACAGAAGAAAGAATACTACTTCAGTATAGCAGCATTGTTAAGTGGAAAGAACAGAGTATTGTTATATCCTTTTCCCTCCAACTTGCTGTTAAAATTCAGTGATACATAACATGTGGCAAACTCAGTGATATCTCCTAAGATAAGAAGAGTATGGCGACTGTTCCTTCTGTGCGCACAGAAAACTAGAAACAAAAAAAAAGAGCAAACCTTGGTGGGGCTTTGGGACTGCCACAGACTCCCACTGGGGTCCAGCGGTAATGAAATCAATGCTTTTTTTCTTAACATTAAGTAAAGTAGAGCCCCCCGCACCCCCCTTCTCTCTGAAAAATGACTTTTAGAAACAACTAAGTCTGCACAGGAAATGACTGCATAGGTAAAATATCTCCGGTCTGGTTACCTCAGCGGTAGCTTGGAAGTGTAAAGCAGGTTTTACAGCATCCCAGTCAGGTATAACTCTTGATTTATGTAGCATCAATCTTTCAAGCTTACGTCAACTTTGTGTTTATTTTAAAATTGTCATGTATGATATGAGTACAAAAACACAATGCTTTGTATTACTTCCAAGAGTTGTGCTTCATCAGTGTGGGGCTTGATAATGTGCATCTGGTTGTCAGTAAAGAGACAGACTTTATTTCTCAACACCATGGAAGCCTAAAATTGAAGGCAAACAATTTCTTGCATTTATGGCCAACAGACATTTAAAAAAACAACAACAACATTATGTGATCTGAGATGTTTTAAAATCCTGGTAATTAGAGAAGATTGAAGGTTACCATATTAAATATATCTCTGAAAGTGGGACAACTTTGAGTCAAAAAGTATAAAATTTCCAACATTTTCAAACTCCATTATAGAAAGAAAACAAAAGGCAAAAGTAACTCTTGAGTTTTACTCTTCAAATTCTGTTACAAGAAGAGGATAAGTCTCTATTCCTTTTCTTGAAAGACAGCAAGGTTGGGTCAGTCTCTGCTTTCCCACGACCTTTACCGAAGTTTAACCATTTCGTTTAGGGTTTGAAAGTGATCAACCAGACGTAGTTAGATGCTCTGTGCATGCATTCGTTCTACAAAATGCCCTTCAGAATGAAATGTAAGATCATGAACAGACTGGGTTTTCTTTTTTTTTCATCTGTCCATTTACAATGACCTTGAAATCACATGGTCATGAAATCAGTATGATCTTTGCTATTCTGTTACTTTGGGGGCTTTACAAGATATGAATTCTGCACACCTTCACTGTCTTAAAAGCCACACATGAAAAAAAAAAATGCATCCATGACTTCATTGTATTTTTTATTCCCAAACTATAACAGTGGTGTTGGGGTCATGATAAGCGTAGACAGTCAGTGTGCTGTTGTAACAAGAACTGAAAAACTAGAGACAAATAATTTTCAAAACCGCAATAGATCTCTCTCTCTCTTTTTCTTTTCTTTTTACACTATAGTTAAAATCAAATATTTGTTTGATTGTCTACTGTCATCTGCTTCATGCAATTTCAACCATGAAATTGTGTGTATCTGCTGCCCAAGTTGAGAAAGCTGATGTCTGAAGACTTTTCCTGTCCTTTGACAGTGGGAAATATTTTGCTTTCCAATACTTTGTTTGAATCACTAACATGTTCAAGATAAGAAAAGTCCTAGAAAGTGATATCACAGCATGCCATTTTTTTTTTTTTGGTGATATGTGGCATCCTGAATAGGGAAGCACAGAAAAAGATACTGTGAAACCTGCCAGAAACAAACAAACAGTGCTTTCAAGACATGAAAAATGACTCTTACATGAAACGAGTAAACTACTGCATACTAAAGATCTTGAAGCATGCTGTAGAAGATTGGCAGCGAAATGTGAAATTTTCACATTCAAACATAAGTCATCTTCACATTAGAAACATGGATGACGAATGGAACATTAACCAGTCAATGTATCTGAATTTGCAACAAAGCCACTACTGACAAAAAGACACACTTCAGATAAGGTTCACAAAATGTATCTGAATTTGCAACAAAGCCACTACTGACAAAAAGACACATTTCTGATAAGGTTCACAAAATATTTGTTATTCTTCGTCTCCCTTCCAGACACAGTAACCAGCCCTGTGATAGTCATACATCACTTTTTGCAGCTATTCATTTTTCCTGTGGTTTCACTTTTTTTTTGGTCTTGTCTTGTTGGCAGAAAACTCATTGTTGGAACACTGACATGATGCCAAGCAGATGAATGACCATGAAATGAAGCAGATTGATAATTAAGCCATTTTCGAATATTTCAAACACAACAGGTTTGTAGGACCGGCAGTTTCCAATTGTTTCAGAACTTCATTCTTAGATTGTTTTCTCATGGAGATATTTTCTTTTGCGCAGAGATGACGCAAGAACAAGCAAACAATGCAGAAATGTCATGCCTGAGTTTATGACAACTTATTTCTTCTGTGAGCCTTCAAAGCCATCGTGGCATGCATTAGCTGGTTCGCCCTGGAGTTTCTGCCTGTAGGCTTTTCAGCCATTACAGCAACCTGAAAGTTAGCCCTGGAATTTCCATCTGCTGTCTATACGGGCTGTTCTTAATCAAATGAAGTTTTAGATTGCAAGCCTAGTTTGTCTAGTGCAAGACTGCAGTGAGCTTGCCTTTGTTCTTGATTGCCTGATCTTTTGGTTTATGACCCAAGATGAGCAAGATTTGTGAACCTAGGTTTGTGGTGAAAAAAAAAAAGGATCGTTTAACCTGTTCTGTCAACTGTTCGGGTTTGTGCAAAGGGAAGTAACCATATGAAAGCTGTCCTGTAAGGGAAATCACTTTGTTTCATCTCTCTAGTGACAGATATCAGTCTGTGGTTGGATGATCTGAATTGCTATTCTTGATTTATAAGTCAACATTTTCATTCAGTAGAACCAAAATACTCAAGTTCACAATGCTGTGGGTATAAACAAGTTAAATTTGGGATGAAGTGACTGCTAAAATGGACTTCACAGCCAATTCAAAACATTTTTTTGAGTTCAGTAGCTCTTGTAGTAAGTCTCGGCCGCACACCTGCAAGCATGCTGTGTTCCCTGTCTTGAGAAAAGATCAGTCAAACTTCAAGTAAGAGTCAGTTCTCTGTCAATCATAACTCTGTGAACTAGCCTGTGGATTGTGGGCTTTAGTTAAGTGAGAAACTGGTTCTTTGGTAGTTTGCCACCTAGAGTTTGTTCCATTGAGAAAGCCCTTTACAGTCATCATGACACTGATCTGATGCTTAACCCTGAAGTTTCCATCTTAGCCTTTACAGCCATTACATCAATCTGATCATTAACCCTGGACTTTCCATTAGTAGCCTTTACAACAATCACATTAATGTGATTGTTAGCCTTTGATTTTCTATTGGTAGCCTTTACAACCATCACATCAATCTAATGGTTGGCCCTGAAAACCCCGTCAGCTGTTTTTAAAGCCATCACATCAATCCGACTGTTGGCCCAGAATTTCCATCTGCAATCTTTAAGCTATCACATCCACGTGACAGTTAGCCGTGGGGTTTCCATCTGCATTACTTACGCTCATCCACCGATTCTTGTCTGCTTCGGCTTCCCTCCGCTCGCTCGAGAACTTCAGGCCAACGATCTTTCTCTTACCAGGCACCTGCTCCGCAGAATAGTCTCCCTTCTTCTCTGCATAACACGGACTCTTTAGAGACTTTTAAAACCTCCCTAAAGACACATCTTTTCCCTCAGACTGATTAACGATATCCACTTACCACTGTGCGCGTGTTTGCTGGTGTTGAACGTGCTCGCGTCTGTCTGCATGTGCGAGTTTTTCGGCGGTGTGTGTGTGTGTGTGTATGTGTGCGTGCGTGTGTGGTGTGTGTGTGCGCGCACGTGCGCGCTCATGTGTGTGTGTGTGCTCTGAAGTAGAATTATAATTTTATCATGTTTTTCTGTAATATGCGCTTCGGGTTCTTGCGAGGTAAAGCACTCTATAAATATCCTTTTACAATACATTACATTTATTGTTCTGATGGTTGGCCCTGGAAATTCTTCCTGTACCCTTAACCCTCTGGCATTAGGATTCTCTTGAGGCAAAACTTCTCCTAGTTTTCAGATTCTTTTAGTGAGTTTAGCCTTAAAATGGGTATACACAGTTCATGCGTCACCATAACCAAAAATAAACCTCCCGAGTCATTAAGTTTTCTGGATGTGGTCATGCTGGTTTGTTCTGCAATGTGAATCGTATTTTGTCTTTCTAAGAGCAAAAGGTTGTGTCACTGTCACTAAAATGTCACCAAATGTGTCCCATTTTATGGTGACAATACTATTACAGCAGACCAACATGCAAGCACATGTTGGAAAATTGCCAAACACATACTACCGTCTACTCCCATTGTGAAAACTAGCATGCAGTCCGGGAGCTCTTGTCTACTCCCGTTACGAATACAAGAGGGTTAACAAACATCACATCAATCTGATGGTTTGTCCTTGATTTTCCATCAGCAGCCATCACATCAATGTGATATCTAGCCTTGCAGTTTCCATCTGTGTGGCCTTCACAGCCATCGAACCAATGTAATAGTTGGCCCTGGAGTTTCCATCTGTGTGGCCTTTACAGCCATCGAACCAATGTAATAGTTGGCCCTGGAGTTTCCATCTGTGTGGCCTTCACAGCCATCGAACCAATGTAATAGTTGGCCCTGGAGTTTCCATCTGTGTGGCCTTCACAGCCATCGAACCAATGTAATAGTTGGCCCTGGAGTTTCCATCTGTGTGGCCTTTACAGCCATCGAACCAATGTAATAGTTGGCCCTGGAGTTTCCATCTGTGTGGCCTTTACAGCCATCGAACCAATGTAATAGTTGGCCCTGGAGTTTCCATCTGCAGCCTGGAAATTCCACCTTAGATTTACAGCCATCACATCATTCTGATGGTTAGCCCTGGACATTTCATCGGTAGTCTATACAGCCATCACATCATTCTGATGGTTAGCCCTGGACATTTCATCGGTAGTCTATACAGCCATCACATCATTCTGATGGTTAGCCCTGGACATTTCATCGGTAGTCTATACAGCCATCACATCATTCTGATGGTTAGCCCTGGACATTTCATCTGTAGTCTATACAGCCATCACATCATTCTGATGGTTAGCCCTGGACATTTCATCTGTAGTCTTTACAGCCATCATATCAACGTGATGGTTAGCCCTGCACATTCCATCTGTAGTCTTTACAGCCATCACATCAACGTGATGGTTAGCCCTGCACATTCCATCTGTAGTTTTTACAGCCATCACATCAACGTGATGGTTAGCCCTGCACATTCCATCTGTAGTCTTTACAGCCATCACATCAACATGATGGTTAGCCCTGGACATTCCATTTGTAGACTTAACAGCCGTCACATCAATGTGACAGTTAGCCCTGGAGTTTCTGTCTTAACTCACTCAAGACGAACAGTTCTGTCCTTGTTTTTCCCTGTGGACAGGCCATGTGTTATGGTTAGTAAAAAAAATCACCAAAAATACAAAACAAGAGATAATATGAACCTTCCGTTTGTAGCATTTCAATAACTTCAGGAATGCTAAAGTGTTCCCGATGGGCTCGACTTTGCTCTGACACATTCGCAGAATAACTTGACTGAGATACCATGTTTCACACTCTATGCAGATTAGCGCGTCATGTGGGTTGTTGTAGTCAATCAGCAACTGACGCAAAGTGGGTGATGAGGCCATGCGAAACCACTGGGCAGGTGAACACAGGAATGCCGACGATACTATTTATAGCTTGTTGTGGTCAACTGATCGCGCTATCACCGCATGAAAAATCTGTCAAGGCCGAAACGTTGACAGCATTCGTTCGCACGGAAGCGTAACGCATGGGTGAAACAAGAAAAGAATTGAAAAACTGAAAGGTTGGGGTCCAGCGACTGCCTAGGCCCCTGGCAGGGTCCAAGGGCAGCACCCCTGGTGGGGGGCCCAAGTGGGCAAAGCCCCCCGGCCGAAATTGATTTTTTGAAAAATTCAGTTTTCGTGGCCTCTGGTTAAAGGAAATTTGGAACCGAGGCCTTGTTTGAAACACATATTTATTGCTTATATGACAGTTTCCCACACATGAAGTGGGTTTTGTGTGTGTGTGTGTGAAATACAGTGCAGTGAAACCTCTCTATTTAGACCTTCCCTAATAAGACTTCCTCTCTAAAGTGACTCTAAATTCTGTGATGGTTCCATCAAACTGTCTGTTAAATTACCTATCTTCTTTAAAAAAAAAAAATCCATGTTTCATGTTAAGATCACAAATCTGTGCATTTTCTAAGTTCTTAACAGACAGTTTCCACTGTACTTCCAAAACTAACCCATTTTATTACACGGAAGAAATAGAACCTTTAGTAGTTTTCCCCATCCTTTTTCCAAAAAACTAACCCTCATATTTATTTTTCTTTTATGTTTTTTTTTCTTTCTTTAATTTTTTTTTCATACTATTATGTCTCTCTCTCTCTCTGCCTTACATCCATCTTTGCGTGTGTGTACGTGTGTGTGTGTGTGTGTCACTTGGAGGGAAGGGGGGGCATGGAGGGCTGCTGAAAAAGATTTTACTGAAATTCTTACCTTCATGCTTAAAAATATGGTCCAGACTTCTGGCATGCTTTGCTAGCTGAGATTTTCCATTGGATCCATACTTGAGGTCCGAGTTGCACACGCGGCAAAACGCTACACCAGGTTTGTTCATTTTCAAACACCAAACACGATGGTGTCGTTTTTCATCATCTATTTCGTTCAGCCAAGCCCATCGCCACTTCTTAGTGATGCCAGCGTTGATCTCCTCAACTGAATCACCTTCTTTAAGATAGGACATTCTCACGGTTTCCAACAAACTCCAAACTTGAAATCTAGATTTCAGCAAATGGTGCTTTATCTTTGTTCCCTAAAATAAAGAGTACTTCCAATTCGGCACTTCCGTTTTATGGTAAGACACACTCGATACGTAATTTGCGCAATTTTAGAGACTGTTTTGAAAAACTTTTTTTTTTTCAGATTTAAGAAAAACGGAAAATTCCGTCTCAAATGATTTCATAAACCGATTCTGTCCTCAGACTGAAGAAGTTTCACCCATGGTAACGTCATCGGAAAACGCTAAAGCGTCTGTTCATGACGAGAGAGTTAAGCCTTTATAGCCATCACGTCAACTTGATGGCTATCCCTGTAGTTTCCCTCTATGGTTTTCACAGCCATCAATACACTGATCTTATGCATAGCCCTACAGTGTCCCTCTGAACTCATCCAGAGAAAGTGTCAATTCACTATCCTTCAAGATGCTCGACAGCCCTCAGAAAGCAGATCACATTAGCTGCCATGAATACATCTATCACCAACTGATTTCAAGCAAACAAAAATTAAATCCTTTCTCAAGAAAATAAAAAAGGGAATAAACTTTTAAATAGAGACAGATCAGTCTGTGTCAACACCCATTTGTTTCCATTCTACTGACAAAGAAGAGAAGTTTGTTGTGTTCATGGCAACACTGTTCCAGGTATCATATAGAATATATATCTCAAGCCATTTTTTTTTCTTATGTAACTGAAAAATCAAAGAATGCAGGACAAATGTCCAGAGCCAGCTAGGTTTGTGGTCATGAAGCAGGACATTGCTTGCTGTACAGACGTCTAAAGCCATCATCATATTTTTACTACATCAGAGCCCAGTATACTTGTGACAGACAAATGAGCTCAGCCACCATTAGCTACCCAACACACTCTGCTGGACAGAATTTTCATGGAAGACTGTGATACAATAATTTTACGTTCCAACACTTTTACCTCAATCATATCTGAATTATGTGTAATTCATGGAATGGTAGGCTTTTTTCCCTTTCATATTTACCTTCCCTTGAGAGGATTGTTCTAAAGTCTGGTTTATTCATGTATCAGACATCTCATTTAGAAAAAAAAAAATCTTCACAAATCATAGATTTTTTTTTCTTGAGAGAGAGAGAGAGAGAGAGAGAGAGAGAGAGAGAAGAGAGAATAAGCATTTGACAACATGCCAGACCTAAAACAAAAACCTCCAGGGCCTGATGCATTCACTACACATGATCAAAAAGCCAAGTATTTCTGACTTCATGCCATAATATGGGGAAATTCCAATACCACTGTACAACGCACTCACATGCAAACACAGACACATCAAACAAGTAACACTATTTCATCCCTGAGAATATGTGAAGAAACAGTTCAATCTGGAGAGAAGATCCAGGCCCCACTAGACTGCACACAGCATTCACTTCAGCATACTCTAAGCCACATAAACCAGCTTTTCACTTAGGGAATGGGTTTTCAGACCATTCATACTGACCCTGTGCACTGTATAGCTGGGTTTTGTCACAGGTGCTGTTTATCAAAAAGATTCTTTGAAAAGGGCTTGGACTACAACACATTTTTTGCAGGTTGAGACCTACCTTGAGAATATATGACTAAAGAAAAACAAGACACTAAAACACACACACAAGAAAAATCAATGAGGGACTAGGGGGAGTATGTGTGTTTAGACTGAAGTGTCATACAATGGTAATTAGTACTTGTACAGCGCCTAGTCCCTAACCGAGGGCTTTCGAAGCACTGCAAATTATCACCAAGTTTCTGAGACAGTACTGAGCTACCTTACATTCCATGCCCTTGATTTGAGATTACATGACACTTTTTGTTGTTGTTGTTGAAACCATTAATCAGAGAGCTGGAAATGACTAGCCCACCCTTCTTTTCAAAAATTTATTAAGCATCAGCCAGAATCAAGAAACGCAAACATCTACAATTCTGGTCTGAAGATCTGAGCATTACTACAAAGTCATAATTGTGAATAAAATGGTTGGGGCTGAACTTGGCCACTGAATATTCAACTTCAACCATCCCTCTGTCTCCCTCCAAACACATACATGATCAGGTTTCACTGATGCTGATCTATGTGATAATGGTTGTTCTTTCTTAGAATAGCCCAGCTGACCATACAAGGCCTTTTAAGGACTGGTGATGCTCAGGTAAAAAGTCCTGTTCTGAAAAAGGACAACAAACAACTCTGCATACGTTATATGAAATTCATAAGCTGGCTAAGCCGAGGGTGACACTATTCACTTAAATGTTCACCTTCAGTTTACAATAAACCACACATTAATGAAAACCATCTGTATGGAACAAAAATATATGAAAAAGGCCATATGGGCAGAAACTTCAGACTGGCATCCACTGTCCACGTTGGACAATGCATACATGTCAGTGGTTACATACACTTAGACTGGACATCCACTGTCCACTTTGGACAATGCGTACATATCAGTGGTTACATACACTGTCATTAACATCATGTACAACCATAATTTCATAAAGATAACCATTGCAAAATCACAAACAACAGTACTGCTTGACAGCTAAAATTAGCCATCAAAGTAACACTTTTTCCTCTTCAAAGATGCTGTCTTCTATGCTAAGCTGTTGCAGCTGAACAACTTTTGTTTTCTGTACAATAAAAATTTGTTTTCAGTACAACTGACAAGACATCTTAAAACTTGGATCTTGAAAATCCATGTTTCTTAGTATGAATAATCATATTCCTTGTTTGTTCTCATCATGCATGATGACCTACATGAAAACAATCAATGGAAACAACCAGGAAAAAACCTTACAATCTAGGATATTGAAAATATGATAAATAAAAGGGTAAAAAGAAAAGAATTGAATTTTTCAGAGATCTGAGAAGATATCTATTAGTTCTGTGCATAGGAGATATGACATTGTTGTTGATATTGTTACTGTATGTGAGAAGAGAGTTATCTGGTTCTGAGTGGACATAAAAGAAGATGGTTATGCATTTTCATAGGGATATCTGAAAAGACATCCCACCACCTCCCCATTCCGTTTGTACAACTTGTAAAACTAAGTGCTCATTACCTGACTCACAACTCTTGAAGGATTTTTACATAAAATAATAAAATATTCAACTTCTGTAATGTCCGACCAATAAAGAGTGCATTAAGTGTCTCCTGAATTTTACAACCAAATTAAAACACAAAGTGGAAAGGCAGAGGTCTATTTGATCACAGTAAAGAGCAGTTCCAAATAGGAAAACAAGTGTTCAACAGAAAATGGTCACATTTACTTTCCTTGCATTTGTTCGTGACATCTCCAGGAAAACTTTGAAGGACACAGTCTCTAGGGTGTAAATCAATAAAACAAAAGAAGGTCAAAAGATGGTTAGAGATCCCTGAAAGAATATCGTTTCAAAAGAGCTGATCCCCCACCTCAGACTTTTTGTCAAGCTTTTATGGATTAAACCAGGGTTTGCGTTTACCTGTAATAGTTTCAAGTAATAAAAACATTCACAAAAATATCAGCCACTGATAATGCGCACCAACTTAATTTTCATTTGATCAGATGTTCTGGATGGATAGGTTAACTGTGTGTTCACTTAGATTCTATCAACTGCTTGAAGACCAGACTACTGGACTTATCTGACCCATTTGCATTTGTCATGTTTGCAGCATCCATTAAAAAAAAAGTAAGTGCTATCACAGGTTTAAGTCACAATGTTTTCTTTTTCCTCAAGAACTGTACTGTATTTATTTACTTAACTGTAATGATTCTGCAGTCAAGTGTTTATTTTGTCATTTGTTAACACAGCATCATGCTTTGTTATTGCGATAGGACATGATCTTGTCTGTCTTTCTAACTGGTGATTAAAGAACATTTTTTGTATTCAAATGACTTCACCTCTTACCTGCAGTCTGTGTACTTGTCATCTCTTACCTGCAGTCTGTTTACTTGTCATCTCTCACCTGCAGTCTGTGCATTTGGTTCGCTTCATCCCTCACCTACAATTTGTGCTACTATGAATGTAAAAATACCAACTGCCAAAAGAAACCTCGAAACAAAATATCAACTTTAACTGTCCACTTTGGAATTTGGAAGTGCAGCCATTGTGACATGACTGGGTGCAAGAAAATAACCCTGCATCACAAGTGAAGGCTGACCTACTTTGTGTGTTGACTGCTGGCAGTATTCCTGATGGTAGAAACTTGGAAAAGCTGCTACACTCTCAGCACTGACAAATTAGGACATTAGTTTGTATGGCCAAGGCAACTGGAACAGTGAAATCATATTAATTTTCCAGACAATAAGACAATGTGAACTATTCTCCAAATAATGAGAAAGTAACTATTTCAAAATTGCTATATCTCTGTTAACATTTTCTCCCTTTACTCCCTGAAAACACTTTACTCCTAACAATTTCCAGAGAAAAGAAAGGAGACCAGTCTACCAAGGACAATGGCATGCCTTCTGAGATTTTGAAGACATTAATAAGATAATAATAAATAAAGACTGCTGAACTGATGTATAAAACCTGAAGTACGCATCTGAGTAAACAAAACAACTCCTTCCCCCTACCCCTAAAAATTGTCCATCCGATCCTGCAAAAGGTGTCCACAACACAACATTACTGTTCTGTGGCGTTAGGATGGCACACAGACACACAAAGCCATGTGGGCTGCTAATAAGACACTACAGAATAAACAGCAGGTACCAATTCTGGACTGTTTCGCTACTTATTACCCCCAAAATGGCATGTCATTGAAAAAGAAAAAAACAGCAAAAACTTTCTGGAGAAAAAAGGTGAAAGGGCCACAAAAGTGGGTAAGCAGTAGACAATAAAAACTGATAAACTGGATGAAAAGACAGGGTAAAAAGAGTGACAGTAAGAGGGATTACTAGCACAGAATATCCAAAAAGCAGAGTTAGAATCTATACTGAAACAGCCCCTGGCATCTCCCTGAGGGCTGGATGTGAGCCACTGCTTATGTTTTGGTTTAGCAAAAATTTACTATGTTTGAAAATTTTGGGTTATTTTGGTGCTGTTGAACACTTAGCTTGGTATCTATACTTTTTAAGCTGGAAAAATGTTAAATACAGGATAAAAAAAACAAGGTCGATAAACGTACAGATTTTCTTATAATTTCCTGGACAGCACTGTCACACAGCACAAGAGAGATGGCGAGATGAACTAAAAGCATTTGACAGGGCTTAGAAAATAACTTGCAGAATCCAATCTGCAGTCAGGGAAGAATCATTAATGAAGGAAATGCTTGGGCTAGAAAAGCAAATACCACTGGCAGACTGAACTCAATAACAATTCAATTCTCTGACCATGAAGAATTGGTCTCCTAAGTTTCCTCTTGTCTACAATTTTACTAGACACAGAAATGTTGAGATGTAGGTAACAAGATTTTTTTCATTTAAAATATCTTCATGAAACAGAATTCAATCAGTAGCAATCTACTCCCAATTAAAATGTCATATCCATAAAACTCTGCAATGACATATCCTTTCCAATATTTCCAGATATGCCAAATAAATAAATACACAGAACTATTCTGCCTGAGCAAATTTATTGAGAAACAGAACAGATTGGAATAAACCACACTCTACTCTCACATTATCTTCTCTTTATCATTCAGCATGTTATCATTGAACTTCCTGCACACAATGTTATGCTGAACATTTCCTGACAGTTTCACATCATCTGTTTGATCCAATATCTACAAATGTCCATGAACAAAACAGTAAACAAAAATGGCCTGTACAATTCTGTATAACACATCAGAAAGACTAGTAATGATAACAAATCAAACCAATTGCTATTTCATCCCCATACTGGTTAATAACATCAATGCTTACAAATTCAGTCTATAAATCAAATGCCTGCTCATCCATTTTCATGCTGTAAAAGCAGAGAACAGCTTGTCCACATTTTGTCTCTTTGTTGTTCAACAAAATGCTGTCCATATATCAAAACCACTCCCAGAACTTCTCAACAAATTAAATCTTAGTCCTTTGGCAAGTTTTCCTTCAGTAGGCATTTTTGTCTAAATCAATGTGAAAGTTGGCAGAGAAGCATTGACACAGCACTTCAGGGGGCGTACACAGTACACACTTAACAGCTCTTATTGATAAATTTATACATCTGTCAAGAATTTATATATCCTCATCCATAATGAAACCACCACCCCTTTAATCTTGTAAGGGTGTATCAAATACACAACAAATGGTTAATGCACCCATGCATTCTCTCATGTTAATAGGGAGGTCTCAATACAAGTGACTTTAAGTGACTTACAAGTTTATGAGGTAGACTGATCAGTTCATGAACTGGCAATTTGTTCGACTTAACAGTTTCCTCTGTCCGATCCTGACCTCCACTTGTCTGTTAAGAGGTGATGGTGGGAAAAGAAGAGAAGCCTGGGGAGGAAAGGCACCCTTCTGGGCTGACTGACTAGGGAACCTTTGTGGACAATGGAAGGCGTGGAGGGGAGTTCACTAGGTCCTCCATGTCAGTGTTCACCTCTTGGCATCACTGCTCACAGCAGGCACAGGGACACCAAAGACTAGAGAAAATCATCACACAATCATCACCTACAGCAGAAATCACTGTGTTGTTGATAGTCATCTCCTTCCCCCCAGTGTCAGAGAAAACAACAAACTGCTTAAATAAGATATTCTTGCTGGAAACACGCTAAGTGAAATGGGAAGCAACGTGTGGAATTGGCAGGTCTTGCATGTGGTCCATAATCTTGTGAATGTTTTCTTTAATCAGCCGGCCGAGGGAGATTGTAGACATGTCAATTATCAAGTTTCACAAGGCCCTCCTACAGAGAAGGCACACAGCCTAGTTGTTAGCTGTCCTGTATGGTAGAGAGTGATGGGGATCACACATAGGTCTGGATGGCGTGGTACATCTGCATCAACACCAGTTTGTGCACAGGAAGACAAGAACGGCGGTCATTGGTGACAGGATCATAGGTTAACCATGATAAGGAGTTGTAGTTTGCCAACACAAATCTGCACACAGAAACCAACTGTTTGAAGCCACAAGTCTTCTTAAACATTATGTAACTCACGCTGGACCTCAGAAACTATGGTACTGTAAGCCGAGGATTGTCACACCCCTTGTATTGGCAACATGGTATACTTTCTAACACACATCTCCACTGCTCAATCCTTGTTTGAGTCAGGCAAATGCATGCCACTAAGTGACTTATTACGCTATCTGTTCTTCCAAAGCTAGAGCTCAGTGATATATATCTGGTAACGTATCTGGTAACATACATTTGAATGTTAAGCTGATGGACAGGAAACAGTTTCTAGTCCTTGTTTTGATAATCCCCCTATTCTACAGACAAGAATCCTTGAGAAATAAATGCCAACTTAAGAACTTCTAATCTGATCAATGACACTATTCATTACTATTAATTGGTGGAACTGAATATCCACCAAGTCTTAGATATATCTGATTTCAACATGAATACCTGGAAAATGAAACCTATTTCAAGAAAAAAAAAATCCTTCAACCTCAAGCTATGATCACTGGGGAAAATATTAATGTCAGTGGAACTGATGAGATGCTTTAGAAAGACAAAAGGTCAGGAATGAGGGCGGTACCTAAGGACATCACAGGTGAGGGTGGAATCCAGAGGATGATTGCTGCGGTTGGGGTTGCTGGGCGAGTGATCCAGTTCATCCTGCCACTGACGACTGGACATGTTCACATGCAGAGCTGCCTGCTCACACACAACACATAACTTTGCTCTATTCTTTAGACACGGCCATCCCTACGTTTATGGCTATTTTGTACACCATTTTACACAGAATACGACAGTCACCCTCTCAAATGAAAAATATACCACGCAAAAGTTCTAGCAAAGTTTCCTTCTATAAACTACATCAGATATTGCTTGAATTCTGAATCAGTGGACGCTTACCACCAGATATTGCTGAAAGGGATTTCCCAAGTGTATCTGTTCTACTGTTTGTACTCAACACCATATCTGATCAGCACTGTTCACCAGTATTAGTTTGTGGAAACTCAAAATGAAGCGAGGAAATTCAACTGACAAACCTTCAGGCCTCAAGAAGTGTTACAGAGAACAGGTCTTTCTAGAAAAGTACAAAAGTGACCTTGCATTACCGAATCTCAGCCAGAAATACCATATGAAATAGACCATTCATCAGATCAACTGAAAAAAAAATTAAATCAGCATATTAACTTCACATTCAGTCCATAAGTAATGATTGTTCTTATTTGCGAACTGCCTCTCTCTGTGTGATAATTATCAACTGTAAACCGAGTTTTGATTTCAACAGAATTAGTCATTAACGAAAGACAAACATAGCATTTTTAAAGCAGAACTTCAAACTGACATCAAGAGTTAACTGTACATGTACCTTAAGATTTAAGACTTTCAGTTAGTGCAACTTCAGATGGTATCTTCTAACTCCAGAAAGTTGTGGCAACTTCAGATAATATGTACCTTCGAAGTCCAGACTTGATTCAACATTCATCTTGCACTGAATTTGACCAGGCAAGTGATTGCTCCTTCTTCATTTTCATTGTCCTGAGTGTTGTTTATCTTGCCTGAAGAAGACCTATGAGGTCGAAACGTATAATGTTTTTTCTTGTGATTTGTTTGTTCATGTTTGGCGGATTTATTACATAAACTTTTTCACATTTGTCCAGACTTTTTGACTTTATATTAAACTCTTAAGTGCAACTTCAAATTTAAGTTGGATCATATCAGCTTGAGGACTCAAAGAGACTGTTCTAGAAACTACATGTATGCGTTTAGACCTTGGAACTTCAAGGGTTCAAGAGATTGCTGTGTCAGAATGGAACGCCTTCACAGGTAAGGACCACAACATTACTGTTAGAAAAAGAAATCAGATTTAATTCCAGCCAAGGATTTCAGAAGATATGATTAAATAATGGTCCAATAAAATGATAATGATGTAAACAAGTAAACATAACATTTACCAAATGTGATTAAACTAATAATTTTCCTAATCTTAGTCAACCTAAAAACAACAATGAAATTTTCCAACTACCTACTGGCTACATGCCACTGCCATCTTCGTATCTAATCTCAGCACTGCAATATTGTTATTTCCTTTACTACAATCACAATTTTCAGCTATTGTCTGTTTTAATTGTTCTTCACTTTCACAGTCTGCAAGCATGATTCCCATCTTCTCTTGCCTCCCAGACACTTCCTGTTGTTCCTATCATAGGCTTCCAATAAACAAATTATCCGTCTGATAGCTGAATTTATGAACACATAAACATATATACTGACAGAAGAGAGATCAGGCTAACATACAAACACATCATAAGATACATGTCAGATAAATGTAATTTGAATCTGCTATCAACTTTACTACTTCAAAAGGCTTCCAAAATATGATCCTGAAGCAGAATCAAGTGTTCCCAGCAACTGTCTAGGATTCATTCTGAACAGGCTAACGATCAACGACAGGAATGAGTAAACAACGATCAATGACAGGAATGAGTAAACAACGATCAATGACAAGAATCAGTAAACAACGATCAATGACAGGAATCAGTAAACAACGATCAATGACAGGAATGAGTAAACAACGATCAATGACAGGAATGAGTAAACAACGATCAATGACAGGAATCAGTAAACAACGATCAACGACAGGAATCAGTAAACAACGATCAATGACAGGAATCAGTAAACAACGATCAATGACAGGAATCAGTAAACAACGATCAATGACAGGAATCAGTAAACAACGATCAATGACAGGAATCAGTAAACAACGATCAATGACAGGAATGAGTAAACAACGATCAATGACAGGAATGAGTAAACAATCTACTTGCCAGTCATGTTTACAACCCAGATGACAACAGATGCTACTTTAAGGAAGCGAGAACAATGCTTTAAAAAGCACATATAAAAATGACCTTTAAGCAGAGTCCAGCCTCACACTGAACTGAAATCTACTAGATCAGTGAATGCCCTGTTTCAGTACATTGTGGAATCATTCCATGGTCACTATGAGGAGGGCTGAGCTGACCTTGAAGCAGACTGGTGAGGTGTGCTGGTTCTCAGGACAGGAGGACCACAGCCAGTGAGGAAGGGGTCCAGTGGGAGCGGTAGACAGGTAGTAGCCCATGGCCAGAGGCTGCTGCAGCAGGTTGTTGTCCTCCTGAGGATCAGCTACACACTGACCGTTAGGCACCTGCCACCACAGCACTTACAGCACTAGACTGAGATCACCTCACAGTACAGTGAGGACAGCAGGTTGAACAGAACAATTTCATCGCACAGTGAGTGATGACATGATTTGGTCCAGTTTACTGACGACATCTGACAGTAACATGACAACATGAGAAAGCAACACACACACACACTGATGTAATCCAACAGTACAGAAAAGACTTAAGTTTACAGTGATGACACGAGTAAAAGCAGTGCACTGATGCCATCTGATAGTACAAAGAAACATGAGCTGATTGAGTACATTTACATCATTTGACACTCTAAAGATAACATGACTTACTAAAGTGATGTCATCTGACAGAACAAAGATGACATGAATTGATACAGTACATTTATGTCATCTTAAAGTGATGACATGTACACTGATGACACAGTACAATGATGTCCAGTGACAGGAAAGTGATGACATGACTTAATACAGTGCAGTGACATCATGTGACAGTAAAGTGATGACATGACTTAATACAGTGCAGTGACGTCATGTGATAGTAAAGTGATGACATGACTTAATACAGTGCAATGACGTCATGTGACAGTAAAGTGATGACATGACTTAATACAGTGCAGTGATGTCATGTGACAGTAAAGTGATGACACAGCACAGTTCAGTTATGTCATTTGACAGTAAAACAATCAAATGACTTAATACAGTACAATCATGTCAGACAGCATGACGGCACTGAATTAAGTCATCATCTGACAGTCAGTACACTGGTAACATGACAATACAGTACACTGTCATCTGACAGTACATTGATGACATGACTTAATACAGTACACTGTCATCTGACAGTACATTGATGACATGACTTAATACAGTACACTGTCATCTGACAGTGTATTGATGACATGAGTCAGAACATCATTTCTCAGTACAGTGATAAACGTAAGTCAGTTCAATATATCATCTATTAGTAAAGTCATGAATGAGTCAGCACAGCATACTTGTTGTCTGACAGTACATACATGATATATTAGTAGAACAAGTCATCTTTAAATGACAACATAAGATAGTTAATTATAATACCCGTTAGTACAGTGATGAAAACATAGTATAATATTGTCTGCCAGCACAGTTATGACATTAAAAAGTGTAATTAATATGTTGTCTGTAAGAACAAAAATGATAGGAGTACATCATCTATTAGTTCAGTGTACAAAATGATATCTCACAGTGATGACAAGAGTTTGAAAAGTATGAAGTCTATCACTACTGTGATCAGGTGGTGTGCTGAAGCAAGAAAGCATTTCAAGGAAAAAGTGCCTAAGGTAAGAGCATCGCATAGGCCTACTGGCGGGGTCGAGGGGCAGCACCCTTGTGAGAGTCCTGTAAAGAAGCTGAAGGTTTGGAGGCAAGTTCATGCATTCTATCTATCTTTCATGGAAAAAAGACAAAATATGCTTACTGACTTACAAAAGAAAAATCTTTTTTTTTTTTTTTTTTTTTTAAACAAGGATTATTCATGGATTAAACCCTGAACCTCCTCCAGAGTGTTCAAGCATGTGTTCTCTCGCAAACACATCCCAAATATCTTCTAGTTGGTGGTCTGAGTCTACACAGTCCTCCCAATCAGAGGACTGCCCTGGAAATGGTGTTGCAGGAGCATCAGGTGAAACTCTGGCCAAAACTGACAGCCCATCACACAGGCTGCTGCGAGAGTCGAATTCAAACACCGTACACCACATAGTGCCTGACCAGTTCTTGCATGTGCCACACGGTGCGGATGAAGAACTACCACCATACATATGATGCAAGTCTCATTTGAATCAAGGATACAGACCTGTTTACCCTTTCCGTAACTTCTCAGTATTCATGGCATAAGCTATCAGTATTTTGAAACAAAAATTAGTATTCAAATACAACATGATCTCTAGTGCCTGTGTGTGTGTGTGTGTGTGTGTGTGTGAGCGAGAGCGAGAGCGAGAGAGAGAGAGGGTGGGAGATGGGGATGGGGTAATAAAACTTCTGTTTCACAACAATGTAACGTAAGTTTTTCTGGCCTAAATTCTACCCCCCTTTAACAGTTTAAAAGATGTTACTTTGAAGATAGAGCCACTACTCTGAAGATAGTGTGATCTCTTATTATCATTATTCATAGTATTATTACCAAATATTCTTTCAAAGAACTGCAGTTAAATCTTCCTTCAAAAGTTGGTCCAGACCTAAGTTGCAATAAGGAATGCTGGGGAAGGAAAATGTTGGAGGGGAGAAGGGAGGCTGAAGAGATAAAAAAAAAAAAAAATCAAAGTGAATATGTATTTTTAATGATAATATTAACGCGAACCCAATGGAACAAGCAAGCGTGTGTAGGGAAAAGGGCCAGTCACTTTGCTCAAATCATACATGCAGACATCATTATATTTATGCAAATAAGAAGCACATGTTGTCTATACTTTACACATTTAAGCAAACTAAGTAACTAATCGGTCAGTGCCAAAGGCAGAGGCTGAAGTTCTGCTGAGAAGGGAAAGAAGTAATTTTGGTATGAATTTCATGCAAACTGCCACTTATTTTAAAATAGAGAGGGTGACACAAATGTGTTTCATCCTGACTTTGGTACAGAAATGAATTCATTTTGTGCAAAAGTGTTTGGAGATCAACACAGATGAAGCCGATCTGATCGAGTTAGAAAACCTGATGATTCTGAGAACTCCTTACTTTGTAAGTTTGTGACAAAGCCACATCAATTCGGTCGTGAAGTTGCAGACCAATGAAGCCCTGTTTGATTAAAGAAGGCTAAAATGTTGGAATGGTCAAATCCAAAAGTTGGTAATTTTTTTGTTCTTGGGTGAACTGCCACAAAAAGTGTCTGCAGTCTGCACAGCCATAAACACAAGTCCAGATCCACTGAATTATGGTCCTGAATCAAGATCGTAGCACAGAGGGGCAAAACAATAAATGTCTACAGTTGCCTTTGGTGATAAACCACTGACCTTATCAAGTTTTGAGATCACAGGCTGACAAACTGACATATTTTCCTCAGCCATATTGCATTTCCGCACTTAACAAATTTTTCTATGCTAAACACAGAAAAATCCTATGGGTAAACAGGTCTAAGGAATGACCAGCATCTTTGACATGCTGAACACATCCGAGATGTTCTAGGAAATGCAGAACATAAAATGGACTTGGCAGAAGCCAGGTCATTCTGCGAAGTTGAGGTCTGCTGCTGAAGAGGAGAGACAATATGAAGGAACTTTATAGCAATCTCTTGCAGTGAAGCAACGATGGAGCATTTTCTTCCTTAGAAGCAAAAGCCGACCCCAAAGGTTGTTTTTGGGCATCCCTAATGCAAACTGAACCCAAACTTGAGACCGAGAAAGGCATGTTCCTTTGCCAAGGAGAAAACTGAACTCATTTGCTCAAAACACAATGTTGTGACCTCACTAAGGGTGATCACTCTGGCAAACTTGTTGGAATAGAGGCAAGTTAGCTCCCAACAATCCTCACCCCCTCCCTTCTTTTTTTTTCTTTTCTTTTTTGATCCTGATGTTTGGTAATGTTTGGTTTGAACAGGCAAGTATGAAAAAAAAAACATAAAAATGTTTCTAGCGTTGCTAGAACTACATTGCTTGCAAACTGTTGACCTGTACACCGTCACTCTGTAAAATACTGCTTAAGCAGGTGTGTTTTTCTTTTTCTCTCTCTTTTTTAATTTTTGTGATTTCCGCAAAATCACAGAGCAGTACATTGCCTGGTGAGGGCATGACTGTTCCCAACTGGCCACCCTTTGAAAACCTGAGAGTCAAAAAATCCATTCATGACTGGTTAAGTGCTGTGCCAAGCTCACCATTCTCGACCCCAAGGCAGTCAGTTAAATTTCCACTTCCAGAACTGAGCCTTTTTAACAGCCTGCCACTGGTATCAGTTAAACAGAAAAAAAAAAAGAACATTTTTTTTTTTTTTATAACATTCTGCGCATTATTTCTAAATTAACATTTTTGTGATGAATGTGTCTATTTCGGGTTTTTTAGGCGATATATTGCTTCAGATAACAAAAATGTTGTTTTAAATACCATAATTCCAGGAAGAAAACCGTCAATCACTGGTGATCGAAAATCAAGGGAAAGAACTGAAGAGAGTTAACCCTGCTGTGACTAGCACTGCCTCTGCCTGATCTTCCAGCCAGCCTTAGTCTGCCACAAGAAACTTCCAGAAACTAACAGCTGTAAAAAAAAAAAAACCTGTCTAGCAGCCCTAAATATAATGCGATCAACACCAAATGTGGTGTACTTAATGAAAAATGGATGCCCAGTTTAGCTGTGGTATTTCTAACTTGACTGCCTCACCTCGAGTCCCAGACGAGTGTCGAACACCCCTGGCCCTACCACCGTCTTTCTGTCCACTTGCACTGTCTACTGAAGTAAAAACACTGACATAGTTTCTACATGATCTTCTTCATCACTTTCACAACTACTGTCACTTTCTTAAGGTGAAAAAGACTCATCAGAATCGCTGTCAGCTGGCTCATCAAAATCTAGCAGACGAAGAATTTCTTCTCTCGACATTGGGCACTTTTGATCCATTTTGATTTCAAAATCGCACACACACACACAAAAAATCGCGCTTTCAAACTTCACATTCCCAAACAGAAACAATGGTTAAAGCAAACATGAGTTTTGTACCTTAAACGACTGCTATATTGTTCATCCCTGTGCGCTGCTGGCTGACTATGAGTATACACACTGACAGTCACATATGTGTCAAGAAAGATTACATATTATTTTCTCTTTACCCTAAAACTTCTTCTGGCCACAATTCAAAATTTGAAAAAGACTTTGTAGCCTAAAGTAACTGCAACATTTATCAAATTTCTTCCTGAAACGTCTCTTAGAAATTTCTTTGAAATGTCAATCAAAATGCATCAATTCTGCCATTGATCGCATTTTAAAATCAATCTTCATCAGCCTGCAATTTCACCCTCTAACTGATACAGTTCGAAACGAGCTTTGGAAGTCAGCAACTGAATGAACTAATCAACATAACAATGTTGACTTTGTCATTGTCTTTCTCACAGATAAATTCATTTCTGCATTAAAGTCATGATGAAACACCTCTTTAACTTTTCTCCTACTTACTTTCTACAATTTTGTCATTAATTATATTTCAAAATCATTCTGCTATTTCTGTGAAATTCATGCTAATACTGCTGCTGTAACTGCTCAACAAACCTTCTGCCTTTCGTACTGAGCGGTTTTCCCATGTTAAAAATGTCAACCAAATTCACTTTTGCCCTTGATCCAGTCATTCCATATGAATTGTTTCTGAATCATCACCTGTTCCAGTGACATTGCTAAAATCGGTGGTGCACACTTGTGGTTCTAAATTAAGCAGAGCTACTCAAGTGATGCTTGTGCATGTGTTTCGTGGTGTTTTGAATCCTACATCCCTGTGTGTATTCCACAGGTTGCAATCCCCAGGAGGAGAGTAATGTCTATTCCATCAAACATTACTTAGAGAATGTGCTTGCATGCCAAAGTGCAAGTAACAGCAAACTATAAAGAACAAATGATCAATTATGGAAAAAAAGAAACTCACAGAAGAAGGTTCATTGGTGCGTGACATCTGCCTGCTCCTATCCTGGTTGGCATTGGGTGATCCAGGTTGAGGGTCAAAGCTATCCGCATCAAAGAAATCCATGTCAAAGTCCATACCCATGTCCATGCCCTGCCCCATGTTGCCCAGCTCCTGACCCAAGTCATCGTCGGGGAATACATCATCAATGTCCAGTGGATCATATGTATCCATGGGGTTGTTGAGGTCACCTGGTTGCAAGGGATTGGCATTGACCTACACAGCAACCACAATCCCATGTTATAAATGCTCTGATCTGTTTGAGGTTCAGCAAGGAACTCCTAACCTTCAAACATGACTGGATAGGAAACTCCATCATTCAAACTGAATTAATCCATGCTCCTAACCATTTTCTCCATCCTTAATAACCCATAAAACCATGGATATACAAACAACAATACATTCACACACATCAAAAGAAACCCACACACCTCTGAACTGCTAGTTGTCAAACATGACTGCAACTTCCATACATTTGTACAGTAGCTTATTTCCTGAATCCTGTCTATTGAAATCTTCCTGGCAAAGCACAGGCAGTCTGCCAGCCTATTTCTTCATGTCCACACCCGAACTCAGCCACACCTGCTAGCGCCCACACACACTCTTACAATTTTCAGCACAACTGAACAATATTATGACTGTTACTCAACCACAAGTGTACTCTGTGTGTGTGTGTGTGTGTGTGTGTGTGTGTGTGTGTGTGTGTGTGTGTGTGTGTGTGTGTACATGAACATGCACAAGTGTGCTCTGAACTTAAATAGTGCTTTAACTCACATTATACATCCCTCCCTTTTCCACATCCTGCCATACTGACTTTAAGTCTGTGAAGATTAGCAGTATTAACAGAGTAATGGCATGCTTTGCAGACACACGCATCCTTTACAATACAAGCTCAAAGAGTACCTGACAAAAGTTGAAAGCAGGTATTTTAATTCAATTGGTCTTAACAGACCAGACACTGTAGGATGGATATAGTTATTATTATTACAATGCAGGTAACCAGTTTCTATGCTGCGTACGGGCTTTTTCAAATCTTGTCTCATAATGACCTATATATTTGGGAAATATGTACCCATTATTTAGGCATCAAGTTAAATTACTTCAGATGTGCAAAACCAAAACTAAACTGTGCATACCTTACTTCAATTAAAAAATAGACGATACTGTGACCAGAGTAAATGTTGTAAACTAAAGCATGGCTATCCCCAACATAATGAAAAACATGCTCTTTCCTCAAATACTTTTCATTCCACATGTAGATTTTTTTAATGATCGAACACCATAAACCTGTAACATATGACAAATACCTCTGACCATAGCAGACAGAAAGGCAGGCAGAAAGGACAGGTATCATTACTCTGCTTAACAATGTTTTGCCTGCACGCAATGGTAGAATATCAGAAATGTGAAGATAACAAATCTCTCTCTCTCACACACACACATAGACACATCACACAGCTTTCAACAGATGAAAGAAGGATCAGACCATTCATACCAACCTTTCTGTATAAAACACTTAGTGGCAGAAAGAGGAGAGACAGTACCTGTGCTGTGGCAGAAGTGGGAAAGACTAAGATATGGGTGACTGAAGCATCTCGGGGAGTCTGCAGAGGACAGCTGGAACTTTGCTTCTCCTCCTGCTTGACAGTATCCGCCATCACCTGAAAGCTGGGGTTCATCTCCATGGAGACAACACAGGCACTGCGCACGCAAGGGGACTCGGCATTGGCTGAGCACTGGGCGCAGATGTCACGCACTCGCCGGTTGGCTGCCTGTAAATTCTTTTTGCCCAGGAGTCCAGACCAACCTGTGAAAACATTTCTCAGGGTATGGTTATTGGTCACATCATTCTACAACAACTCATGCAACTATTTCTTTCCCATAATATTTTTTTTATATTTGATTATAGCAGAAATGATACAGCCCTTCCTGCCCTGCTCTTGTGATGACCTCAGTTTCCATTCCCTTTCCATGTCCGTGCCACTGGTTTGAGCTGATGTCAAAGTTGGTGGTATCAGCAAGTTCTGGGGGACAGTCACTGGATGGGTATGGTGGACACTCACTCATGATGATCTGTGACTAAGCACCAACTGTAGTCAGGGGAGCTGAGCATGACGTGTCTTCCATATAACAGATCACAACAGACATTACTGAACGCCACCTAAGAGACCGGGCACCAGTAAAGTGTCTCTACTGCTGGACTGCGTCATCACTACTTCATACTGATTGCTCCCTGGGGACTGCCAGTGCCAAAGCAGCAACAGCGCAAACATGGGTGAGGCTGTGTATGAGAAGTTAGAATGAACAGCAAGAAAGTCATACCATTCAGGCAGCATGGACAGAGACAACAAAAAGTGTGCGAGTGTGTGTGTTGTGCATCACTGTATTGTAAAATAATTCTAGGTTTTCCATGGTTGCATGTGCAAGTTCACACAAGCATCTGTACTCTTTTTTTCTCATACTTGTGTATCTAAACAAATGCCTCATCTCTATTTGGCGTGGAAGATCGGGTTATTGTCAGAACTCCTACAGACTAAAAATGGGCGACAAAGGAGCAAAATCAATGTCTCCTAGTCCTATGTCTCCTAGTCCTCACAAAGATGAAGTCATCTGTCTTGACACATATGCCACTGCCATTAATGAGCTGTCAAATCTGATTTTACTATTTCTTTGGCAACCTTTCCATTGCTCTCGGTTTTCAACAGGTTTTTTTTTTTAATGGCTACACCCTGTCAAGCCTTTCAAGTTTGCCTTTGTAATTTGAATTTTTGCTTCACTTGAGACTTGATTTGTCTCCACTCCATTGTCATTGTCTTCTGGCACATGGATTTGTTCCCAATTTCTGGTTTGCCGGGCATTGTGGTTGGAGTATCATATAGATGCTTTAAGGAGTTTATTTAACAAGAGATACAAGCTGTTCCAAGTCTTATCTTGACCTGCTGGTTTAGTCCAAAGAGTTGGCCCATGCTACCAGCTGCACCAAATGTATGGAACATGACCAATGCCTTCAACTTACCTGTTCACCCTCATGCCGCCCACTCCCAGTCCTCTTGTGTCTCGCAAATGAATACTGATTAGTAAGAAACTGTGTTCCAGTAGACGTTGCAAAAACAAAACAGCAACTCTTCATTCTTTTCAGTTGGGAGGACTTGACGATCTTGGGTTGGGCCAACATGTTGATTCTAAACTCAGGTGTTTGTCAAGGTGTGGATGTGCATTTTGATTGTTCTTGATGCCCATTATGAATATATCTATATGATTTTGATATGATCTGTCCTCTCCTGATTCCAAATCGTCTTCTGCTGCTCACTTGTGTATTGGCAATGGCTATCTTGGCTCTCTTAGTACTCCCTTTCTCAGCCCAATGTCTTAGGATTTACTTTCTGATATTCTCTTCTACGTGTGATTCAGACAATTTGGTGGTGGTGGGGCTGCCCGGGGTGGGGAAGGGGGCTGAATCATGATAACATTTTCCATCACCTTTTTACAAAGTTTTGATTCTGACCAACTTACCTTTCAAAATTTCAGCCTTTTCTTTCTCACTCCAGGCGTAGTCATTGTCTGACTCTCTGTTTCTCCTCCTACTTTTGTCTTCACTATTCCTGACATCAAAATTTTTTTTAGTTCTCCAGCAGTCCTCTTTTTATTCTGTGCCCTAATTTATTTTCTCTTTCCTTATTTCCTGCAGTCAAACTAAGCACAGCACTCAACATACACACTGGCCCTTTCTGTTTTCTTTATAATTTTTGGTGGCTTTGAGCTTTTTTTTTCCCCTTCTTCCATGCTCTTAAACCTCACTCACCCTTATGATTATACCGATATCTTTGCTCCTGAAAAAGGACAGAATATTACAGGTATGTCGTTTAAGGACTTCACATCTGGACACAGTACAGAACATCATTATTTATCCCCTTTTGACTAATGATTTTTCCTGTTTCAGTCCTTTCAGTGGATTCTGTAAGGATAGCAGTGTTGTCAAAGGTGATAAAAACACTCATGAAAATGGTGTGGTATTGGAGATATTTCTTCTTGTCCTCCAAGTTTTTCACTATTTCTCTCCGGATCCTTTAAAAGAAGTGGGTGGAAGCTGGTCACAGTACTTCGCTGTCCAATCCTTTATCTATTCCATCTGATGTTCTCAAAGGAAAGGGACAAGGTAAAAAAAAAAAATGAACTAGGAGAGAAAGATCTAAATGATGTGAATTCAGAAAGGGAGATCACTCTGGCACATATCCATAATCAAGGCAAAGTTACCTCCCCACTCTCCAGACAATCCCCCCCTTAACCGGAATCCTGATGCTACATGCCGAGGGAGATGTGACATTTGTTTGGACAACTAAGAATATTGCAAAACTACTTTTGGTAGAAAATGCCTATCATTTTATACAGAGGTGCCAATCTCTGAACAGACTTGTGAGGAACATTTTTGTGAAAATTCTGAGGATTTCTGACAGTTGATAGGAATACATACACTATCACACCCCAAACAAAGCAATGACATTTTAGACGCTTTATTTATGTTTTTTTTATCCTTTTGTCAAGTGCTTTCATGGAATCACTGCCAACACACTGTTGCTCTTACATTTTTGAAACACACTGTCACCAAGCTTCATCTCATGACTTGGCTCCTTTTTGCACTTCAGAATCATCAGTGTCTCTGTAGCTGGGATCAGCAGCACTCCACTCATCACAGAAAAAAAGCAACCAGAATCTGCACTTCTGTTCTAATTTCTTTGTTTTCTTTTTTGCCTCAGCTTTAATTGGTCCAGCAGGTTGTTTCAACAAGATGGTAGCTAAAGAAGCTGAACTGGGAGTAAGTTTCCAAACAGCTCTTTGGCTACACGGACATCAGATGTGCAAACCCTGCCAATAAACTAATTTTTTTTTCGCGAGCAGAATCTTTCACGTCAAGCGGAATAACATGCATCTGAGCTTAAGAAATTCCACCAAAAGCTGACAGGTAGGCAGCTCTGAATACATCAACGGATGGGTTAAAGTTCTAATGTTACACTCAATATACTTTTAAAGACCTTTTGGCTAATATCATGGGATTGGCGCAGTTGTGACGGAAACAACACGACAAATCAATGGTCTTGTTTAGGTTTTATTTACTTCATTTGACCACAGCAACAGGGAAAAGGGACAAAACAAAAATCAATCCACTTTCTTCAGATGTGGTAAAAGGTGTTGAGTATGTAATTCGAGTGAAAAAAAAAAGAGCAATAAATTCACAGTGATTTAACAAATGCACTCCCAACATTCTGCCGGCATTTTCTTACAGAGCACACAATAAGAAGTCAATGATATTAATTTTCTTCTTCTTCATCTTAAGTATCAATCAACAATCATATAATTTGATCTCAGAATGTTTTGTGTACATGTGCATCGCTTAATCACACCCTTCTTCATCCAAACCACTTTGCTATAGTCTTTACAATACTTTATGCAATGGCACACATCTCTTCGCCTGGTCAAGATACTTCAAAGGCAGAAAATTCTACACGTAGAGGAATTCCTACTTGCATGCTGGATGGCCTTGATCTAGTTCTGTTTGAGTCAAAAAGGTCATCTCCATGACAAGAACATCAATGCTTACCTTCAGCTGTGACTTTATACTTTGTGTTAAGTGTGGTTCCTTTCCTTTGACCATACACTGGCAAACGGGAGAAATTTTCATATTTTCACTGGCTCTGCGTACCTGCTGTGTTAATAGCATTCAACGGCTTCACTGGCACCTAGTGTACGGTTTGTCCCTGTGAATTTGTTATCACCCACAACAAGCCAGGTCAAATCGTTGGTAGAAAGTTAAATTCATATTTCAATTTTATTTGAATTTTTAGGTTGTGTAATGGCATCTTGCCATAAAAATATCGTTTTCTTAAAACATGACAGTCACTGTTTCTTATCTCTGGTCTTTCTTGTATAGTGGTTTGCTTTAATTTCCATAATTAGTAGTTCTCTTTCATTACCTTTATAATCTTCTCCTTTAAAGGCAATTTTGGATTTGAAAATATGGCTAATCTGATAGATTATGATGAAGATTAACAATATCACAAAGCATTGAGTTGAATTCTGACTTAATAAACTACAAAAAAAGATTTGCACTCAACAGCTGACAACCTTGAAATAAATCTTCGTTCTTGTAAGACTTTTTTCAAGAAACAGTATCAAATATCCACTGTGGTGACATATCTTCTCCACTGCTTCCTACCTTTCAGTTCTCCATGACCCATACGGCCCAGTCTGCCGATGACCAGCCTGGTGGGTCGGGTGGACATGGAGATGAGGCCAAGGATGTAGTCCCACAACTTGGACAGTCCATGCTTTCTGGCCGACGCTTTCTTTCGCTGATTCCTGAATTCAGAATATGGAAAAATCTTACTGAAATGTGGCTGTTTTCTTCAGGTACACCGTCTGGATAATTATATCTCAGCAGGTCAAAAATGTGATGTGAAGAATATAAAATCCCTCTCTCCATCATGCCCATTATTAGATCCTCACTGTTCTGCAAATTATACATGTTGCTTTAACTGTTTGTTCCTCTTTTCCTGCACTACATGCCACACTGACTGCTGTCATCATATGTGTCATAGCTGCCGAAACAATTCTATTCTTTGTACCTGTGACAGACACTAATGCATTGCCATCAACAAATATACTATTTCTCTGTTTGCCCTGTCTTCCTGTAAACTTAATACCTAAAGACTGCCCTCAACCATTTACGAGAGATTCCGATCCAATTTTCATTTATGTTTTAAAGTTTAAAGCTTCAGCACTGATCCACTATTATCATTAAATACACTTCTGGTTTATTCTACCACTCAAGAACGATTCAACTGATCCACTATTACCATTAAATACACTTCTGGTTTATTCTACCACTCAAGAACGATTCAACATCTCCTTCCCTATTTTCACTTTGTTATTTCTTTGGAAGCTTTCAGTATTATGATCTGCTGGTTGACGATATCAGCTGTTGTGAAAATGGCTGTCATCTGCAAAGCGCTTTGATTCAAGCCCAAAACTTTATAAACATTTTTTCAGCCAGTGTCTAGTGCGACTATGAATGACAGTCAAAGCAGACTGTCCATTTAACATGATTGTGGGAAGACTGTCCACTTGGACATGGCTGCAGCAGAGAGTACATTAAGCATGATTTGCACTCAATATGACTGATGTTTACAGTCCAATTTTAGCAAGTGTAGGCAACTGTCTATTCAATATAATTGTGAGCGACTGTCCTTTTAACTTGGTTGTGGGTTAGTGTCCATTGTTAGTGTCCATTTAACATAATCGTGAGCGACTGTCCTTTTAATATAAATGTGGGTTACTGTCCATTTAACATAATTGTGAGCGACTGTCCTTTTAGCATGATTGTGGGTTACTGTTCACTTATCATCATTGTGAGCTACTGTCCTTTTAGCATGATTGTGGGTTACTGTTCACTTAACATCATTGTGAGCAACTGTCCTTTGACATGATTGTGGGTTACTGTCCACTTAACATAATTGTGAGTGACTGTCTTTTTAATATGATTGCGGGTTACTGTCCACTTAACATGATTGTTAGCGACTGTCCTTTTAATATGATTGTGGGTTACTGTGCACTTAACATCATCGTGAGCGACTGTTCATTTAATATGATTGTGGGTTACTGTCCATTTAAAATATTTGTGAGCGACATCCTTTAAAGACCTGTTCACCCTATATCTGCTTTTGGTGTACTTTCCAATGAAAATAAGCGTATTTTCTGCAAAGAGTGTGCACACAATTTCACATTTCTATCAAAACAGGAGAGAGAAGGGACGGTCCTTCATTCCATTTTCACCAGCCATCACATTGCAGATGCTTCTTACCGGTAAGAACCACATGACCTTGCTCCGATTTCGAGAAAACAGGTTCGTTCTGATACAATTTACTTTCAAACCTGATTCATCAGCATACTTTGGCACACGTTCACACTCTCTCGCTGGTTTTTCGACGTTGCAGGGTACGTTGTCGAAGAAACGGGCACTGTAAAACCGATTTCCAGCGCAGAAGTTAGCAAGAGTTGTCACTCTTTGGTCAAAGCCTCCACTGCAATTTTTTTTTTTCTTTTCTTTTTACCCAAGTTCAATTACTGCTCAAGAACTCTGTCTCCAGAATTTTGTTCGACATATTTCTTTTCAGTTCCTCGTATTCGTCATATTTTCGCCAAACGTGTGTACAAAATATGGTGAAATCGTACAGGTAAACGGTCTGCCTTTAACATAATTGTGGTTACCATTCATTTAACACAGTTGTTAGCGACTGTCCTTTTAGCATGACTGTGGGTTACTGTCCACTTAACATAATTGTGAGTGACTGCCGTTTGACATGATTGTGGGTTACTGTTCATTTTATGACTGTGGTTAACTGTCCATTAAACATGGTTGTGATAGACTGTCCAAACTGTGGGTTACTGTCCTTTTCACATGGCTGTGGGTTACTGTCCTTTTAACATGACTGTGGGTTACTGTCCTTTTAACATGACTGGTTACTGTCCTTTTCACATGGCTGTGGGTTATTGTCTTTTTAACATGACTGTGGGTTACTGTCCTTTTAACATGGCTATGTTACTGTCCTTTTAACATGGCTGTGTGTTACTGTCCTTTTAACATGACAGTGGGTTACTGTTCTTTCAACATGACTGGGTTACTGTTCTTTCAACATGATTGGGTTACTGTCCTTTTAACATGACTGTGGGTTACTGTCCTTTTAATATGACTGTGGGTTACTGTCCTTTTTAAAAAAAATATATGACTGTGGGTTACTGTCCTTTTAACATGACTGGGTTACTGTCCTTTTAACATGACTGTGGTTACTGTCCTTTTAACATGACAGTGGGCTACTGTCCTTTTAACATGGCTATGTTACTGTCCTTTTAACATGGCTATGTTACTGTCCTTTTAACATGGCTGTGGGTTACTGTCCTTTTAAACGTGGCTGTGGGTTACTGACTTTTTAACATGACTGTGAGTTACTGTCCTTTTAATATGACTGTGGGTTACTGTCCACTTAACATGACTGTGGGTTACTGTCCTTTTAATATGACAGTGGGTTACTGTCCACATAACATGACTGTGGGTTACTGTCCTTTTAACGTGACTGTGGGTTACTATCCTCTTAATATGACAGTGGGTTACTGTCCTTTTAACATGACTATGGGTTACTGTCTTTTTAATATGACAGTGGGTTACTGTCCACATAACATGACTGTGGGTTACTGTCCTTTTGACATGACTGTGGGTTACTGTCCTTTTAACATGACTGTGGGTACTGTCCTTTTAACATGACTGTAGGTTACTGTCCACTGAACATGACTGTGGGTTACTGTCCTTTTAACATGACTGTGGGTTACTGTCCACTAAACATGGCTGTGGGTTACTGTCCTTTTAACATGATTGTGGGTTACTGTTCTTTCAACATGACAGTGGGCTACTGTCCTTTTAACATGACAGTGGGTTACTGTCCTTTTAACATGACAGTGAGTTACTGTCCTTTCAACATGACAGTGGGTTACTGTCCTTGTAACATGACAGTGAGTTACTGTCCTTTCAACATGACAGTGGGTTACTGTCCTTTCAACATGACAGTGGGTTACTGTCCCTTTAACATGACAGTGGGTTACTGTCCACTTAACATGACAGGGGGTTACTGTCCTTTTAACATGGCTGTGGGTTACTGTCCTTTTAACATGGCGGTGGGTTACTGTCCTTTTAACATGATGTGAAGATGATAGAAGTGTGTTTACAGTCACTTCAAACTTGGCTGGCAGTGTGTGATATAACCAAGAAATGGGGAGTCTGCATGGATGCGGCTGATGGATTCTAGACTTTCTGTATCAAGTTACCACCATAGTCAGTTGAAATAATGTGCAACAAAGAAACAGACACATGCACTGCGAACTAAACTCACCACTCAATTTTCATACAAAATTTGGTGTGCCTTTGACTTTCATTATTGTCATTTTTTCTCAAACAGTACCAAATGTTCAAAAGTTCATAAAAAGATTGTTGAGTTCTAAAGAAGAAAGAGAAAGATACATCCAAAGTTGAAAGAATGTGAACATTACATAAATAAGGTAGAAAGTTAAAGACTTTGAGCTTTATTATCTATTTCAGGATATAAAAGGTCATATTCTAAGCCCAAGCCAAAGGAAAAAATACAGATAATGGAGAATCACATATCATAATCATAGTAGCATCTGTGACTTTCATATCTATTGTAACATTCTAGTTTATGAATATCAAAGAGATCTACAGCCACAATAGTACCTGTTAGGAATGTGGATATTGATGGTGCAGGTGTCTAGCAGTTCTCCCTGGTTGTCTGTGGCAACAGCCAACAGGAAGCGCTGGTCATGGGATAGACAGTAGGTGACCAACATGATGCTGGCCCTGTCTGTCTGCTCCACGTTAAGGTCAGTGAGAGTTGTATGAGCCGACTTCATTGGGGCAAGAATGTAGGGTGGACTGTACAGCCGAGTGGCTATTCCTGGTTCACTCTGTCAACAAAAAGTCACAGGATTCATACAAATCTGACTTTGTTAAATTAAATACAGCTTATGACCTGTTACTGACTAGGTTTAAATGTTCCATCACCCATTGTGCATCTGCTTCCATTCATGTGTGTAAGGATGATACAACCAAGTTATAAATAAACATCCCCCCCCCCCCCCAATTTTTGTATGTGAGCATATATTTTTTTTATGTGAGAATATAAGCATACATACCAACAAACAGCATGACTCCACTTACCTCACTCTCTTTTTAATATCGACATGCTTTCATTTTTTAGACATGAGACTGAGAAATTGTACCTTGACCTGTATGGTTGGCATCATGGTGGGAAGGTAGTGTTCTTTATAGCCCAGCCAATAGTAAAGGGCCATATCAGGGCTGTCATCACGCTGAAGTCAACTCACAAGTCATATAATATTTAAAAACAAAACAAAACAAACAAAAAAAACAAAACAAACAACAACAAAAAACCCTTATTCATACAACCCTTTAAAACACACCTTTAAAACCATACTTAAAGAGATCACTGGACCGCGCAAGCCCTCTGACCATGGCAAGATAGCAATCCCAAGAGGGGGGCATCATGGGGCCACAGAAGATCCTTAGTGGGAGTCCAGTGGGCAATGCCCTTGATGGAGGCTCTTAAAGCTGAAGGTTTTCTTCTACCTCAAATCACAAGTCGGCCTATAACAATGAATCATTTTGTGCCTTTGCACTCTAACTCATGACAGCTAATTCCATCCTCAGTCAAGCATGAAACTCAGAGACTCTTTCTCAGTTTAGCATGGTACTGGGTATCTTTCTATCCACAGACCTGTTGTCCCTTTATTTCAGCATGTAATAGTGAGGAACCTGTCCAAAACTAATAAAAGCGGTAAAATCTGTATTCATAGTAGTAAAACTGGCCGCTATGAGTTTTCCCTGTCAATCAACAGCAAGTTATAATACTGACAAAACTCTGCACACTTAAGTAAGCACATTATTAAACTTAATTACTTCAATTGTAAATGAAGTGGTATCCCACTGAAAATGCTCTCATCAAAGAATCACAACCTCTGGAACTCCTTCAGAATACAGAAGGCTACTGAGTATGCCATTGGAATCTAAGGAACAAGGAAACACTGGATCAATACCCAGCACTTTCTGCTTTTTCTTCAACCATGACCAAAAGGATGAAAAAGTGAGTTTATACTGATTCAAGATACCAAACACAAAAACAAAGAAATTATACAAGATGCAGAGCATATAAACGTACTCCCAGTTTATCTTGAATATGATGTCACAATCAATCATGCGTCATAATGTATTTCGTCACTTCGGCTTATGACGCAAAGAAGCTTTGATGTTATTTTTGTTTGCGTTATCTTTTTCTACATATTCCATAGAGAAAAAAAAATGTTTTGGGCCGTTATAGCCGTTAGTAACAGCTATTCTGGTAAAATAAAACATCGGGCATCATCCGTGACCCATAATGAACATACCCACAAATTTTCAGAAAGATCGGCCCAGTTTTTTCTGGAGTGAGTGGAACACATTTTTATCACGGACAGACAGCATTTCTTCGTTCCCATTGTAATGTACTCCCTGTTCTACAAGAACTGGGAGTACAAAAACAGGCAAACACAATCCTCTTTAGGAAAACAAAAATGGTAACGCTTGCGTGTGGGCAAAACAGTGTTAAAAGTATCATCACCTCTCCACTTGCTCTGTGTCAAAGCAACTGTTGATCATTACTGATGCACAGGGTGCGATGCTGTCAATGATCTGGTGGAAAAATTGCTACAGAAATGTCTTAATGATGTGAACTCTTTGTCTTCAGAAGACCTCTGTGATATTACCGCAGATGGAGCATTCTTGTCCTATTCACATGACATACTGATGGTGACCAGAAAATTCAAACCAAGAGGTTTAGATGGACAAGCAGGAGAAAAAATATGTAGCAGCTCTAGTAATGACTTACCGCTTTGTTCTTGAGAAACAGTTCGGCGCCAGCACATGGTCCAAAGCCGGTCAAGGAGCGGCCAGATATGGTGTGTGTTAAGTTCCATCGGCAGGCAGTGAAGACTGAGAAGGCCAATGACTTCAGGGCTTGGGTCTGGGCGCTGCCCTCTTTATGATCCACGATGGTGTTCAATGGGACCACCTTCAATTATACAGACAAATGGTGTTTGGTTGTAACTGTTGTACAGAAGCAGACTTGTGTGTGCACACAACTTTGTAGCATGACGACCACTAAGCTGCGAGAGCCAGTGGCAAATCTACCTCGTTATCAACTACCAAGTTGAATGTAAAACTGCAGATACATATTTTATATGCACAGGCAAGTCATACGATTGTCTAACTACAGACTGACAAATATTAATATAAAAAAGAAGTTAAAATATGTTGGCTGTGCACTCTGGATGCAAATTCAATGACTATTTTTAATGCACTGACTCCGACAAAATGACCATCACGTTAAAAACATATGTGTGCCAACTTCACATCACACTGTGGAATAGACAAGACAGTTTCTGCAAAAAACAAAAACAGTCAATTATCAAGCACTTCAAATCATTTGATTCCACTTACTTTAAGTGAGTGTTCACCATGGTATGAGTGGGATATCATATCATCTTGTCATACAATAATACAAATGATACAACTGATTAATAAGCTGGGGATCTGGAGAATTAAACCGTCACATTTCTTTATGTGGTACTACAGAAAAATTACATTCTAGAGACTGTCTAGGAACCATTTTAAAAATCTGTCTGAGGAAAGGCTCTTTGGGGATATTTGATAAACTGACAGCTTTTCCCCCTCTATTTTCATGACTGCTGTAGATTCTATTATATTTGACTTGGTTTAAAAGGTTAGTTTACTTATCACAGTATTAATCTTTGGGTATACTGGTTTTCTACCTTGTTCAGGCATTTACCTTGGGGGGGGGGGGGGGGGGGGGCGATGATGGCAGGTTCTTCTTCACAAATACACCATCATAAAAAACATTTATTCAGCAAGTATATGTCCCTGCTAAACACCCCATAGAGAAAGGAATAGGTGTGGTTGGGAGGATATTAGAAACAAAAACCTCTCTCACTATTAATGCCAACAGATGCTGACCTTTTGAGGAAATCTGTCCCAGATGACTTCAAACTTTCAGACGACATAATAATGCTATTCAAGTCTTAAGCAGCCAGTTCTCCTCTTGGGTGACATTTTAATACAAGAGCATGAAGCGCAACAGTTCTCTGAGTACCTGTTCAGTTATTTTCATTTTCAGAGTCATAAGTCTGCTAGCTGTGGGGTCTACATACTGGTACCTAGGGTGTGGAATGTTCAATGTTTCCGAACTTCCCTTGTCAACATCATTTCCAAGTTCAAGATGTAAAAGTAAGCGTTTAATACTGTGAGGCTAAAAATAATTCACTGGATGTCAACAGCTTGTCCAGAGATGAAGAGAGCAGTAGGCATTACAATAAAACAAAAAAAATCGGCTTTGTTCAAATGGCTTTAGACAGAAAAAAGGATCTGACATTTTAAAAAGTGTATGTCCTGTTCCGCTTTCTTTTCACAAAAGGTGAAGTTAATAACCTGTGCGCTAGTTTGTGAGTTTTGGCTTCAGTGGCATTCTGTGATTTCAACACTATCTTACAGACAAATGCTTAGTCTGGGAGCAAATGGTAGCAAATAAACTGAAAGTATACACATGATGTGTACGAGTGAGTGAGTGTGTGTGTGTGTGTGTGTGTGTGTGTGTGTGTGTGTGTGTGTGTGTGTGTGTGTGTGATTGTGTGTGCCTACTAGGTTTTGATGGCTAAATGTTAGGTACGTCCTCCCTGAAGTGGATACCTGTAGTACAGTGTTGTTGTGCAGATGAGAGGGCAGCACCATCTGCTGGTAGCATCGCAGTAGCCCCACCATGGCCAAGCGGTGCAGCTCTGACCACTCCTGGCCATAGGAGAAGGGGTCAATCAGGTAGATCACCACTGCTGGCATGCTGCTGCTGTCTTCCAGCACTTCAGCCTCCACCAGGTTCTCCCGCTGCCCTGACCCCTCACCCTGACAGCTGCCATCTACAAAGGAAGCAACAGCATAAAAAGATAAGTTTTGTTAGTGTTCAACTTAGTGAGTGACATGTTGCAAAAATTTAACAATGACATTTATCATTGTTCATTGGTTAGGACAGTGTGGGACTAGTCACAAATGTTCAAATAACCGATAGATAGGTGAAACAGCAGAAAAGGTAAACTGTCAACTTACAGGTGGAAAAGAAGTTAGGACGTTTCCACACTTAGTGTCTTCATCGGCAGAATGAGTCAGTGACAGACAGAAACAAAAAGAAGAAGAAGAAGAAGACAGCAACAACAAAAGAAAAAAAAGAAGAGTGTTCACACACACACACAAACAGGTACACAGAAAGTGAGCACAACTAACAAGGAGGGAGGGGGGAGGGAGGGGGGAAAGAGGCCTACTGTAAACACACATCCTAGTGTACACCTGCACCCTTCACACACACTACCAAGGGTGACACACATACTGACAAACAAACAAACAAAAATTGTTCGAAGCCTGGAAGACACCTCGGTCACTCCTTGGTATTCAGTCCATTTGGGATGCAGGTGCCGAGGCGGGCGATGACTGTAGACTCCATGAACAGCCTGTAAGGGCCACTTGCATGGTTCTGCCAGACTACAGCAACTCTTGAATGCTTGAAGCTATGTTGAGGGCTGTTGAAGTGCACGTCTACAGGGTCACTGTATCCCAGGTGCATTGACCGCAGGTGCTCTGAGAAGCGATCATCTAGGTGACGGTATGTCTCGCCAGTGTATTTCTTGTTACACAGTGTGCACGTTAGGACATACACTATGTTCTCAGTCTGGCAGTTGAATGGCGCCCTGACAGTGACCTCCCCTTGGGGCCGATGATGGTCCTTGATTGGTCAATAAACGGGCATGTTTTGTAGCCTTTGATACCACAAGGACTGGTGCCATAGCAGCTCGCACCAGGTGGTCCCGAAGGTTAGTGTCACGTCTGAACGCAACCAGTGGCAGGCGGGAAAAACTTCTTGTAGGGAAGGATCGGACTGTACAATGTGGAAGTTGCGGAGCAAGGTGTTTTTTACAGTAAGGTTGTGGGGGTGAAACGTGAGGACAGCAACAGGGTCCCAGTTTTGCCTGCCTCTTTGTTGGCTAGGGGTCCCAGTTTTGCCTGCCTTTTCGTTGCCTACACTGAGGAGCAAGCCTTCAGCCAGTACACAGGATATACTCCAGCGTTGTTGAGGCGCTACATCAGTGACATCCTGGGTATTGTTCTAAGCAAGATGAGCGCCATACAGCTCTGAAATTTGCCTGCAACGCTGTGCGCGCCAATACTCAACTAACTTCTCCTTCTTCCACAATAGGCTCGTAATAATTTCAATTAAACTGCAACCTCCTAGCGTAGGTCTAGTTTAATTTTCTAATTAAGAATTTCTATTTTTGTAATGAAAGCAGAGTCATTTGCCTTCATTTGACCAGCTATTGTTATATGTTAAAAATCACTCTTTTACATAGAAACTTGTTATGGTTTACAGGATGAGGTTAATCCTACTAACCAACTTTGACCTTCTAATAATGATGCACCGTTTGTTTTGTTTGAATAGTTCATCAATCATATGAATCATTTCACAGAAAATTCATGTCCGAATTCAATCTGTACAAAACATTACCATTCACTAAAGTGCAAATCATTTAAAGACAATGATGAGAGCCTGAAGCTGGCCAGCATAGTGGAAAAGCCTAGATCAGGGGCCTTCTATACATACTCTGGGGATATCAGCATAGTGGTTGGACCAAACAAAATTACCTCATTGCCCCACACAGAAATGGGTCCATGGCTTCAAATGGGGAGAAGCTGTCAGAACGAGGTTAACTGCTTCAATTGGGGCAGATTTTAATGATTATCAGACTATCAAAGTTACCTCACACAGAAACCCCAACCAAGGCCAAGTTATAGACTTCTAATTCCTGAATGGCTCTAAGCAATCTACTCCACACACAAAGAGAAAGATGTATTCTAATTTATATTCTATTACTGCCAGAAATGGTGATAAATGGCTGTATATGTGTTCTTGCCTTTATTGTCCTCACTGTTAGCCTGAGTGCCATTTGGGGTGGTAGAGGATGCATTCCCAGGAGCAGGGGACTGGCTTGCCTCAGGAGTAGGTGGATGGGAGGGAGCCGGCTCTGGAGTTTTGAACTGTGGCTTGTGAGAGGACCCAGAGGCTGCATCCAATCCTAATTTCTCCAGGTTCTGCTGCACCAGTAAGGGCCCTGCAGAATAGATGGATCAAAACTGCAAATGGGTGACAACAGTTGGGGGTGGGCAGGTGTAGTCCTCTAGGGGAAGGACTCAGAATATTTTCTCTATTAAAGTTATATTAAAATTTCACCTCCACCCTCTCTCTTACTAGAGATGGAAGGAGTAACTTTCCAATACTAGTCATCGAAAGACATTCTTATTTTTCTTAGGACTATTAAAAATACTCAAGAGTGGCTCTGGAATAATTCTCCTTAGGTGATCATTCTTCAGTTATGGTGTCATGACTTGCTCCCTGCTCTCTTGTTTTTTTTTTGTTTTGTTTTTTTTGTTTCTTGATTCTGCTTATATAGTGATGTTCCACACTAAGTACGGATAAGATACTTGTTTGGACATGTAAGTATTAAACGCCCTTTTTCATATGGCAATATTCCATGCCAGGTTGGGATTAAGCATTTGTTTCAGTATATCATGAAACTACATTTAGTATTAACATTCCTGCAACACGCCCACTGACTGATTGTACTGAAAGCCTATTGATCTTTTTGGAAGTCTCCTTCCTTTCTTGATTTTGGTTATACAAGCTTGCGTTCTTACTTTGGTTTGTTGCATTGTTTGGATAGCAACCTAGTTTTTAGCTATTTACTTGCATGTCTGACAGGCAGCAAGGACAAATCCATTCCCCCTACAGGAATGACAGGGGAAACAATGAGTAAATGTTGGCTATCTGGTGATAAAATTACTTTGCTGGCTCTGGGGTTTTAGATATGTCTGGGTGGTGCGCATACTCTCTATCTCATGTGAGAGTGTTTTTCCCACCTTTTTTTGACAATCATGCAATGGTCGGACAGGCAAGTATGAGAAAAAGGAGTCTTCCCCAAATGAAAAATAGCATAAAACTTGTCCCAACACCGAGGTGCCCTCCCTCCTCCCTGTTTCAACCATGAAAAGTGCAGAAACTGAATCATTAGTATACAAAAGGAAAAGACAGAGCATCATGGGCAATTACTCCTGCTGTTTCATTATAAACTTGAGGATTGGTTAGCTCCTTTGTTCTCCATAAATTTCTGGTTTGGGGTTCCCGATGTAAAGCATTTGCTCACGCACAAATGGGGTTAAGTATTTCATTGGAGAGATAAGTATTTTGTTAAATTACTTTTACTAGAGAAATTCCTATCCATACCAGCACTTACCTAGCAAGTATTTGAGCACCTGAGCATACAGTTTTAGTTTTGCTGCCATTGGATTGTCACCTGCAAAAAGGAAGAAAGAAAAGTAAACATACTCCCAAGGCAAACAGTAATGACAAGAAAAACTTCAGCACACAGCAAACAGTAATGACAAGAAAAGCTTCAGCACAAAGAGATTTACTACCCACCCCTGCTTAGTTTTCCTCATCCTAATCATCCCCTTCATTCAGAAGGATAAGAATATTACGATTAAATCTGTTCAACTATATATATATATACACCAGTCTCAAGTATACATTTTTTCCTCCTTGTTTGGCTATATACAAATCTACAACGTCGAACTTTGTGTAAGCTACAGCTGGTCTGCCTGGACTGTTCACCCAAAATGTTTGTGGCTTACTACAACTTAATATAAAAATTATTACCACACTTTCAGTCAACAACAACAACTGCTTCCATCCTCACATCATGACCCCCAATCCAATATGGAACTCGCTGTGGGCCATCGCCAACACAAGCGAGAGAGGACTGGTGGGAATTTGAGTTTGACATGGCAAGTATATATAGCCAAACTGGTTATATATAATAAAAAGGAAATTTTTATTCTAAAATTACGTTTAATCTAACATACTTACCGTGGCTCACTAATGCAATAAGCGGCAGCAATTTGCTATCCCTGCCTCGTATACAATAAAGTCCGTACGGACAACAAAACCCCTGAAAGGGCCTCGTGCCTTGCGCATGCTCAGATCAATCCTCTTTTCGAGGTATATTAAACCTTGACTGAGAACTCCTAATGGAACCAGGAAGGCGGGGAGGTAGGGAGGGTCTCTGCGTGAGCCACGGTAAGTATGTTAGATTAAACGTAATTTTAGAATAAAAATTTCCTTTTAATTACACATACTATACCGTGGCTCACTAATGCAGAGTCGCACTACCTGGAAGGAGGGCTCACCTGGTTACCGTCTGGAGGAGCGAGAAGAGCCGGAGCGTGTGGAAGAGCCAGAGCGTGTGGCGGAGATGGAGTGTTGAGCCACCACAGCTGATGCGATGCCCCTAGACCCATCATCGCGCAGACGAGAAACGTCGCGCAGATAGAAATGGATGAAGGTGCCAGGAGAACGCCAATATGCAGCATCTAACACACTCTGAATGCTGGCATTATGAGCTACTGCCAGCGAAGACGCCCATGCCCTAATCTCATGAGGTCTTGGTGAGAAAACAGCCAAATCCCCTTCAGGTCTCGCGTACGCAGCTTTAATCACTTCTCTCAGCCATCGAGAGATTGAAGAGCGTCTGATGTCCTCCTTATAACCTTCGTTGTAAGAGAGAAACAGGTGGCGCTGCTTGGAGCGAGAAGATTTTGTGCGTTTCCTATACTCCCGCAGAGCGCGCACCGGACAGAGAGTGCGGTCTTCATCGTCCGGGGCGAGAATAGAAGTGAGAGGAAGAATGGAGATAGTCGGGGATGGAGAACCTGGCAACTGGTTCTTCGCTAAAAATTCAGGGAGGAGGCGAAGAGACATCGAGCCATCCGGTTCGGAGGCGACGTCCCGGGCAGGCCACTAAGGGCGTGGACTTCACTGCAGCGCCTCCCTGAGGCCAGGGAAATGAGAAAGGCTGTTTTGAAGGAAAGAAACTTCAGAGAACACTCCCGGATGGGCTCGTAAGGGGGGAGCCTGAGGGAGGAGAGAACTAAGAAAAGATCCCACGCCGGGGTGCGGCGGGGGCATCGGGCCTCCTGTAGGGCTGCTCCTCTGACCAGATCCCGCAGAAGAGGGTCGTCCACGAAGGAGGGGCCCCCTAACTGGCGGATAGTGGTGCAAATAGCCGCCCTGTGAACTTTAACAGAGGAGGCAGAAAGTTTTTTCTCAGATGAAAGAAAAGCTAGATAGTTCGCCAACTGACATTGAGAGGGAGAATGAGGGGATACTGCGTGGTTGGAGCACCAAGAGAGCCAGCCATTCCAGTGGACACTGTAGACGCTTTGGGTGCCTGGCCTGTGGGCGTGTTCCACAAGTCCGATTACCGCTGGGGAGGCGCCTTGTGAAGACAGCACGTCCCGCACAGTAGCCAGGCGTGAAGATGCAGCACGTCTGGGTTGCCGTGTGGAATGCCTGACCGTGGCTGAAGCAGGGACTTTGCTTTTAAGGCGAGCGGTATCGGAGGCACGTGAGACAGGTGTAACAGTTCTGGAAACCACGCTTGGGCCGGCCAGCGTGGAGCCACCAGAATCAGCGTGGCTGCGTCCTCCCTTGCTTTGCGGAGAACCTTTCCCAGAATGGGGAATGGGGGAAAGGCATAGCCCATCAGTCCGGACCAAGGGATGGATAGGGCGTCCACAGCCCACGCTGCCGGATCCGGGACTGGAGAGACATACAGCTGGAGACGGTGGTTGAACCGGGTGGCGAACAGATCTACCTGTGGTTTGAACCACACAGTCCAGAGAGGTTCCAGGACTGAGTGGACGAGAGTCCACTCCGAGGGAAGAACCATGTGCGACCTGCTGAGAGAGTCCGCAAGAATGTTGATTTTCCCGGGAACGTGCTTGGCCGAGATCCGGATGGAATGTGCCTCGCACCAAAGTAGAAGCTGTTCCGCTCTCAAGGACAGGGAGTGAGAACGCGCCCCCCCTTGTTTGTTGATGTAACATGCCACAGTCGTGTTGTCGGTGTTGAGGAGAACGTGTTTTCCCTTCAGGAAGGGAAGAAACTCCTTGAGGGCTTGGAACACGGCTTCCAGCTCCAGCCGATTGATGTGCAAGGACCCCATCTCCGGGGACCATTGTCCGGCCGCCGTCAGAGAGCTGACATGGGCACCCCACCCGGACTGGGACGCGTCCGTGAACAGGTCTTCCTGTGGAGGAGGGGGCGTGATGGGGACTCCCTGAGTCAGCCAGGACTGGGAGTGCCATTGGGTCACCGATGATTGGAACCACTGGCCGAGGGGAACCGGAAGGTCCCACGACTGCAACGCCTGAGACCAACGCTTGCGAAAGAGGCGTTGGAACCGGCGTTTGTGCAGTCGTCCGAGGGACACTAAGGGGGCCAAGGACTCCATCAGACCCAGAAGGGAGGCCAGCTTTCTGGCCGGAGCCTGATCCAAGGAGAGGAGAAGGGCCAAGAGATGCTGGAGGCGAACAAGACGTTGGGGGGTTGGAGAGACCAACCAGTTGGTGGTGTTGAAGGACATGCCCAGGAACTGAAACTGCTGCGCCGGGATGAGATCGGATTTCTCCTCGTTGCGAACAAATCCCAGCTGCTGACAGAGGTTTAGAACCTGGAGAGTTTGCTGGGAGCACAGAGTGCTGGAGGAGGCAAGGAGAAGCCAATCGTCGAGATAGGCCTTCAGACGAATTCCTTTCTCCCGAAGGTGCATGCAAAGTTCCCGGACCACCTTCGTGAAAACCCAAGGGGCCGGGGCTAGCCCAAAGGGAAGAGCCCTGAACTGAAAAACGCGGCTTCCCCATACGAAGCGGAGGAACTTCCTGTCCCTTGGGTGGATCAAGAGATGGAAGTATGCATCTTTCAGGTCGATGGATACCGCCCAGTCGCCGGGGTGTATGGCATCGCGGACTGACATGGGGGTTTCCATCCGAAAACGGAGGACGAGAAGAAACCTGTTCAATGGCGAGAGGTCTAGGACAGGTCTCCATCCTCCAGAAGCTTTGGGGACCACAAAAATGCGGCCATAAAAGCCCGGAGAGGAATGGAAGAGGACTTCCTCTGTGGCTCCCTTGGCTAACAGCGAAAGGACCTCCTGATCCAAGGCCTGAGAGGCCGCTGGATCCCGAGGAGGAGCGAAAGGAGGAGGGAAAGGAGTGAGCGGAGCCTTTACTGCACCCCAAGGAAGACGAAACCCCGACCTGATCACCCGCAGAGCCCAAGGGCTCGCGGGAAGCCGCTCCCAGGCACTGAGGTGCCTGGACAGACTGCCCACAGGACCGCCCTGGGGTGAAGTACCCAGGTCGGGGGTAAGTCATTGGGGGTGGGGCGACTGAGACGTGGAAGCTTTCGGACCCGCCGGCCGTGCCTGAGGCCGACCCCTGCTGGGTTGCTTGCCTCGGACCCCCCGGGGACCAAATGACCTTCGTCCCTTGGGCTGAGAGGGACCCGGTGATGAGAAAGGCGCTGGCGCCTTGCGTTTTGAACCCGGGCGGGGGGGAGGGGGGCCAGAGTGAAAGGCGAGGTCACGCCTAATCTCGGCCTGGCTCTTAATGGTCGCCTGAACATGATTTCCGAAAAGAGACCCCGACTTGACTGGCAGGGCTCTGAGAGAGGCGCGGGCAGAGGCGGAGCGGGCCACAGAAGAAGCCAATAGGACGGCATCTCTTCTCGCTAGGACCGAGTTCAGATGGAGCCTAGCGAAGGCCCCGGCCGAATACTTCAGTCCATCAGCCATGGCCTGAATACAGGCCACCACTGCCGAAGAGTCTGCGGACTGGCGTAAAGCGAAGGACTCTGAATCAGGGTCCTTCAGGGCAGACACTAGTCCCCCTAGGAAGGAATCCATAACCGAGATGGATTCCAAACCCCTCCTTGCCGACTCTTCCCACTCGGCAAGGCAGCGCTCTGAAAGGGACACCTGCCGAGCGTGTGACTTAGACCTCTCCTGGACCAGGAGGAGGTCCTCCTGGGAGAGGGGGAGAGTGGCTTCTGGGATAGCGTCATTTGCCAAGAAGGCCTTCTTGGCAAATGGAAGCCTCTCTGGTTTGAGATACTTCCCGCACGCCAGTGCGCCCGGAAAGTCAGGGACAGAACCAGGCGTGATGTCCTGCGCCTCCGTGCCCCTGACCTTTAGTTGGGCCCTCCTCATGCAGTCAGCTACCATGACCGACTCCTTTAGGAGAGAGGAGGGCATAGCCGCCAGTGGGTGAGACCCCAGGGCAAGTTCCGCTGCCGAAGGGCAGGGGGCCCTGACCTCCTGAGAGGACGACACCGCCTCCGGGACAAGGGAAGCCAGAAAGGCCACAGAGTCCCGGAAGGAATAAGAGCCAGACGAATGGCCCTCGTCCTCCGACTCCGAATCCGCCAGGTCGGAGCCACAGACCGAGGGGGTGACTGCCCTTGGCGAGGAGGTGCGCGGCGAAAGCCCAGGGTGGCCTGGGCTGGCTGACTCTCCAGACCCCCCTGGGGAGGGATCGGCCGCCGGATGGGCCGAAGGGGCCTGGGAGGAAGAGACCTGCGCTGGTGGAGCGCTGGGCATAAAACCCGGCCACCAGGGGAACCCCGGAGCAGGGGGCTGTGGAAAGCCCATGGTCGGGGGATACTGCCATTGGGCCCATGGCGCCCAAGGCAAAGGGCCCTGACCCCATGATAAGGGGGGCTGAGGTTGTGGCTGCTGGCCCACCCCATTAAATGGGGGGCCTAAAGCGCCGGTCCCCTGAGGGACGCCCGGAAATGAGGGCGAAACCCAAGTGTTCTGCCCAAAAGGAGTGGCAGACACATGAGGTGGGGGAAGGGAAACAACCGGGGCCGAACGAGAATCGAGCCCCTGAGAGGGAGTTGCTTCCCTTGCATCGCCTACCGATCAAGAGGGAGAGGTAGGCGAGAGGGCTGTCTCATTGCCCCACCCCTGAGCCTCCGTTGTCGAGGGCTCGAGCATCTTCGGTTCTGCCATGGAGGCCGAACTGTGATCAGTAAAACCGCAGCTGAACTGAACACAAGATGCAGTAACGGGAACGACAGAACCGCAGCTGAGTCGCTCGCCGTTAGGGGACAAAGGGACGGGATCGACAGAACCGCAGCTGAGCCGATCACCGTCACGAATTATGGGATGCGAGGAAGAGCTCGCTGTCACAACAACAGAACCGCAGCTGAGTTGAAGTGAACCCTTGGGGAAAGAAGAAGAAGAGGAAGAAGAAGAAGAATAGAGAGAAAGTGACGCTGAAGGGGGGTGGAGGTTTTGGCGCGGCTAGAGACAAAGAGCCTGCCGGCGAGATGCGGGAATCGAATGACGAAACCTTCTTAACTCTCGCCTTACCACCCAAACGCTTCACGTACGTTTCTCCCTTAAGTGAAAACATAAGCAAGGACACCAAGAACAGCAACAACAATCGATCGATTGCGAGAAAAGCAAAAAAATACTTAGCTGCTCGTGTACACGAGGCTTAACGGGAAAATGGCTGCCGAGAAAAGAGGATTGATCTGAGCATGCGCAAGGCACGAGGCCCTTTCAGGGGTTTTGTTGTCCGTACGGACTTTATTGTATACGAGGCAGGGATAGCAAATTGCTGCCGCTTATTGCATTAGTGAGCCACGGTATAGTATGTGTAATTAAACTACCCATTTCGGTGTCACACTGTGCCTTGTCAAATTTTGCTTAGAAGTATGAGGACACCAGCATGTGCTCCGGTGGTTCGCCATGGGTGGCAAATATCCAGAAACAGACAAGTTAGCCGCACTGAATGTAATGTCAGTGGTATCATCAACTCTGGTAACCTGGAAATCCAAAAGATAATGTCTAATACAGAGGCTTTCAGAGCATCGGGGATGCAGAGTGCTGGAAGGCCGCTAAGGTGGCAATGGCCTCGATCTAGCATGGCCAAAATAGTGAGGGAAGAAGGATCCTGTTCTTGGGAGGGGAGGGTCACGACACATTCCCTCAGAAGGTTCTCAAAAAGAGAGGTGTAGGGAAAAGGCACAGATGGAAGGGGTTCCGCAGAGACTGGGACCTATTGTAGTTCAGCCCCAATCAGAAGAAAGGAAATCCAGTACCACAGGGAAGGGTTGGGGAAGGGATGTGGGGGTGGTAGACTTTTACCCAACCAGCCTCCAAGGAGGCAGCTTTTTTTCCTAAGCAGTCTCCATGGAGTGAGGAAAAGACCTGCTTCATGGTGGACAGGGTGCACAGCTGAAGATACTTTTGGGGGTCTGTTGTCTTGTGGGGCCCAAAAGGCCAGCTTACTACAGGGATGGGAGAAGGGTTCTCAGTGAAAGGGACCTGCAATACGAGCCACACCACTGACAGACTGCAGAAGAAGCAAAACAGTAAAGAAAAGAGAGAGAGAGAGAGAGAGAGAGAGAGAGAGAGAGAGACAGAGTGTGTGTGTGTGTGTGTGTGTGTGTGTGTGTGTGTGTGTGTGTGTGTGTGTGTGAAGGTTCGGGAGCATTGCAGCTGATGAACGAGTAAACAAGTAGTTGCTCGCAGATGGAGCAAAAAAGGGGTCAAGTAAGACCAAGGTATCAAGTCATGACCCACTCTTATTACGCTCATGGTTTACAGAGCTCATGTTTGATTAGTGCCAACTGGTAGCCCCCAACCCCCTCTGGGGAATGCTGACATGGGCTCTACTCATGTGTTAGGGTTTGAGGGTACTGTGAAGATGGCTCGTTTCCTTATCAATGGGCGAATGCATCCTGAGGGGTGTGATGCCAGCCCTTAGCAGATGGCCAGTGAGTGAAGCTGACTCCTGGATCAGCACCATTAGTCCACCCAAGGCTGGCTGACTACGAGCTGGTCTGTGCCAAGTCATTCTCCTTGTGAATTGCTAAAGAATCTGGAGGACGAAGCATGACAGCAAAAGGGGGACGCCCAATCAGACATTCACAAACATCCACGTTTTGTATTTCTTTGTGGTACTCGGTAGTTAGAGGCAAAAAGTCATCCTCTGTTGTAGGATTGATGCTGCCACCATTCTGTGTGGAACTGTGCCCACCCCCTTCACCTTCACTCTCCAATTCCACACATTCATAAGACTGTGTCGTCTACGAACAAGGGGATGGGTCCATCTTCTGACTCACTCTTACCAGTTCCTTTTGTCATTGTGTGAAGGGGACTTGTAAGAAGAAATATGTACTTCTGGCCAACATCCTTTCTGAATTTCCCTGAGAGGTTTGATGTTATCAGCATGATGATGATACGCTGAACCATAACTGTATCTTTCAACTTGCCCATTTTCAGAAGAAGTGTATTGTAAGGGCGAGTGTTGTGGGTACTGATGATTTTAGTGACTCCTGGTCTCACTATTCCCTGCAAGCTCTGGATGAATGAGGCATAGCTCAAAAAACAGAAGAGAAAAACTTGCAGGAGTTGGGCAGAAGAAAAAAAACGTAAAATGAAATCCAAATGGACTGGGACTAAGGGCATCAAAACCCAAAGTGTTGCTAAAAAGGGGATAAGGCAATCCACAAAATGATGGGCAGAGAACACAAAATGATCAATGACCTGCAAGGTGGAAGTGGTAGCAAGACAGAGCAACAAACCCTGACATTTTGGTCCACATTTGGCCAGTGAATGGGAACAGAAGCAGAAGCGGTCGTAGACTGGAAGTGTGGTAACAGTCATGCAAGATACAGCTTTGGTTAACTGTGAAATTTGTGTTGGAACAGAGCAGGCAAAACAGATATAGCTTGCATAAAAATTGACATGGTACGGCACATTACGATAAATGTGACATAACATGCCTCAAATTATTAAAGGCTGGGTTGAATTAAAAAACAAAAACAAAAATGAACAATACTTGCCTAAGAGAGTAAACCAATCCTCAACAGGTTCCTGAGAGACATTCTGAGTGGTGGATTTCCCAATGCGCATAATTCCATCCTTCAGGGTCTTGATGGGTACATGACGACCCAAACGGCACAACTCATAAATTGTGCTCAGCTCTCGGAAGAAATTACGTGCATGCTGCAGCAGGTATTCATTGTCAGGAGCAACAACAACATACAGGATATCACGTGGACGACCAAATGGCTCCAGATACTGTTTGTCCTGAAACATCCAAGTCACTCTATAGAGCAGATATCCAATTCAACTCATTCCACTACAATCATACATACTTAACCCTATCAGTTCATTTTTTTTTTATATGTTCCTAGCACCACCCACTCTTCACCAGAAACACCTATCTTATACCAGTGCATTATTTCATCATTAAATAGGAATATCTCTGGAACAAAACAAGCAATTCCTCAGCTGTTTGTTACAAAATGGAGGAACTGAACTGGAGATCAGCAAAACCGTGAATGTTTAGTCCACAACAGTTTCACAGTTTTAGTAATTTGAAGGAAATGCACAAATGTAACATATGATATGCATCTAAAAGCATGCATGCATGCACCCACAACACACATAAAAAACAAACACTTACAGCCATGACACACACACATTCACTCACAACAACATATCACACACACACACACACACACACACACACACACACACACACCCACGGTTGAAATCAGCAATAATCATTTCTCATGGGCTGAGAACTGTTAGGTATTAGAGTAAAACCTACTTTACACAGAATATCTCTAGGATTCAGGCACAATATCACTAGAATTCAGGCAGAATCTCTCTTAGTCTTAGACTTTTCTCAATGCTATTTAAATAAAAACATGAAGAAATTCTCAATTTTTCAATAATCAAAATGCTCTTACACCAATACACTCATCCATTCTGCTACACACCACCATGGAACACAGCATACACAGACCTGTATCAACGTAAATGTTCACTGAGCTGCTTTCAAACCAAAATCAATAGAAGCAAACAAAAAACGTAAAATTCTATTTCAGAGCCCCCTTTCTCTACACCTTTCTTCCCTCCAAAGAGAAAATAAATTCTCAGTTTGATGAACAGAAACTCTTCTCCATTAAAGGAATGAACGGCAGGGAAAAAGGAGAGGAGGGGGACTAAAAAAAAAAAGAGACTTTCTCTCCAAACCTTACTGCTAATCTTGGACTCTGTCAAATTTTCTTTCCAATGTGTACAACACTCTTACACTGGTTTTGCATCAAACTTGAAATATCTCATTTTTAACTGTAAGGGTTCAGTGTCACTGGCATTTTACTTCTTTAATGCAGCCAACTTAAAAACTCTGAAGAATCAGCTGTACTAGTGTGCATGTGTTAATGTTGTGTCAGCCATACATATCCACAGGCACATGATGGTCAACTCTTTCAAAAGTTGGAATGAGATATAAGGAGCGTACAGGATTTTCTTTTTCTAGATTAATGACCTCAGTGGCAGTATGAGCACTGTCGTTCTTTTCGTCAATCTCTTCAACAAGATCGAAAACAACAAACATGGCAGCAGTGCCCATACAACCACTTTTGTCAATCTCTTCATTGGGAACATTGAAGAAGAGAAATAAATTGATCTCTTCAATAAAACTGGCGACCAGTGCTAGCCCCCAACAACTTTCTACAGCCATTAATCCAACAGTGATTGCTTCTTTCCCACAAGTGATGTGAAGGCTTGGATACTCAGAGGCCGCAACTCTAAAGTTTAAGAAATAGACTACATTTGTCAATGAAACCGAGTCACTGCATCTCTTGAAGAGTTTGGAACTTTTGATTTCAAACGAAGGTGCAGAAAAACAATTGTACTCACAACCCAAAAAAACAAACAAACCCTGTGCATCCCAGAAACCCTCTGTGTGAAAATATGTGCGTCTAACTGCAAAATCTGTGCATAAAGTACCCCCAGTTATGTGTCATAGTTATAAGGAAAAATGCACGGGTGAAAGTGAAAAAATCTCACATTCCTGAAACCATTCCTTTCCATGTTCTCTAGACATATCCATTCCTGAAAAGTTGTTCCATTCCTGAAGTAGTAAAAGCACTGTTCAACCGTCCATATAGGTTTCTAAATATCCAAGTGGTCAGCAAACTATCATTTGGGCATAACACTTATATCTGGTCACCCTATCACCTTCCAGTAACTTTTACTCTTTGCTTCTTGGTGTCTGTCTCTTTTCTAAGATATCATACTAACAAAACTTATTTTTGTGATTAAATACAGGAAACTGACCACTGGTCAGTCACAGAGACCATGACTAGCAATCTAACTACTGCATAGCAATACATATGTTTTAGAATACTTGAACAGTTTAGTTAATTCTAATTTGCAATTTATTTTTTTTCATAATATTTCAACATTTCAATGCATTTATTTAAATTCTGAATTTTCATAATTCTTACTGAGTGGCAGAAAAATTGCCCAGTTTAACTTTAAAACCAAAGTTCCACAGGAAGAACTCTGCTTAAACCATCAGAACATCATCTGGCCATTTCAATACATTTAACTCGCTTTCCTCTGACGTCCGTTATAGCGAACGTCCTGCGCACACCTCTTTCTCTCTGACATCCGCTACAGCAGATCCCGCATTAGCATATTTTTAGAGCTAACGTCATGCCAAGTCATGAAAACTGAAGCATGCCATATTATAGTCTCATTATTATAGAGTAATCTTTCACCACTTCCTGTGCCAGGTCTTGATGTGTTGGCTGACCACTGAGCTATTTTTACACCAGCCCAGTCCTTTGTTTGAAGTCAGATCACAATGGCATCTCAGCCTTCGACTAGTGGTGATAGAAGCAGACAAAAAACCCCACATATTTACAGCTTACGCGAAGCTGTTGAATCGATCAAACTGAAGGATCAGACCTTGGAGATATTGAACAAGATGATGACTGTGAATTTAGCCCATCTGAAGAGGGTGAAAGTGCGTCATACAGTGAACATGGCGACGTTCAGAGAGAGAGAGAGAGGAGTGGGTGAGGTGAGTGACACAGATAGTGAGGGTGGCAAGGCTGGTGATGCATATGCAAATGAACCACTGACAGACCAGAGCGAGGAAGATTTTCTCCAGTGTATGACGAGAGACTGGCATGGAGATTTTTCTTTTTTTTCCATCAATGCCTCCATACACAGGCCAGCAAACCCATGGGCTGAAGTTGCAAGGAATGACTGACCATGCCCCCCTTGAATTTTTTGGACTTGATCTTTGAGGATTTTACTGAGAGTGGAGGTGAGAGAAGTTCAGATTCTGAACTTGAACTGGTGGCAGCGATAGCTGAGGCCACTGATGAGGTGAAGAGGGTGGCGGTAATAATGGCGATGCAGCACAGGCCAAGCAGAGAGGACAGTGTGTACCAGACATGACAGACGAAGACTTTTTGTGGTTCATGATGCAAGACTGGCATCAAGATTTTTTATTTGTTCCTGCTCTACCACCGTTCACTGGTGAACATGGTTCACTCACATCTCAAGAATGCCACGCCCCCTTTCATTTTTTTTCAGCTGAAAACGCATTGTCTGCCACCATGTTGTTAAGTCCAGATTTTTAGTAAGGTGTGTATATTTTGTAATGTTATCATCCTATTTTTCACTTTTTTTCTTTTCTTCTCAGTCACACACATATATTAAATATGTACACATAATCACACACACACACACTTGTGAATATACTGACAATGATGATTATGACATACTTTCATGAAAATGCATGTTTGAGTAACATAAAATGAAAAACCTCTTTTAGACAGATAATGATTTATTGTGCTGTCGTGTCAGGTGCTACAGCTGTTCTTCAGTGGATGGATAGGAAGCCAGTGCATGTCGTCACCACCAAGGTCGACCCCCACACCATGACAGATGCGACCATGTGCTGTGGGCAGTTCAGGAAACCTTTGGCTGTCCAGGACTACATTCAGAATCATGGCTGGGCTGGACAAAAGAGACCAGCTGACCTACACTGCACTGAATCACAAGACCGAGAAATGGTGCAGAAAGCTTTTCTTCTACCTCTTCAACCTGAACCTCATCCTGTGTGACAAACTAGTCCTATTAGCCCATTCATATCATTCTGTTTAAAATCATGTTGATTATCAATATAGCAAGCAAGCCAGTGTATACACAGTGTGATGGTGAAGGTTTTTAGTTTCTTTTTCTTTTCTTATTTTGGTGGTGTCAATGTTAGTAAATCATAAAGTGCCCTATACTAAGGCTATAATATGACTCAAAAATCATATTTGGACATTTTTTGGTTTATTTTGTGAGTGAACAGATTGTTTCAAAGGCACTGTCCCTGGATACAACTAGACATCTGCCCATTTCAATTTGGATGAAAAAATAAAGATATTTTTCACCTGGTTCTAGAAGATGAAAGATGAAGGTAGAAGCTTGATATTTTCACCCTAACTAAATCAATGTTTTTAACCAGTTCTGAACCAGTTTTTTTTTTTGTGTGTGATTCTTTTAATAACCCTTACAAATGGTCTGTCCCGTAGGAATGTAAAGGGGAAAAACTGCCAGTACTGAGTCAGGTGATATGGCTGTCTGACAGAGGGGAGCACTGATTTTCGCCTCAATACAGAATTCTATAATTGATCGAAAGACAACTGTTCACAAGATTCTAAGCCCCCCCCTTTCCTCCTCCAGTTTCTCTAACTTACCCAGAACCTGATGGCGTAAGGTGAGATAGACAGCCAATCTCTGTCATGTGTGACCAATAACTGAGGGATGGGCTGTGGTTCACTGCTTTCCACAGATCCTGCAAATCAGTGGACAGATGTCAGTACTATCATCCATCACCTATACTTCAGGACTCCATACCAAAACACATTCTTGCTTGATTAATGTTTCAAGGACAAACACTACCACTGGTCCAGTTATCCGGCATGGGACGGTCCAGTTATCAGGCATGGGATGGTAAGGTTATCTTCAGGCATGGGATGTTAAGGTTATCAGGCACGGGATGTTAAGGTTATCAGGCATGGGATGTTAAGGTTATCAGGCATGGGATGGTAAGGTCATCAGGCATGGGATGGTCCAGTTATCAGGCATGGGATGGTCCAGATATCAGGCATGGGATGGTAAGGTTATCAAACATGGGATGGTCCAGTTATCAGGCATGGGATGGCAAGGTTATCAGGCATGGGATGGTCCAGTTATCAGGCATGGGATGGTAAAGTTATAAGGCATGGGATGGTCCAGTTATCAGATATGGGATGGTCCAGTTATCAGGCATGGGATGGTAAGGTTATCAGGCATGGGATGGTAAGGTTATCAGGCATGGGATGGTCCAGTTATCAGGCATGGGATGGTCCAGTTATCATGTATGGGATGGTAAGGTTATCAGGCATGGGATGGTCCAGTTATCAGGCATGGGACGGTAAGGTTATCAGGCATGGGACGGTAAGGTTATCAGGCATGGGACGGTAAGGTTATCAGGCACGGGACGGTAAGGTTATCAGGCATGGGATGGTCCAGTTATCAGGCTTGGGATGGTCCAGTTATCAGGCATGGGATGGTCCAGTTATCAGGCATGGGATGGTCCAGTTATCAGGCACGGGATGGTAAGGTTATCAGGCATGGGATGGTCCAGTTATCAGGCATGGGATGGTCCAGTTATCAGGCATGGGATGGTAAGGTTATCAGGAATGGGATGGTCCAGTTATCAGGCATGGGATGGTAAGGTTATCAGATATGGGATGGTCCAGTTATCAGGCATGGGATGGTCCAGTTATCAGGCACGGATGGTAAGGTTATCAGGCATGGGATGGTCCAGTTATCAGGTATGGGATGGTCCAGTTATCAGGTATGGGACGGTAAGGTTATCAGGCATGGGATGATCCAGCTATCAGGCATGGGATGGTCCAGTTATCAGGCACGGGATGGTAAGGTTATCATGCATGGGATGGTCCAGTTATCAGGCATGGGATGGTCCAGTTATCAGGTATGGGATGGTCCAGTTATCAGGCATGGGATGGTAAGGTTATCAGGCATGGGATGGTAAGGTTATCAGGCATGGGATGTAAGGTTATCAGGCATGGGATGGCAAGGTTATCAGGCATGGGATGGTAAGGTTATCAGGCATGGGATGGTCCAGTTATCAGGCATGGGATGGTCCAGTTATCAAACATGGGATGGTAAAGTTATCAGGCATGGGATGGTTCAGTTATCGGGCATGGGATGGTCCAGTTATCATGTATGGGATGGTAAAGTTGTCAGGCACGAGATGGTCCAGTTATCATGCATGGAATGGTCCAGTTATCAGGCATGGGATGGTCCAGTTATCAAACATGGGATGGTAAAGTTATCAGGCATGGGATGGTCCAGTTATCAAACATGGGATGGTAAAGTTATCAGGCATGGTATGGTTCAGTTATCGGGCATGGATGGTCCAGTTATCATGTATGGGATGGTAAAGTTGTCAGGCACGAGATGGTCCAGTTATCATGCATGGAATGGTCCAGTTATCAGGCATGGGATGGTCCAGTTATCACGCATGGGATGGTCCAGTTATCGGCATGTGCATGTGTCTGCATAAGTGTGATCTTTGGGCTTGTGTGAGCATGTTCCTGCACGCACCTACGCATGTATGTGTATATATATATGTGTATGTATGTGTGCCTGTGTATATAAGCATACATATGTGTGTGCGCGCGCGCATTCGTGCATGCATGTGTGCGCGCGCATGTGCATGTGTGGGAGAGCGTGCACATATGTGTGTGTGTGTGTGCGTGTGTGTGCAAGCACATGCGTGTACATTGTGTGTGTGTGTGTGCGCTTGCCTTTGATTATTTCCCAGAAATAAATGATCATCAGATGACATAGTAACAACACACACACATACACACTCATATCTGAGTCATTCTTTGCTACTGGTAACTAAAGGAGGGACCAAGTGTCAAAATTTCAAAATGGCTGCACAAGTGTGAAAACTTGTAATATGACACCTCAAGGTAAGCAAAGGCATCCCCTAAAAGAAAGAAATCTGTGACATTACTTGCTGCTATGCTATGCCCATGGGAAGACGTAAGGTGGTGGAACAGTAACTGCGTTACGTGTTGACACCACATCAGTAGTAAAATACCTTATTTGTACAAAAATGAAAACTGGCCATAGGCTGCCTATTAGCAGACATTATTAGAAGTGTGCATGAACAGATTTGATGCTATCACCCTTCTGCCTGTGATACCAGCATTGACTCGTTTATGTGACACCGTAACACAGTTACACTTCTTTCATTAGTTATTTGCTGTTACTCATGCAAGAACAACTGCTTGCCAAATATGGTCTGTGCTCTTTCCCCCCGATCCTAAAAATGAAATGAATATGGCAAATAAAGGTTGTTCATTTTCTTTCAAGAAATATGTGACCGTTTCCATAAAGCGTAACTGCGTTACATATGACACCAACATCACTTTCAAAGCGAGCACACTGAATTTTAGCAACTAACCATCTATCATTGTCTAGGACTTTAAGTCCTTTACAAATCCTATTAATCCCCCCCCCCCCCCCCCCTTTTCACACCCCCTTGGCTTCATTCATTAGAAACAAATGAGAAATACAATCAAAATGTTGTACAAACCATATTTAATCAGCACTGTAGATTTCTTGTTCTTTACAGAAAATTAATTTGTAAGTGTTAAAACACACACACACACACACACACACACACACACACCACACACACACACACTCTGTCAATTCTGCTGGCAGTTCTTTAAAAAAAAGTAGAGGTCATGGGCGTCAACTGCTGGCGTGTCAAACTTTGTTGCGTCCTTTTTGGATACTAGGAAGGTTTGGTCTCTGGGAAAATACAGAATTTCCCAGCACAGACGAGGAATTTCACAACAAGGTCATCCTCAGGCACTTCCATGGCCTGTGGTCCTTTCTCCGTCTGGACCTCCACTGTGAGGACCTCACCAGGTCTGCCAACTGCAAGCACCTGTAAAAAAAAAAGTTGAGATTAAAACAGTTGTTAACATTGTCATTTAACATACAAATGGTCACACTTTCAAAATGACACATAATCAGTAAAACTAGGAATGACCATAAATAAACAGGAAGGAAACACACAAACTGAGCTGCCAAAGTTTCTTAAAAAAGCTTTTCTCTAATTTACACAGAAATAACCAGAAATATATTAAAAAAAAAAAAATTAAATAAAATGAATAATGTACAATGATTATTATAATGATATTATTATTTTTTTTTGGCAGAAATGAAGATAGATGCACTTATCTAAACAGGAACAACAGAGTTTCATGAGACACTAAGATTTTGTGTCAAGTGTAATGTAGGTGACAGTAACCATGAATTCTGCTGAATTCAGCCACATTTCATCACTTGGCTGTGACTTTTTTTGGCACCTCGTGTAAATTAATGCATAGAATTAATTTAATTATAAGTGCATGAAGTTTTACAACCTATGCAACAATTAAAACATAATATGTTACCAGCGTTTCACACAGTTACATTGTGACACGATGATTAATCCAAATTTAGTGTCATGTGTAACAAGGTTGTGTTAAATGCGATTCTGGTATTTCATGCCATAATCATCAACTTTGATGCAACAGACACGACAGTTTCTCAAATAACTGACATATCCATGCATTCAATCATAGCTACCATGTTGCGGAAACAATGAATTTGATAAAATGTCGAACTGTGTTACACTTGACACCATGTGTTGGAGCAAACAACCGGTCGAAATTTGCCGATTAAATACAGATTTTAAAAGATCAAGACAACTATCATCTTATTCATGACAGTAAAACGAAGGAATAATGATTAAGAAAACATTAATAACTCACCTTCATGCAGTTGAAAGCAAATATTTGAGTTGAAATCGGTTCTTCCGTGAAGATATTGGCCAAAACTGGAAAATCCCGCACCGGCGTCATTACGTTTCACTCAGAGAAAGAAGCGTGACGCATCACTTTATTTTGTGTCCCACAAGCTTTTGCGTAGCTATTTCTGTGTGAAATGTCACAGATTTGTGCTTAATCATGAACCGTTTAGGCGACGTCATCTGTGCACTCTATTTTTAGCTTTGTTGTCGAAGGGGGGCTTTCAAAGGTTGGAGCGTTACCTGTGTTGCACATGCGACGCAAAATTTTCGAATGTTTACTTTTCGACTGTTTTAGTGTTTATTTCCTGAATCATTCTTTCAATATATTCTTTTCTATGGACTACATGCATTTACCAGTCTGCCTTTTGCTATATGATGTTACATGCTGTACTGGCGACCGCAATCGACGACCGGAATGTGTGACACGAAAGGTAGTGCAGGTGACGGTTGTAAATTAATGATGTGTTATGAAAACGAAAAAAGCGGTGCGAAAATATTGACTACCATAGCGCAGGAAAAACACTTTTACCACATAGCAAACACTCAAAAAATTTTTAACAGTTGTCATGCATTGTATGAAGCCATTGTTTTGGGCAACATGTCTCGGTCCCCTTTTCGGACGCCATTTTGAAGGCATTCTCGATGTTTCAATTAACATTACTAAAAATCATGGAAACTACCAAAGTTTTTCTTGATGGTGTCCTTTCTTTAAAACTATAAGAACACTTTCATTTTAGAAATATAGACCGAGAGCGACAAGTTTGTTTTTTTAAGCATGAGAAATAGAGTCACCCCCAATAGTGACCAGAAGCAAAGAATGACTCATCTATGGACTCTCCACTTTACACATGTGCATCACTTCACTGATGCACACTTACCTGAGCGCCAACGTTTACATGGAACACCGAGCATCTTGAAAGATTTGATCACTTTTGTCTGTCTATCCAACCATGAGATCCTCTTCTTAAATTCTCTCATCTTGATCATCAATTCATTTATTCATCAAGGTTAAATTGTATCAGCGTGGTCTTGAAACTCAGTAGATGTGGTATGGTGTATATGGACTATTCGGCACGCAGTGACACTTCCTTGATGAAAATGAAATTACTTTTTTTTCCCCAAAAGCTTTCTGTTTTTCTGTCAACCAAATTTTAAGCATGAAACTACCTACCAGTAATTGTCCATGCCAAAACCGCTAAATGATGCCTCTCAAAGAGAACAAGATAAAATCTCTACTATGTGTGAGCCTCTTCATTAGGCTTGTTTGATGAACGTGTCTTATGTTTTCCTATAACATCAATATATGAAGATTTCCATGCACACCACAGTGAATTCTACAAAAAAAAGCACTTTTCCCCCTTTTTTTTTGACATTACATGTACACATGGTCTACAAACTGCAGTTACACCTGCTGACTAACCTCGACCCGAGAGTTGATGGAAGTCTTTCCAGGACAATGGACCCTGCAACTTGTAGGTCTGTTCCCACAGGCGTGTCATCGTTTTGTACTGAATGGCATCCTGTAGTAAGGGCTGGAGAGACTTGAGGCACTGTACAATGTCCTGAGAGTTGTGGGGTAGACGATAGGCACCTGGATAACACATCAGCTATCAAGTTATACTACTGTGCTTGTGTGTCAAGCTGTTTTGTTTACTGAATAAATTCTTTTGCAATATCCCTAGCAGCACAACACAGCACTGGACTTGTCTTCCGCTCCATCCTTTGTGTATCGAGGATAGACTTCAAGTCACAGCCATCAACAGTCCAAGAAACTTATCCTATACAATTCAGCAATCATCTATCAATCTAAATTATTGCTCTCGATCAGAACAAGGTTCAGCAGGTTCAAACCAGTCTTTTAAAATAAATGAAAACCCCAGATCAAATGAAAATGGTTCTGAGATTACCTACACAAGATGCATGTCTTTCAGAGTCTATTCAGAGAGGTCCTGTTAATCAAGGAAAATGCACTGGAGATGAAATTAAACATGGATAAAGATGTACTGATAACATTTCAAAACACAGTGGAATACATGGTGCAGACACTACCCAAAATATGTTAGGCATTCCTAAATAAACAAAAAAACCTGAGCCTTTCTTGCTTTCCTGTAACAAATTACAAAAGCTTATCTACAACAAACTACAAACAAGTATGTCCTATGCTTACCTCTAACAAAGGGCCACTTATGAAGACAAGTATTTCGCATGCCGGGATCATCCAGTTTATGGGGATAACAGTTGTTGTCTTGCGCTTGTCGGGCAACATCCAGTGTTGTGTAAACAGCTTCATTGCCATCTGCCATAATCATGTTTGTATCCAATTATCAAATTCCAAAAAGCATAAAAGTAAGAGAGGAAGAGAGGGAGACAGAGGAGAGAAAGAGAAACTGTTCCTTAAAACGCACTAAAACGGGTATTTCACACAGAAATTTTGCCATTTGGTGCACAAATTTTCATCACTGAGAATTCCTGGGAAGCACATTTCATTCAATTTTTTTCCCCAGTCGGGACTACACTCATCTTTCTGCAGCTTTCTTTGAAGTTGAAAGCAGCAAAGTCTTCAAGAGATAGTGTTTCACCTTCAGAAATATTGTAATACGACTGTCTTCAAATCTATGCAGGGACCTTCAGATTTCAATAAAGAACCCTAAAAGTGTTCACAAGAAGATCCTGAGGACAACGAACACTGGGGGCAGAGACAGAGAATGAGAGAGTGACAGAGAGAGGAGGAGGGGGGAAGGGGGGTGGGCCAAAGAAGATAGGGGAAGACATCATGGATAATGACCAAGATGCTGAGAGAAAAAAGCCAAGTGACTGGAGTGCGCTAGATGAACTAATAGCAGTACTAAAAAAGAAGCCAAAAAGCCAGAGCCAGACCTCTACCGCAACTGCCTGTGTGCCAAAGCCTCGTAAAGATTCAAAGCCACAGCAGAATGATGGGGACGGGAATGGGTGGAGGACTGTCAACTCTAGCACTGGTTCCAGGATCAACTCTGACCATGACCATATGAGCACCACCAACGCCTTGTGATCCTCATTTTTGGAAACACCGAACCTGCCAAGTGCAAGCCTGACCTGAGCAATCCTGATCCTGAAGCCACAATGGGACCAAATGAACCAAGGCCAACAGGTGAATCCAAAGGAGAAGGCTGAAATCAACTGAGGTTGAATAAGTGAAGATGGGATTACATTCAAGATAGTGAAGGGGTGGGCGCTTTCAAGCCTCTCACAGGCAGTGTGACTGTGGATGCTTCAACAAAAGTGGAATTGTTCATAACTGCTGATCCACTGTGTGGCTTTCTGCAGCTTGGGTTGGACATTTTGTGACGAGTTTGTCCTTCTGTGATTAAGTAACTTGATGGGAGTTTTCAGAGTTTTGTCAAATCTCCCGTCTTGATCACATTATGGTGGAAGGACCATCAACATGCAGTGATATCAGAATTGCTACACAAAACCTCTCTCTTTGTGCTTGCTACTCTAAACATAGAAACTGGACTGTCCAGGCATTTATGATTAAGACAGTGGGTGAACAGTGAGCAGGAGAGGGGGAAGGGGAGGACAGAGTGAGAGAAAGAAAATCATAATTAACCCTACGAGATTTGTCATGATTCTGTGTGCAAAAAATCTCCCCGTGATGGGTATCTCCGTCTGTGTCATTGCTGGAATTTTCCTAGCCACATACACCAATCACAATGCTTGATATGTCTGCTTGAATTATTCATAAGCTGTGAGCTCCTACCATGTTGTGTAATGGTCTGTTCATCATCTTTTTATCACTACCCCCCCCCCCCCTCTCGTTTGACAAGCTTGTGAGAAGTCGAGTTCAACATGGCTGACGACAAACCTAACCCCAACCGAGTAAAAAGCAGCATAAATCGAAGGAGTTTCATGATTGTGTGACCACAAATGCGTGTGAAGTTCTACAACTGATTGAGGATGAAGATTTTAGTGCTTTTTGTGACACTAACTTGACAGACGATTTGTTTGATGAAGAAGAACATGATGACACCAAGTTGCTGAGAACTGGGGTGATGCAAGCCTTGAACACTGTCCATGTTAGTTGTCTCGACATAGCAGAGAGGAGAGAGCGGAGCTGGAGGCAAAATTCTGAGCGAGGCACTGGCCTGTCAAGTGGTTCGACCACAGAAAGAAAAAGTTAAGATGTGCCACAGCTTTCGTCATCTGCTAAGCACACTGACTGGGCCAATGTGTAAGCGTGTTGTGTGTTAAAGACCTGGCATGCAGCCAAGTGGAGGGAGAGGAAACTGCTGGTCGAGGTGAGAGACTGACGGTCATTGTACCTGTGTTGTATGTTGTTACTTTTGCAGGGGCCCGGAAGAGAGTGGACTAAAGATAGTGGGCGTGGCAAAGGGCGTGGCAGTGTGCGCGTGTGCGTGTGTGAGTGAACAGAGTATTAGCTTGTGTGTCTGAGAGAAAGTGCATGACTGTGCGTGCGTGCGTGCGTGTGTGAACAGTGCGTGTGTGAACAGTGTGGATGTGTGTGAAAGAGACAAATATCTTATAATAATTATCTCAACAGGTGTGAGCAGAGGAAGAGGCCGAGGAAGAGGTGTTCTGCGGTGACAAGGGAGAGGTGCTGTGCTGGATCATCCCCTTGTACCAACAAACATGACCCACCCAGACATACATACCTTCACCGAACCTGGCCTCAAGACACTAGTTGAAGGGGAAAGGCCTACAGATTATAACCGGCTTTTCTTGCTACCTGTGTGGACAGTGTCCCTCAAAGCTGGCTCTGTGTACAACAGCTTGTTTCCAGGTGTACTACACAAAAAACACTATTAGATAGTGACAGCTGCCTGCTTTTGTATATATTTAGTGTGTGTACGTGTATTTCTAATGTGGTGTGTTTAAAAAGAACCCAGAACTTTGAAAAAAGGAGACCAAGAAAAAACTGTGTGAAGATAAGATTGTGTGTCAAAGGGAACCAAAACCTGTGAGAAAATGTGACCAGTTACCTGATCAGCATCACACGTTTGAAGAAATCGTCATACACTTAAGGACACAAACAGTAAGAAGGTAATTTTTTTCTTTTTAGTTCATAAGATTTAAAAAAAAAAAAAAAATCTTGTGAGTGAATTTTATGTTTGTAGATGTTTACCATGACATACATAAATAATTTTAAAAAAAAATTGACATTCAATTTCATTCCCGATACATTACCAGCAAAAAAACTGAATTCATGTGAAAATGTTATAACTGAACAGTGTGTTCCTTTTCCTTTCACAAAAGTATGCCTTATATGTACTTTCTTTCAGTGGTTTGGATGCTTGAATTTTTTCAATTATTATCCTCCACAACCAGTAACCCCTTGGCAAATAGTTCAAATAGTTACACCTGAGCACGAAAAGGGTGTGGCACTCAAAGGGTTAAATACAGTCAAGTTACACCTAACCTAAGCTCACAAGTACCACTTTAAGGGGCGCAGCATGAACTATCATGAACAGGAAACAGGACCAACGACAAACATGAAATAGTGGATAGGCTTCTGAAGAACAATCTGACGGCATTGTCTCCATTTTGGCCATGGAATGAACAGAAACAGGCAGGCAGGCATGCCACATTCTAAATGACATGGGTTCACCAATAATAATTCATAAACTATTCTAACCATTAAAATTTGTTTGGTAAAATCGGAAAGGCGTCACATGTTTGTACACCATGTTTAAAAATGAAAGTGTTTCCTGTCAACTGATATTATCACAGTATTAAATCTTTCGATCTAAGTGTGGCTGATGATATCATTATTAGTCTAAATTCTACACATGAAGAAAGCCATACAGATCACAGACTCAGTGAGCATCATCCTATCTCATCATCAGTCACACTGGAAGAGGATTCAAGAATTTTAACACAAAGCACATTCGAAGAGGATAAATGCAAATCAAAGTCATGTACTTGCGTCATCCGAAAGAGGAAAACCAAACAAGACAGGACATCATGAAACCAAAACCTTAGCATGCAAAATTTTACACTCTCAACACATGTAAGAAGCAGTTCTTTTGAACAGCATGTGTGGAAGTTTAACTTCTGCAGCTGGCAATCAACTGTCCCTTTCTTTCCATTTTGTTTGATAACTTGAGTGTAATTAAATGAAGAGATTTTCCTGACTTTTGATGTAAACAAGAGATGACATATATCAGTGGAACAAGCCATTTTTGGACAACACCAAAAAAGAATTATGTACCAAGCAGGTGTGCTACAGTGGTGACCCTGATGCAAGGATTCCTAAATGTGTGAGTATGTGCGCATGTGCGTGTGTGTGGATGTGTGTGTTGTGTGAGAGAAATGTGATGTAATGTGATGTGACAGAGAGAGAGAGAGAGAGAGGGAGAGAGGGAGAGAGGTGGCACATGAATTAAAAGAACCTTCACTGCCATAACAGGCACATACTGTGGATCATAATAAAAGAACAATACTGACCTCGAAGCCCCATGACGTCCAGTCCACTGCCACTAAAAGACATAGATGCATCCATTTTCATTATGGACAACTGACTAGAGGCAGCACTGTTTGGGAAGGATACAGCAAACTGTCCCATCAACAAATTCAACACTTCTAATGGAATGTCCTCCACCTCCTCCAGTCCCTTCTCACCAGGTTGTTGGTGCAGAGGAGGTTTATGCAATTCATAGCGATTGTCTCTGAGCCCTGTCACCTCCACCTCATCTTCATAGAAAAGTCCAGCGTTGAAAGCAAACCGTCTGTTCACCATGGCACTAAAACCACATGCACACTTGTACGAGCACTCTGAGGAGCTGCCAGTGTCTGGGAGGTACAGACCAATATCCGAGCCACGGATGTCCATATTGCACACACACACATTGCAGCTGTCAAAGTTGTAGTCCCGAAACAGATTGAGGATAGAGTCAGACAAAAGAATGTTAACAAGCAGGGAGTGTACTTCTGGCAACTGTGAGTTGGTGCCAGTGTTGTCTATGGAATTAAGGGTTTTGTTGAGGTAGGAGGAAGGGGTGGAGGCTGGAGACTGCAGTTCATAAGACATTGGAGTGCGGGGGGTGCGCTGCTGCTGGGCAAAGGCAGGGGAGGGTAATGGCCGCGAGTTCATCCCTTCGACCGAGGGCAAGTTCACGTAGTTCCTGGAATACATGAATCAGCTACATCAATAATTATTCAGGCTTAAATTTTACACTTACAGTGCAGTACAAAGTATTATGCCTTACACAGGACACAATTTTTGTGCGATGAATGTTACTTTCTTAAAAGTATTACACAACACACGCAACCGCGACACATTTAATATGTGTGTAAATTAATTTAGATATCCCTCTGACAACATTCCACGTAGGCACACATAATGAACACTCTAAGACTGGCAAATGTTTGTATGTGTAGTTCTTACCTTTCAGCAAGCCCTGCTGTTAAAACTAGTGTTTCTACACTTTAGAGCTAATGATTTTGAGGCATTATATTGTGTCTACATCATTGCATGATGTGCACCTTCCCTCTTATACTCCCTGTGCTACACAAAGAAATGTCTTATCAACTGACATGGGACTACAGGATGAGAGAATCACCTGCTGGATTATTTCCATCATTCCTCTTGCTTTAAAATGAGCAAAATTGTTAAGACAAAAATATGCAGCAAAATCCAAATGCATGATTTACTAAATTTGTTAAATGCATGATCAAGAACATCAAAAGAACACAAATATGTCAGATTATCAAACTGGCCATACGATGCAGAAATCACCCCCCTTCAGCTAATCCTGTGACGTATCATGCAAAACCAACAAAAATCCCAAACTGTTTTGCTTTCACACATTTCAGTATATGCCATACACTGTTTAGGCAGAAGAGTAGACAAGCCAGGAAGAAGTACACAGAGTGGCTGATCTACTCACGTTCTGGGCGGGTGCACTGCATCCATCAAGGGCAGGCCGTAATGCCAAGCTGATGGCTTGTACTCTGGTACTGCCCCCGAAGTTGGGGATGATGATAACTGGCTTAAATGCAGTGAACTGTATTTAGGAGCACTGATGTAGGACACATTCTTGCTTGGCACAAAAACGTCAAACTGAAATAAATTTTAAGGCACCAATTAACAAACACAAATCAAATTACATTAACTATTTAATGTCATAGATCGTGCCGATCCTCGCCTGAACTGTACTCATAAACCAGTTGAAACTGTGCCTAGCAAACTACCACATTCGGAGACCATTGCAGGAAACATGAACTCTTCAATGCCAAATCAACATTTGCCCCAATTCCACAAAGGACAACAAGTTCGGCAAATGTCATAAGAGTGTAATCTATCTGATGTTTTTGACTGACCATTGTTGCTTTGTGGAAGATTATGGTAAACACTATCTATAACATTTGTTCTGCATTTTATGCTTTAAATCAACCAATTTAGTAAGAAAATGAACTTGTTTGTGATATACACATGTTGAAATTAATGTCTGACATGACCTCCTATACAGAGAGATCTTGTTTTCTTTTGTTTGTTATCAGGTACTGATGGCCTTTTGCAGAAGTGATTCAGATGGAAGAAAGCTTCAAAAAGTATTCATTCAAGCCACAGTTTTAAAAATGATCAGATAGATAATGATAATGGAACATTTCCATGGAATATTTGTACACCTGAATTTGGCACCTGTAGTGTGACATAATTTGTCAACAAATCATCTGGGCAATTTAAAAACAAAGGCCCGTGAGTGTTCATGTTTTCTGTTTCTGTTCAATCTATTTACTTTCTTAAGGCCATGTAAATTAAAAAATCTGTATTCACAAAATTGTTTCACAGTACATGAGTGACAACAACAACTGGAGCCAACACTCTGAAACTAAGAGTGACAAAATCAAACAAAATATATGACTGTTAAATAGTGGGCACAAAAAGTGGACAAAAGTCTGGAAATATTTCTGTCTTTGTTGATACTATCCTATATCAATGCGAATTATGCAAAAGAAAAAGATAATTGTCTTTACCATTTTTGAAGAATATTACTTTAAATGCCAAAACAGGCAGAATGTCACACATAGTAGAATACATCCTACTCTCTACACTGGCATCATAACACCACAGTTATACTAATTTTAGTAAGCAAATGAATCAGATCAGGCAAATATTATTTCATTTAAACAGGGTCGTAAGATACAGTATGCTAGTATTAGGAGACATAACAAACGACATCTTCCTGACGTTAATACATCATACTTTGTCATGAAACCATAGTTTTTTCTCGCAAATATCAGCCAAATGGATAGCATTGTGCACAGAATACAGCTGAGCAATCTTCACTGAAGACTGAAATGTATTTGTCAATCATAACATCCTGACACGCTAGACAACTATGACAATCTTGTCAAAAATCTTCAAGGCTGTGTCTCTGATATCTAACAGCGGATTTCTACTAATAAGTTGAAATCAAATGATGATAAAACAGAAGGTATCCAGTTTACAAAACTCTCAAGCTCAAACCCCTGTCTTCATATGTCAATAGTCCTAGGCTCCACTGACATCTCATTTATGCCATTTGTTTGTGACTTTGGCTTCTATCTCGACTCTGATTTCACCCTGAAACACCATATAGCCAAAATCTGCCTAGCATCCTTTCTTGAACTCCGTCACATCAGCTCTATCAGAGCTTTCCTTACAGAACAGGCCACAAAGACGTTGGCGTCTTCCTGCATTCTGTCAAGACTAGATTACTGTAACGCTCTTCTCCTTGGTGTACCCGCAGCCTTACTCCAGCTACTACGACGTGTTCAAAATTCAGCTGCACACCTTATCTTCAATGTGCCAAAACAACATCATACTCCGGATCTCTTGAAGATATTACACTGGCTCAAAATCGAGCACAGAATTCAGTATAAGTCGGCGTGTCTATGTTATAAAGTTATCACAGGTGAAGCACCTACCTATCTCTCTGATCGCTTCGAAATATATATTCCTACACGTCCCCTCTGTTCTTCTTCAGATGACCAAATTTTTTAAATTCCCTCATGTAACCAAAGGCAGCACGGTTCTAGAGAGTTTCTCATTTTCTGTGGCAAGACTCTGGAAATCACTGTCTTTCCATCTACATCATGCCCCTTCCTTCCTGACTTTCAAGTCTGCACTTATAACGTATCTGTTCAAACGCCAGTTGCAGAATACCACCTGAAATATTACAAAATTACATGTCACTTGCACACTTTGCTTGTGTACAAATGAGCAGTTCACCGTGTTATATAGTGTGTTTATGTATGCGACATTACGTTCCAGTGTGTGTGTGCGCGCGTGTGTGCTGTGCATGTGCGTGCATGCGTGTGTGTGTATTGTGTGTGTGTGTGTATGTTTATGACTCGTGAATGCAGAATTGTGTGTGTGTGTGTGTGTGTGTGTGTGTGTGCGTGTGCGCGCGCGTGCGTGAATGTGTGCGTGTGTGTATGTCCTGCTTATATTTTTAGATGTTGAATTGTTAAAACTTGTAAAGCGTTCTGCAGCCTACGTTGTTAGGATGGGCACTATTGAAATTGTCCTCATTATTATTATAAAGTGGATAACTAGAGCAAACAGTGCCATTTGTAAGAAAAACCACCACCACCTTTAGCACACTTTAACAACTGTCACTGTGTCAGTGAAAAAAGATACCAAACGCCAGCAAAAATGTTACAATATTGAAACTTTACTAAATCTTACTATTTCCTTATTAAATCAGGTCATGAATATGTCTTATGTGACTGTCTTTAGATAGTGTTGTACCTAACATGAAAAAATGATTACAACAAATAACTGAAAAAATTACAGGTATTCTTTCATGCATTCAACCATTTTCTATTCAGACCAGATATTTTATCAGGATTTATTATCATCCCAAAATTGTCACCATCTTTGAGCCCACCTTTTGGCAGTTTGTCACATTTCAAACAGCAAGGAAAAGCTTTTTAAGTGTTACATGGCAATAATAGTACATAGCAAGATGAGACAAAGGCACTGACGTTCTAGCCATTAAAGGAAAAAGAAGTGGAGCACACAATGAGAACTTGCGTAAATGCAATACTTGCTTTGCCAGTGACAAACACGACAAATACTGATCAAACTCAAAACACTTCTAGGCAAGTTTAATTAATCAAATTAATTATTCAATACATTCTTCGACCTTTAGTTGCTAAAACAATGTAACCATTTATCACATTATACAACACAGACACATACAAATAAAACAGGGTGCTTACACAGACTAAGTTTGTTCATATAAGTATCAATTTTACCAAAGTATCACTGGTAAAGTAACTAGAAAAGGCTTGATGGCATTTGAATGGCATCAATCTGAAGTCCTTTGAAAGACGCCCATGCCGTCTTACCTTGGCACTGTCTTCAGGGGCAACGGGCGGAAGTCTGACAGGGGGACAGGATTCTGTTTTGATGATGGGTCCCTCTATTGTCATCATCTCCATGGGAGTCTCTGTGGCTGTTTCTGGAGGGGAGTGCTTGTTGGTTTCCAAAGAAGGTGGTGTGGGGAACATCCGCGTTAGTTCAGACACAGACACAACTGAAACGGGCAAATAACTTCCAAATGAACATGCCATTTACTTACCTGAAAAAAAAAACAACCCAGCTTGAATAAAAAGAACAGAATGTTTCTGGCATCAGAAATACCATCAATAATAACATCAAAAATCATATTCAAATCTCTTTCTCCTTCCTCTTGAACTCTAACAACCAATTTTCTTCATCTGTAAAACATTTGCTGCAGCCATCTGGATGTATAAATTCACGCACTGTATGTATAAGTAGTTGATCACAACAGGGTTAATGGCCTTCCCAGGGTTCTCAGGGTTCACTTCCTGATTAATCAGCTTCAATAATCGGACAGCGTTTTTTAATTTTTCATTAACCCGTTGACTGCCAGAGAATAGTACAAACAAAGGCTTTCCCAGTGCCAGGGAAATCTAATGATTTGGGGGTAATAATTAACAAAAAATTCTAGCTCAGAAACTATAAAAGATATAAAAATGAAATATATATAATTTTTGAAGGAAATTGAATGAAGATTTTGAATCTGGGCTTCTTTTGTTTTAATTTTGATAATAAAAAAAATAATTAGGCATTTAGATTTGGATAGATTTTTTTGCACAATCAAAAACATATGTATTTACCACTACAGCTTCACATCCAAAAAAGAACACAAAGCAAAAAAGTTGAAAATAAAGCTTGTATTGTCACACTACACCTGTAAATGAAAGTAAAAACAGTTTAATTTAGAAAGATAGGGTGTTAGTTACTGCCAATGACATTGACAAACAAAGCACATGACAAGACACGATGCATTTCAACCACTTAGGTCGTCTTCAGGCAAAAAAAAAAAAAAAAAGATTCCATTTAACATTTAGGACAAGAGTGACTCATCTGTTGTTGTCCATGTGGTAGGGAGAATAGCCGCCAACCCCTCTGTCATTTCCGCCTGGCGGCTATTCTCCCTACCACATGGACAACAACAGATGAGTCACTCTTCGTTGTTTGTTTGTATTGTCCTAAATGTTAAATGTGATCTTTTTTTTTTTTTTTTTTGCCTGAAGAAGACCCAAGTGGTTGAAATGCATCGTGTCTTGTCATGTGCTTTGTTTGTCAATGTCATTGGCGGTAACTAACACCCTATCTTTCTAAATTTTGCTTCGTTCTCCGCCGTCAGTCACGGCATTTTGAAAAAATAAAACAGTTTAGAAGTCTATCAAGACACTCAAACTTCATGCAGACAGGTCAGTCCACGACCACACCCCCCTCCCCCACCACGCCCCCTTGCTGGACTTAACCCTCTCTTTCACTCCTCCTCTTCCCCTACCTTTCCCCCTGCCCCGTGTCAAGCCATGAGCAGGCCGCGCTCCCCTCTCGCGCTGACTATCACGTCACTGGCCACTGGCACACAGTGCAGAGTACACACTAGGCTAGCTCGTTCGACGCTGGTAACCAGTCAGCTGAACACACTCTGAGGTTGCACAGCCCGACTCAATAACGGACGAATCTGGTCGGCAATTCCATCACTATCATCATCTCACCTTCATGCTCGAGTGAGTCGTTGAATAAAAGATTATTATCTTTGTCAAAAATGATTAGCAGAGCCTGCTCAGCTATGTAAATACGTTGATTTGGTCACTACGCTTGTTGAAGGTTGCGCCACCATCTTTGTAAGTGAGACAAAGCGCTGGCTGGTCATCCAGTCAGTGATGAGAATAAATGGTCTTTCCCATCACGTGTGGTCATTTACATATCATTTTAATACTACAGACATACAAGGTTTACTACACACACTCAAATATATTTGAGTCTGTTGATAGAAATAGTAACGAATGAAAATTCAAGAAAAATGCATGACGTCAGTGGACGGCCCATAGGCACTGGGAGAGCATTTTCACTGCGCCGTCAGCTTACAGGCACTCTACAGGTTAATAAGTTTAAATATATGACAGTGAAATCCACCTAAAATTTTCTTTCCATTATACTCATTTTGCTTTCAATCAAACTTTCACGGATACAAATAGGGTCCTAAATCTTTGTCTGAAGATTTTCCCTCACTAATGGCACAGCACCAAAAATATGTCCCATACACTGGTCAACCCATGTAAATACTTAATTACAGACTTTACATGCAGCACACACATGGGTTAAAACATCACATTTTTGGCTTGTGATAAGAGAAAGACCAGTATCTCTCCTACTAACTAATAGTCGATTCAAAGCTATACGATGCCCCCTTCATCAGCAAGACAACCTGGATGCTGCAAGGTGTACTTTGTGAGTATTCATGACTCAGACTGTCTGCATACTTATCTGGTTCCTGCTTCAATTGCTCAATATCTCTGGATACATCTTTCTTCACACGGTTCTTAAGTAGTGACCAACTCTTTTCAATGAAGTTAAGGTCTGACTGTTCGTGAAGTCCAGCACAGTCATATTCTTTTTCTGTGGCCATGCTTAGGTCATGTGTGCTGAATGCTCTGTATCACTGTTATGTTGCAATGTGCACACATCAGAGCATGAGACATGAATAACTGGCAGCAAATGTCCCTCTTGTGTGTCAACCTGTCCATCTTTTGTGCAACGTCTTGTGATGACACATAATAGTACAGCACCTCTTGCTAATACCCCTCCCCAGAGATGCAATTTCTGGAAATTTTCAGTTGTTGGTACACAAGGATCACACAGTCTTTCCTTAAAACTTTCATTTTCAAAGGGTAAGCTGGACAGAACATTCAAAGATCACATTAGCTCAATAGAAAACTTCATGTTGGTAGCATCAGTTCAAGTGCCTTTGTTTCTGGACCTCTGGAAGCATTAGTGACAAAATGCCATGCTTTCTGTTATCTTATTTAACTGAATAAATTATTACCCATCATCGCCTGTCTCACCGCTGCTTTTCAGACGACAATCAAATTTACATATCTAGCGATATCTCTCAGCTGCCTTCTGCAATCCAATGCACACAGTCCTGTATCATGGACATAAAATCTAGGATGACAGTCAGCAAACTTCAGTTCAACAATGAAAAAACTGAAATGATCTTTGCACTCAAAAGACTTCTTTCATCTGACTGTATCCCAAACTCTGTCAAACTGGAAAATTGCCTTATTCAGACATCTTCATCTGCACAGAATTTAGGTGTTACCCTTGACTCAGCACTTTCCTTCCAGCAACATGTTTCCACAGTCTGCCATGTCTGTTACTTCGAGCTTCGCCGCATTGGTTCTGTTCCACATCTTCTCTCTGTTGATGCCACAAAAACCCTTGTTTCTGTCTTCATTCTATCTAGTCTTGATTACTGTAATTCTCTTCTAGCTGGCTGTCCCCAGAATCTTCTTACTCGTCTCCAGAAAGTACAAAACAATGCTGCTCGTTTGATTCTCAGACAACCCAGATCTTCTTATGTCACTCCCTTGCTTCTGTCTCTTCACTGGCTGCCAGTCGAAAAAACGAATAGACTACAAACTGTCCTTACTCTGCTTTAACTGTTTGAACGGCTTAGCTCCTTCCTACCTTTCTGATCAACTTCAACTCTATATTCCTTCTAGGTAGTTGCATTCTTCTACCGACAACACTCTGCTCAAAATCCCTCAATTTCGAACTAAAACCTATGGCGATTGTTCTTTTCGTTATTTTCTTTCAAAGACTAGTACCGGAAAGTTGCTCCTTCCGTAACTAGTAAGAGAGGGTGGAGGTGAATTTTTAATATAACTCTAATAAAGGAAACACTATAATTCCTTCCCCTAGAGGTCAACACTGACCCACCCCAAACTCTCGTCACGAAAAAAAGATGGGAAGAAGAAAAAGGCACCGAGTTTGCTGTGCAGTGTGATACTCAATAATTTCCAATGATCAGTTGATATTGGAAAAAGAATTTACACTGCTACTGAATAATATTTATTATACTTATGCCGATATGTTTTCCATTCCTAAACAAATACCAGCACGAGAAAAACAACTCTTCACTTTGCCCACGTAAGATGAACACCAACACATCCTCTGTTAATCAACTTTCCTACCCCCTCCCCTGGTCACCTGAAACATGACATCTCCATGCTTTTACAAAACTGGTTTGAAATGACAATTAATAAAGTGACCTTAACATTGAAATAAAACAAAATTTCCTCTGCATTATAAATTTCCATATCATTTTAACTTGTTTTCTTCCTCTGTCAATTCCCATAGCCATTTATTTGGTGCTTTCCTTTCATTCAGCAGTTTCTTGTCAAACTTTCTATCTGGAGGGTCGCTGTGTCAAAAATTCTCCATGTTGCTTCATTTGAAAATGAACAGTGCCTTCAAATGCACCTAAAAGAAGTACCTAAAGTGACTCTCAGGGTGACTTTGGCCCTTCTATTGTGTTTGCAATTGAGTCAAAATATTGCTTCTCACACTGAAATCTATGATGTGTTTGATATGGTGGTAGATTTCAAGGAAAAAAAAAGTGTGTGTGTGTGTGTGTGCATGGGTGGGTGGGTAAGGTGGGGAGGGGGGGGGGATACTTCTGAATGACTGACGAAACAGAATCAAAACTGTCTGAATTCTGGCATGTCCATATGCTGCACTCATGAATTTCACATAATAAATCTGATAAGATGAACCCAAGACAAAACACTGCTTTTCTAAATACCTTGGAAACAGTGGAACCCCATCCATCAAAATCTTGTCGATTCCGAGTACCCAAACATAATCTCTCTGATCTGAGACAACTGTTTCAAAATTTTCCAAATCCCGATTTCCCAATTCATTCAAGATGACTTGAAGCTCTGCTTCAGTACACAACTTCCCTAGCTTTTCCCCTTGACATTTAGCACAAATCTTACCTCCCCAAGTTTCCAGTGACTGAAAACCTCCTGCTGTTTCTGACTTTTCTTTTTGCTTGAGCTATCCTCATCCTGCCTTCCCTTCCTGGTGACCTAATACTGATTGCTGCTTGTGAACTACTGTTACTGATACTGCAACAAGACGCACCTAGGTGTGGCTGCTTATGGAGTAGTCAGAATGAGCAAGGTGGGAGTAATGCCCACAAATGAAAATAACACAGCAACAAAAACACAACAAAACGTCCTTCCTTGCTGAGAACATGGGATGACAGTGACAGCAGCTACATATATTTCAAACGACAGAACAGAACAAATAAGACGTCTAAAAATAAAAATGTCGTTTTTATTGTAAAGACAGAATGTGAAAATAGTGGGCAAAACCTCAAAACTAAATATGCAAAACTTCTGACAGCATTGAAAGAAGATTCACCTGTATGTATTTATTCTTGATTTTTATTCGGAAATGTGAAGACGCATGATTTCTCAAAGTATACACCTGATGATGACGATAGTAGCTACATATATGTGAGACATGAAAAACTGGCACAAGAACACACACACAAAAAAGACATCTAAACTGAAAAATGTTGTCTTTACTGCACACGAATGCTGTGAAGATAGTGGGCCAAAACTCAAAACCACATATGCTCACCATTGTTGAAACAAGACTCACCTGTACCTGTTTGTTCATGATTTTCATTCATTAATGTGATGCCACTTGATTTTTCGTCCATAGCTTTGCTACCACAGAAGGTGAAATCCACACCCTGAAAATATCAGTATAAACATTAGTGAGCATTCCTTTCTTTCATGTACAAAAACACATCTAAAAAAAAAAAGAATAAAAAAGGAAAAAGGAAACAAAATCAAAATGAAGACTTTGCACTTACACCCTGTTTGGCTAACTGGTGCCAGCTATGACCAAGAAATTTGCTCTGTTGGCCTACATTTTTGCGGCTAATGCAGTACCCAGACACCCAAGTAAATAAACCTGCTTGTCTGCAGCCAAACAGCACTCTTCCCTCCCTCTAGTGGCTGAGTTGGTGCCTAACCCCTCATTCTTCTGTCCAATAAGACCCCACGAGTAGCAAAACAATGCCAGTCTGAAAGGACAGATGGGTTTATGAGTCTGACAGGGTGAGTATACATGCCAAACAGCAAGTTAGATCTAACTCCTCATGTTGACATCATACATTATACCATGAAAAACTGGTGGCAAATTAAAACAAAGAGGGCGTTGCCTACTGGTTCACATGGGGAGTCGTACAGACAGAAATAGCTGTGCAGCCACAACAGACATCTCCTTAGAACCTGTGTGACTGCCACTTGGGAAATCTACCTGGAACAACTGCTCTGTCCAAAGAGAGAGTTTGAGATAAAGGGGTTTCCATATTACCAGGATGCTGCCTCCAAAGCTTACTTGACGGGCAATGAGTACTGGAATGCAACTGAAGTGGCTATGGCTGTTAGACTTATGCACCATGCTGTTCAACTCGCATTGTCTCTCTTTGAGCCCGGGCATTAACCATAGGATTGTTTGATTGTTACAACAGGAGACTGAACTGGCAGATATGAACTTTCAACAGATCTAATTGATGGAAATGAGAAGACATTGAAAGGCCACTATGAGGTCTGGGACAAGACTTCTCATAGTATCATTTGAGGCACCTGGCACCTGACAAGACATAAGTGCTGAATCTCCTCCCCTCTGGCCACAATATAAGACAGAAGCCTGGTTGTAAATGCAGGAGCGGGGTCGTCTAGTTTTTTTTGGTCTTACCTGGGGGAAAACCTTGAGCTAAACTGAGCCATCTCTATGAAATGTAATGTTCTGATCCAATCTGCTTGGGGCATGTCACTCCCGCACCTGCTATAAAACAGATGCAAAGAATAAGCCAGAAGATCGAAAGGAATTGGACAATGGCTAAGAAGGGTTTTTCTAGAGAAATCCAACATCAGGAAGAGATCCCATTATGGGACCTTCCTTGACTTGTGCGCTTTCTGTAGCGCAGGTCCTCTGGTGGCATCTTTAAGGAGGGCATCTGTCTCAAAGGACTCTTAGCTGTCTGATGCTGGTGCAGATGGCTGATCTGTACCCTAATACTGAGCTAGCCAATAGGCTACGCTGAGTTCCCAAAATGCATGCTGGTGGGGTTTTTGATGGGCACGTCATGTTCCCCACACCACTCCAACCATTTTCTCCTGAGAGAGAGAGAGAGAGAGAGAGAGAGGAGAGAGAGAGGGAGGAGAGAGAGACAGAGAGAATGTTGCTTATAGCCAGCTGACTGCAAAGGCCCATATCAGGGATGCCACTATGTTGAGTCAACTGTCAAGTCACACATTAAAAAAAAAAAAAAATTCTTTTTATTTAAAAGACACACATCCACACATCTCACTAAAACACCCCTTCCAAAAAACACACATGACATTTTGGTAAAATCTTTCTTCCATAAATATCAATATTTTCATCTGCTGTCAAAAATCAAGCATTTATGGATGCTGCTACCAAATCCTTCTGACTGTTTTTGTAATGATATTCAAAAATTAGTGCACAAATTTGTAAGGAACAAAAGGAAAGATAAACAGAAAAAAAACATCTGTGAAAGGCATCAAATCCTGGGCTATAGGTATACACAACATTAAGAAATACCTGAACACATCAAAATTGACAAGGGTTACAAAGATACAAGTAAGTAACCATGTAGAAAGAACTTCCACACTTTCAGTATCCAAACATTGCCATAAATGAAAACCGGGGGAGTCCGATTTGCCAAAACAAGACTAAACAATTTTGGAAGAATGCATTTAAAGCATGCAAAGAATTCGGTGCAGCACTAAATATCTACCACTCCTTAAATAATGTAAAGAATTTCACAACCGTCAAAGTAAAACAGTTCATGTTCCTGAATATCATGTCAAATGTCCTGGTGCATGTGTGTGTGTACATTGTCAATGTTAAAAAAAAAAGAAAGAAAAGTAAAATGTTTAAATGAAAGAAAAGATACTGCATACATGCACAGGCACTATCTGATGATTCTCGCACTTATTGTGCATCACACACCTCATGAATGCTGTTACAAATTTTCTCCCTCTTCTTCTCTCTCTCTCACACACAAAGAGCTGTGGGAAGAGGGATATTGCTGCATTGGTGACAGGTGTTTAGGCTGTGATTGGAGATGGCCTTTTGTGTGTGTGTGTGTGTGTGTGTGTGTGTGTGTGTGTGTGTGTGTGTGTGTCTCTCTCTCTCTCTCTTCTTCTCTCTCTCTCTCACACACAGAGCTGTGGAAAGAGGGATACTGCTGCATCAGTGACAGGTGTTTAGGCTGTGATTGGAGATGGCCTCTGTGCGTGTGTGTGTGTGTGTGTGTGTGTGTGTGTGTGTGTGTGTTCTCTCATCTCATGTGCAGCTCCAGTGACATGGCACCCGCATTGCTTATTCCAATCCAACAGCCACAGCCACAGCCTGGCCTGCTCCACCACAGCCCCGGCACTAACCCTCCATCACAAACCATCACACAGAGGTCAAATAACTGAACGATGCTCAAAGACACAACAAGTACACACACTTTAATACACATTCAGACCATTAACATACACAGAAAACAGATGTAAACAACATCCACAGAGTTGGCACACAATGGCACTGGAAATAACAGATATGAAAGAATAGTTGGAGCAGAACTGACAGCACATGTGCTCTTGACAGTTTGTACCTGTAGTACGTGCGGAAATGGGCCAGAGATCGTTACCATCAGCCAATAGCTCTGGTTGAGGCTCTGAGCAAAATTTAATGATAATGGCAGATGAACGTGTGGGGGTTAGCGGAACCACTGAAAGTGTAGAAGTCTCCCTCTGAAGAAGTGTTGCAAAGGAGAGTGGTCACATCAGGATCTGACCTTAATTCTAGCACAGACTGAAGGTCCCCAATCGACAAACTGGGGGACTGGAGGAGGCAGGGGAATCAATGTCTGTCTGTCCACTCTGGGGCCCTTTTAAAAGTTGTTACCTAGAGAGGTAACAGATGTGACTGCGACAGGGGGGGGGGGGGGGGGGGGGAGAAGAAGTACACCCATATTATCTACCTTTCCTACTCTAGGGTGTAAGGAGTGATGCTAGTGATCCCCAATGGTTAACTGAGACTTGAGGTGGCTGTAATCCTGAAGTTGAAGGAGTAACCCAACTTCCCCTTGACCCCTTCTCAGTTGTTCCACATTGCGTCTTCAACCCACAATTCATCCCACAGGGTCAACTGACCGAGACCTGAGGGGTCCATGACCAGATTTGAATCAACAAATAATTCCACAACTACACCACAGGACTGAATAGTTTTGCTGGCAAGCAAGATAGGCTGTCATTGGGAGAAGGAATCATAACTTGAAACAGGGATAATCAAAAGCATGGTTCAAGCATGGGAACAAAAGCAGATAATCACATGAGATGGAGGAGATGATCAAAACAGAACCAGTGTACGTTCAGCAATGCAGGCACAAAAACGATTGGAAGAACCAAAACCCACTACAGGTTGAAAAAAGATGATAAGCCAGACAGAGTGAAAAACTTCATCTTGCTAGCAGCCTGCTGGCCATAGGAATGAGGGGTTAGGTGCCAATTCTACAGGAAAGAACACTGATTAGCTAGTAAACAGGCAAATTTATCCTGTGTGTCTTCAACCTATTGGCTAAAGTCTGCACCAGTTTGATGTGTTTGTACATGATACCCTAAACGACTTCTAAACAAATCACTGATCATATAATTCACAATATTGTCAAAACATGTGGCTGCAACACAGTTTATTAAATTTCAGTTAATCAAATAAAGGAAAAAAAAAAGAAAAGGAAAATAAAGAAAACCAAAGAGATTTATCACATTAGAGTATCCAAAAAGTACACAAAGCACAACCAATGAAAAGAAATAATAAAAGATCTGATCTTGTATAAAGACGATTAACAAGGTTTTTCGGGAGAGTAATTAAAACACCACTCCATTCTACAGGAAAAAATAAAAACAAACAAAAGAAAGACTGAAACGTCGTAACACCTCTACTCTCTGTCAGCACCCCCAATTTCCACCAACAGCTCACCACTGCATCGTTGTCCTCTTCTGCTGAGGATGAAGACTCAAAGAGGCGGGCTAGGTCCTTCTCTGCTCCTATCACCTGCAGGCCCTCTTCCCGCTTTAAGTTGCCTGTGGATGATACTGGAGAATCCACTGCACCAACATCTGCTCATAAACACACACCACCAGATATTCTCAGTGCCCGATTATATCTTGTTACCACTGCAGAAAGCCAGGGACAGATGCAGACACATAGAACCAGTGCAATACAGGAAGGAAAGCAGAAGCGAATACATTCACGGGATCTGGGGTGTACATAAGAAGAAATAACATGGAACCAACAGATCTGTAACAAGTAATGCATTCTAAACCTAACTGTAACATGACACCATAATGTCTTTTCATTCAATTAACATCATCATCATAAGGTTTTCCAAAGGTAATATTTACAAACAAAACAAAAATTTCTTTTCCTGAAAAAATCAAGACATGTTGAGAGACACAGAGAGAATGCATCCCCCAAACTGTTACAATATATATAGAAAGATAATTATTAAAAAACAATTCTGAAAAAAAAAGTTATGGTATATCTTTTTCTGAGAACACTCCCACATAAAATTTTGTTGACTTACCATTGCCCGTTTCATCCTGGCCGAATTCACCTACATCATCACCCTGTACAAAAAAACAAACAAACAATTACATATTCTGTTTCTATGATTCTTTTTTTCAAACTTTGATAACCTCATGCTGATTTCTTTCTAAAATGACTGACAAACCCTCACTGTATTACGGGGACATTCTACAGGTGTTTCAAGCATCACTGACAGGTCTTTAATATCAAATGAAATGAGTTTCCGTCTCATGTTCTGTACCCTTTCAGTGCCATTAATCCCATGCTAACTTCTATGGGGGCATTAATTCATTGGAGATGTGCCGAAACTTCAGATTTGGCACTCCCTCATCACACTGTGACATGCCTAAGCTATAGCATCATAAGACTTCGAATTCTTTTCAATGCAGTGCGAGAGGTTCAATCAAAGGGAGACTACACCGAACTTTAGGGCCATCATTTCCCTATACACAGTTATTTCCTCTTGACAGTAAAACTGCATAGTTTGTGCTTGAATAGCATTGTTTCATAACAACTCAAAAGGTCAACTTTTCCCAACAATTGCTTTTCTTTTCTAATGGTGTATTCAGCAAAATACGACTTCAGATTGATTCAGGAAACTTTACTTTGGTGCAAAATCATCTTATTCTTTCCAATGGACTAGCTGATGAACAGTACATGCATGTATGGTGAGCATACATAATTTTCAGAACTTATCCTTTTTCATTAATTAGTGACATATTTTGAAAATTTCCAAACAATAATTAATTACAAGCTTACATTGAAAAACTGCAAATTGCAAAAGCAGACATATAAAACTTTCAAATGATGTCTAAATTGTGTGTCTTTGTCATTTTGTGTAAGTTTGTTGAATTTTTAAAATGTGGCCAAAATCACCCATCTCCACAAAATTGCAAGGTCTATTTGATTACAACTCCATTGAGTTAATACCATAACTCCTGAGGGGGAGTTAATACCATGTTAACTAACTCCTGAGGGGACATTACTACCTGTCTTAATGTCTGCCTTTTGGCTGACTCTGGGGAAAGGCCCAGAGACAGTAGGAAAGTCCTGTTGATAGCGGGAAAGACTGTGACCTTGGCTGTGTTTGGAGTTGTACTGTTTTCACTGTCAATGAAATGGCAATGAGTGGGGCTGTTGGACACGCACAGCAGTTCATTTAGTGGCGGCATCTTTTGCCAGTGGGCTCTGCGGGGAGGGGGGAGAACGTATAAATTCCCTGCTTAATCCTTAGAGGGTATTAATCTCCAGCTAACTCTGGCCCCAGATACACAGCCACATCCAAGGTGATCTTGCAGTCCCAGCACTGGCAGTCTACAGGAAATGACCAATATACACTTGTCATGAGAGATCCACCCAAGAAGATACCCCAGTGCAGCATTATCACTCAGTGATAATCAGTTATGCTGTTTTATATCATGCACAGAACAACCCTACCTAATAGGGCCCCTACTGATGACAGTAATTGCTCAGTCATGAAACCAGCATGAATGAGCATCCTTCTCCAGAGAGCACTGTCATGTCAATCAAGTGACAGTCGCCACAAACTTGCCAATACTGAAGACTCTAACACTGTCATGTCAATCAAGCAACAGTCGCCACAAACTTGCCAATACTGAAGACTCTAACCTGAACTCTGAGTAGACAAAGATGCTGAGAGGAAATCATAAACTCAGGTCACCAAGAAAGCTGAGTCACCATAAAACACAGAAGCACAGAGTTTGCCCCCCGCCACCCCCCTGCCAATGAGAACAAGATGATGCCATGGACTAATCTAGTCTAAGACTACAAGACAGGGCGGCACTCTACATTTCTTTTTCTTATACTCCGGCATACACAAGCAAAAGACACTGACACCTGTACTGCTGATCTTCCCCGAAGATGGAGTATGGCTGCCTTAATGGCGGGATAAAAAAAGTCATACACACAAAACTCCACTGCCTGTCTATACAGGCAGTGTCCGCAGGAGTATCAGCCTGCATGCGCAGAAAGAAAGAAAGAAATGTACTGCTGATCATGAAATCTAAGCAACACTTTTAGATTTGCATCCAATAATTGACTGAAATGGATGAAACTCAGCTAAGTCAGTTTGTGATTCCAGTCTTGCCATTTCAGTCCGTAGCACACTCACCCTGAACCTAAAAATGCTACAAAAATGCCTCTTTTAGTCTGCAGTCCATGATTCAAGTCATGTGTTTTTCCATTCTGATTTCACTTTCATTTGCTTCAGCTAAAAAGACACATGAAACTTTGGTATTTATGGCAATTTCTCATGTTTCCACTAATCTTGGCAATGTCAGAATACATCAAACAATTTTTTGTTTTTGTTTTTTTTACACAAATCAATTACCACATGTCATGGATCCAAGTTTTACAAACCAGAAATCACCTTTAGAATTTCAATCATCCCTTTTAGTACACATTAAAATGCAACCTTCGATGTGATTTTGGCAGAATCTGAAAACAGCATAATCAAATGACGTAAAATTACATACTGTAAACATTAAAAAGAAACAAAAACAAATAAACAAAATATTTGATGATTAGTTTGAACAGTTTTACTACAGTTCTTATTGAAGATATTTATTTTCTTTTACTGAATTTAACATGGATGTCATCATTAAAACAAAAACTGGCATGATAATACATACACATCTGACAAAGGAATACATCTTTTTCATGAATATTTTCTCTTCAAAATGGCACGTATATGTTGTTTACAGACCTGTCAGGATAAACTGTCAGTTTCATATCAACTGCACAAAGTTAGGGAAAAGCATCATAACATCAATCCTGGAAATGGCCTACCAATCGAGGTGACTGCCGATCTCGACTTAGTCTGGATCGTGCTGTCATGGTGGCTGGATTGACAGAAGCTTCATCAGAGAACTCGTATGGGTCGGGTGATGGTGACTGATGCTGCAGAGGGTTGAGTGGGGAATGTGGAAGTGGGGGTGAAATGGGCTCCAGACCACTGGTGCCAGGTGCTGCCTGAGCCAACTCTGGCAATGGCTCAAACCGACTTCTTTTTAACGGAAAATACACCCTGGAAATAAACAATTTGAAGATTCTATAAGTTGTGATTTCCTAATGTTGACAAAGCAGCGGAAGAAACAATTGCTCAAATTTTCAATCTACCCTGACAGCTTTGGTAATGGAGTTATCTATTAAGGAACATATTAATCAAGCACTGTCTGAATTTGATAAGGAAAAAAAAAGACAATTCAGCTCTTCCTTTTAAGTAGCTTTAACACACATCTAGTTGCAAATAACAGAGTGAAGCAAAATCTCTGTGATGAAACAATGCTTTCACAGACAATTCAAACAGTTGTTGTTTAGAGGATGAAAATAGAAACCAGTCAGATTTCAAGCTTTTTTCCTCTCTCTCTTTCTCAGGACTTCTCATTTTATCTAAAAAAAAAACAAAAAAAAAAAAACAAAAACAAAAAACTAAAGTGTGTGTGTGTGTGTGTGTGTGTGTGTGTGTGTGTGTGTGTGTGTGTGTGTGTGTGTGTAAATTGCAGAGGCACACAAAATGTAACTACATGCTCAGAAAGTAAGAAGGTGATTTTACTTATAGCCCAGCTGACTGCAAAGGACCCAAGTCATTGTTAAAAAAAAAAGAAAAAAAAACTTAATTCATACAACCCTTTAAAATACACTTTCTAAAAATACACAAAAGCCAAAGACCTCATTTTCTTCAACTATCAATACCATATTTTCAATATTTCAATTTTTAAATTGTGTAATATCATTGTGGCTGGGCTGGGCTATAAGCAACATTATCTTATCTCTCTCTGGTCTACTTTCAACCTTTGTAATCTTCAAAAAAAAAAAAAAAAAGAAAAAGCTTGCAAAGGAATTTCTGAGAGCAGAGCAAATTCATGAGCTCTGCGAATGACTTCACACTCTTTTTACAGAGAGAGAGAGAGAGAGAGAGAGAGAGAGAGAGAGAGAGAAAACTGGCAAAGAAAATAAATATTTGGAGAAAAAAAATAAAGGTATGCTTATTGAACTTCATTTTTCTCTGTTGATTCATACAGAACGTTTGCTTTCATTGCGTAATTCAGCACAGGTTGTGCACTTCATATTCAGATTATGCATGCTGCCATCATTCTGAAGCCATTTGGGTTCTATCTTCACTGAAAACCGACATAACCAAAATTGGACTTTTTTTTGGGAGACAAAGCTTGAAACTCAACTGACCTTTCTGATTTTAACGCTAAACAAACAGGAATGCCTTTTGTCAACAAATGTCAGTCATGCAGGCTACTCAGATGGGCCAGATTATTCCCTAGGTATCTAAACCTATACTTTCGCAATCTTAGGGAGTCATGTACACACACACACACACACACACACACACACACACACACACACACACACACACACACACACACGTGTGTGTGTGTGTGTGTGTGTGTGTGTGTGTGTGTGTGTGTGTGTGTGTGTGTGTGTGTGTGTGTGTTATACATACAAAAAACACATCAAAATAGTTCACGTAAAAAGAAAAAATCATGCCAAATACAGGACACTCCATCAGATCATAAGTTCATAATTTATGCTCAGTCAAACAAGTGAAGCTGCATTAACACTGCAAAATTTCAATAACTACAGTTCTTTGCAAAAACTGAATAAATACACTGACATTTTCATGTTACTGTCAAAATGATTTAAACCTTAGCTTATCATGGGAAAAACCAAAACGTATGCATGTATGAAATAAAATAAGAGGTTATACATGCTACCTGAATTGAGACATCATAAAACTCATATGTGGTTACATCAGTGTCTGCTGATTCACATTTGATTTAGAAAATTTATTTCTACAATGTCATTTGTTTGTCAACAACAACAAAAAAAAACAACAACAAGAAGCAAACGAACCAGGAACTATGAGCAAACCGGTTGTCAGAACTTGGTCACTAGCAGAAGTTATGCCCCTTCACCCCAGATCACTGAAGGTAGGGGGTGGACAACCTCCCTCCCTTCCCACCCCTCTCTTCACCCACCATTCTCCACTCTCAATCCCTCCACTATGCAGCTGTCAGTAGCCCCACTCCCCTCCCTGTCATTCCTCTCTTGTTTCAAAGGAAGAGACCTCTGCTCCTACACATACCCTTGGTGGCAATACAAAGGCAGCACTTTGCATTTCACATGTTTGATACCTAATGTGAAGTGTTGTCTACTGCACTTCTAGCAATTCAGTCTTCGAAGGGAAGCCACACTAGAAGATTGGCAGCCCATCACAGTCACACACACACACACACAGTTGACAAGACAAGACGAAAAAAAATTTCTTGGCTATTCTGCTAAAAATGAAAATTTCCAAGGCTTGTGTGTGTGTGTGTAAGCTGTGTTGCACATTAGTGCATCAATCAAACTTTGGTACAGGGGTTTAAATTTAGCTACAAACTTTTCCCATGAGCAAGCACTATTGGATATTTGAAAGGAAGAAAATATTTACTAATTTTAATAATTATCGTAACATGTTCCGTCTCACGTGACTAACCTATTAGGGAGGTATACTTAATTTCATTATCACAAACAATGCACGCCAGTTTATGAATTTTACACTTTAACTGCTTTCATTAGTGAAATCAAAATCAAGACAATGCACTGATTTCAGCTGTGGACGCCATTTTGTTCTTTGGAATAAATGTACCAAGGGGGTAGACAGGCATCATGCCCGTTTCAATGTGACATTGCTTTACGAGTCTTTAAAGGAGACCTTTAAAAATACATAAGGGCTCAGTTTTTAAATGCTTTTTCCACTGCAAGTCAGCCTGCATAGATATTTTACTAAACCGAATTCAACAGTCCACAGTGAAATTTTGAAAAAAGATATGGTACAAGTAACTTCACATTTTTGTGCAGACTGAGCACTGTGATGTTATGAACTCAATATGAAAACATTACCAGTTTGACACTTCATTCACAACAGAAATACCACTGTTTCAGAGAACTTCCTGCCTCTACAACAAAGGTGTTTTTCAGCACCCCAGAAGTAATTTGGAGAGGGTACAAGCTGGGGAAGGGAGTCAAGTAGGGGAGAGAGTTGGGGTTAAGATGTTTAGTTTGGGGTAAACTGGCTGGCTCTTTAGCTTTCACTTCCAGCGAAATCTGCCCTGATTAATGCAACATCTTCAGACATGATCGAAAAACTTTGGGTGGTGGAAGCATCTGCATCACCCATAAATCCTTGACAGCTGAAGAACAATCTGACCTGGTGCAAGATTGTGAGATGAAAAAGTCAAACTCAACAACTGCAAGGATCTATATGGTAGAATTTTCTAATGTATGCTTCACTGGAACAGTAAGACCCACCTGAGCTACAGAAGTCCCTCAACTTACAGCTGATGGAGTGAAAGATTGAGACAATGTCATTTCTGGTGACTTCAACGGCCCTGTTGTAAATTTGGAGAACCATGCAGTCTGTCCTTCTGCAAAGGATTGTCCCACCACCCCCCTCAACAGTCAACGGTGGATGTCACTTCCTCTCTTCTCCTACGTCAAACCTGACACTCAGTAATCCTTGTTTTTATCTTATCATAATTCTCTTGAAGTATTTTTTGATTTGATATTATTCATACTGCTTATAGCCAAGCCTATCGCAAAGGGCTGTCACCCGTCTCTCAAAATAAATTATTGAAAACAAAACAAAAACTTCATACCCATACAACTTCTTAAAACAGATTTTCTAAAAGCATGCTAAAATTTTGTTGAAATCTTTCTTCCATAAAATCTTAGATTAGATGAATTTGAAAAACTTGATCTCTTCATAAACTCAAAAATCACGTCAGGTGGGACATCTCCAAAACAAGATTTTCAAGCAGTCTGCGGTAAAGTGTCTATTTCTGATATCATGCAAGTTCCATATCATGCAAGTTCCAACACTCTAGAAGTAAAATGTTTAATATCAACGATAATGAGTGTATGTCATATGGAATGCACCACAGAGCTTCTTCACCTTTTAAAAGATATGAATGGGAGTAAATGGAAGGGTACAAGATTATTTCTTTGCAGCCACCAGTGGCACATGGCAAAAAATTCTTTCAGGTTTGGATGGGATGCACTCCTTGAGCTAGCCTCCCATTCCCAGCCATCTCAGATCATAATGTGGCTGATTTTGACACCAGACTCTAGATCATCAAACAGAGAAACCAAGAAAGTAAGATCTGCACGTTTCATAAAGCTGACTGGGGAAAGTTTCGATCTGACTTGAATACAATGGCTTAAAAGTACTATGAAGACCATAATGCTGAAGACTTCTGCATAAATCTCAAGTCCTCTCTTCAGTCCAGCACTGATGAGAACAAGCGTTTAGGTAGCTTGGGAAAGCATGCCTGTCTCCAAGGTCTTTCCAAAGACTTACGGAAAGGAGGAAGAAGCTTACCAGCAAGCCAAGGACACTCCTGACTGGTCTATACATTGTGCCTTTCAAACCCAGAGCAACACTAAATCAGCGGACAAGAATGGAAGCACATCAGCAGGACCATTCAAGACAGGCCGGACAACACAGACTGTCTAATAAGGAATCTTCTATTTTCTCTTGATCAGTGCCCCCATTCAACATCACTCCACAGCAAACATCCATGATTCAAACAGAACCAGATTAAAGAGCTACAACGTTAAATTTAGCATTTGAAATTATGTTTTATTCAGACTGATTGATGATTACCTGAGCGATTGTCTGCGATATTCATTTTAAATATTTTTCAGGCCTTAATCAAAAGACCTTGTGTGCGCGTGTCCATGCATGAAAATCATTACACAATCCATTCATCTACCTATCCACTTACTTCCAACTGGTTTATTAAATTTTGTTTTGTGACCATAACAATCTCCCCATCTGTTTATCTTTCATTATAAGCCTTAATGCGTAAGTACAAGTATGTAATTCACACATTTGTTTTTAATTATCTGCGCCTACTTTAGAGTGTGTGTGTGTGTGTGTGTGTGTGTGTGTGTGTGTGTGTGTGTGTGTGTGTGTGTGTGTGATTGCTTGCATCTGTGCCTGCATGCATGCGTGCATGCACAAGAAAAGCGAGTAAGATTCAAAATCATTTGGTTTGAATGCAGTTTTTGTAGCTGCAATAAGCTGTATGTATTGCAAGTGTGCCTATGAGAGAGAGAGAGAGAGAGAGAGAGAGAGAGAGAGAGAGAGAGAGAAATGGTTTAAACTATTTTTTGTAAGCCACAAAGTTCCCCATCCACTCTCTCTCTCTCTCTCTCTCTCTCTCTCCTCCCTTCCCTCCCATGTGTAGGTGTGTGAAACATACGTGCGTGTATGAAATTCAAAATCACTTGGATTAATTCAGTACTTGTGGCTGTAGCAAGCCGTTTGTGCATGTGCATGTGTGTGTGTAAGTGTGTGTGTGTGTGTGTGTGTGTGTGTTGGAGTGCGCACGCATGTGCATTGGTGTGCACTGTTTTTACAATTGTTCTAAACCAAACAGCAAAAAAGTCATCAAAAGTAGTGTGTAAGATTGACTGTCCTATAAACCCCCAGTTAAAAAGTAAAAAACTTCTCTGCGTGTGTGCATGCACACAAGTGCATGTGTGCACGTATGTGCATGTGTACACGCATGCATGAGTGGTGCATGCGAGCGTGCAAGTAAGCGAGAGAGAGAGAGAGAGATTCATATCCACTTTGGTTTCTGTATGTGCGCAAAAGCGCTTCATTTAATTCGGTTTTTGTGGCTTTTAAAAGTGTGTGTGTGTGTGTGTGTGTGTGTGTGTGTGTGTGTGTGTGTGTGTGTGTGTGTGTGTGTGTGTGTGTACATGTGAGTGTGTGTGCACATCATCTACATGCATGCATGTGTGTGTGTGTTTGTGAGAGAGAGGGAGGGGGGGGGGGAGGATGGTGAGAGACAAAGAGAGTGTATATGGGTGAGTGTGTATGTATAAGTATGTGTGTGTGTGTGTGTGCGAGAGGAAGTGAAAGGGTGAAAGGGAGTGTGGTGAGTGTGATAATGCCAAAGAAAATGGGAGACAGTTTGAGAGTTCCTGAAGCTAAATACATGTAATACAAGCAAAGAATTTGGCTTTGTCCATTTGTTCACCAATTCAACTTAAGTAATTCTGCCTTCCAAAGGTTGCTGGATTCATACACTCTTCCCAGCGCTTGGTTAGCTGAGAACATTTCCTTTGTGTTCAAAAAAGGAGACCATCACCTCACTGAGCACTACTATCCCATTTCTCTAACATCTATGCCTTGTAAAATCTTGGAGCGTGTGATCTGAGACAATGTCAGCCATCGTGAGGCTACGAACATCCTGACCTTCTTAAAACATGGTTCTCATTCTGGTTTCTGGCTGAAAAGATACACAAATGAATCACTTTATTTCTAAGTTTTGGAGCTGCCTCTCCACTGCTAATTTCTCTCTTGAAATTGTCCTTTCGAGTGAAAAAAAAACCCACCACCATCAAATAAGCATTTATATTGTGTACTTTCAACACTAAAATGTGTTTTTAAATGAAAAAACAAACCATTGGGAATTAATGACTCCTTGTATTCTCACATCAACTCTTCATATTTTGACACTCCTCTTCTCTGTTCACTGCTGAAAGAATATGTCTAGTCCCTGTTACAGTAAAGGAGAAAGAATACAATTCACTGACTTGCTCAAATAATCATGCGTGTTTATAGACTCACAAATTCTCAGTTATGATATGTGACATTGTGTGCAGTTAGAACACTAAAGTTTTTATCTTCCAACTCAGCAGTCAAAAAAGCTTACCCGTGATGTTTGTATGTGGTTTGCAAGCTAGTACAAAGTCAGGATGCAATCAGGAGAAAGAATGAGCATGCAAGATCAGCCAAGGCTGTGAAAGCTGAGGTAAAGAATAAACTGAAAAGGCAAAAGAGACTGGGAAACACTGCAGTCTATTTGGATATGAATAGTGATCTGGGGGCATGGCACCTGATCCTATCCTGACAAATGGTCTGTAGAACCACATCCAAACATTACAGATAAGCTCCTTTGACTGTTGAGTATTGCTTCCAAGAATTCTGTCAGGATTCTGTATCATGCAAGATTTGAAAAACATGCACATAAATCTGCCTTTATGTTCTTGGAGACCAGCTTTGCCTAAGGGACACAGTGAAGGTCCAGCCACAAAATCAACAACTTGGTTTTCAGAACTCTCATAATGCTTATTTCAGATGGGCCTGCTGATAGTTGCTGGGGCTGATGTGTCTATATGGTGTGCAAGTCGTCAAGACAAGTTCCTCTTAATGTCATGCTCGTATTTGATGTTTTGACCAGGTCCTCAATCCCCCTATTTTCAGCCTATCTCTTAATTCTGACAAATATTGTGATATCCATCAGTAATTAGAGTTTGACTTTGACCTCATTATCCTGCAACTAGAAGACACAGCATCATACCTTTGATGATATTCAGGAAATTACCAAGCAAGAGACCATTTCTTGAGAGAACTGTGTACCATTTCTGCATCCCATGTAACCCCAGTGTCAGGTAGAGTACTTGTTTCTGACTAAAGATCCCTTGTAAGACTGCAAATATGGAGTGTGGACCAGCTGACCTATAGTCCCTCAGACAGAACACAGAGCAGAGGTTCCACTACACCAGCATGTGCCAGTTTTTTATGGTAAATTTCTACCTTGTTATCTTTGTAGTTGTTCCAGTACCACATGCAGGCTTGCAGATCTGGGCTGTTTGTGTGGCTTTGTGAGTTTGTCTCTGGCAAGAGCATAATGAGTAAAGATAGATATTTCACAAGTGTTCCTATTTGGCCTCTTTCTGCTGCTTAAAAGGCAGCGAGCTCTTCACTTGTAAACTACTGAGCTGACCACAACACAATTTTTCTCACAACTCTCCCTTCCACCTCATCCCCCACTATGGAATCCTGCTCATGTGCCCTGTGGTATGACCTTGTATTGTCATTGGTGTTTAGTCAACAAGCCACAGTCCACTGCTGACTACAGGGATGTGAAGGTCTGGATGGAGCTCTGGATGGAGCGGGCTGGAAGGGTGCAGAGGAAATGTGTAAACCTTGCCATCTCTGTCAGCAGTGTACACCCTTACAAATGTTGTTTCCTACCCAAATTCACATTGTTTCAGATTTTAACTGAGCTGTAGTCCATTTTCACTTGCTCTAAAACATAGCTCTCGCAAGTCTAGTGCATGGAGATATCTGGAATCACAATGGCCTAACCGCTCTAATTTCATAAACCATTTTCCATGCTGCTTGCAAATTTTGGACCCCAAACAGAATACACCCTCTCTAGGTAACGAGTGTGTACTAGGAGTCGACAAAACCTCTTTCTCTCATGCAATGTGACCTTGAGAATGCACCCGTGTGTACACACACACATTCTTTGCAAAACCAAAAGTGGGTGTATTATTGAGGTCCAAAAATTCACCAGTAAGCCATTAGACAAACACCTTCTCCACAAAATGAAAGACAAACAAAAACAATGATGCCTGCATATGGTGTATAGCAATCACGATTTGAGAGGTTTCTGCACTCAAACATGGTAAGCTGGCAAGTTGTCAAGTTTTATTGCAAAATGAAAAGAGACTATTAAAGCTCCTGCTAGAAAGTGAGAGAAACAATGTGAATTTTGGGCGTGAAACTACTCAGGAGGTTTATGACACCAATCTAAAACTGAACTCATTAGTTGGCTTGATTTAGGGTTTAACCCATTTGTTGGCTCTCACTAGTCTCAGCTGACTGATGGTTGGTGCCAGAATTTTTATAGTCTGTGCATCATAGTTTAAAAAGGCTAGCGGAAGCTCTAATCTAGCGACAGCACTATATTAAACATTTAAACTTAAAGGAGCTGTAATGTTTGCTTCCTTTTTCAGTTCTGATGAAGACAGAGAAAAGTGATTCTCATCACATTCAGAACAGAAAAGTAGCTCTTAACATTGGTACAGAAACTGTTTTTCATTCCTTGTCTCCAAGTGGATACGATTGTAGCAGTTTGTGTGGCTGCAAAACCTGCCTGATAAACTGAAGCAAACCAAACCTCTTTCTCTTCTTGTGGCCATGAAGTTCCTCTGCAGCTGCATTGCTCAGCAGGTCACCTTTCTGAGGGTCAGTTCTCATAGCTTGCTACAGGCATATAGGGTGCGAACGTTCCATGTTCCGATGGTTGTGTTTTGAGTGGTTAGGTTGATGTTTTTCACTCCAGCAGCCCATTTGCTGCTCCCACCATGAAGTGAGTCAATGGGACATGCGGTTGTTGTTATTCCGGGCTCTGACTGATCCAGCTTGGTAATCTTTCGCTTCCTCATCATGTCTTTTCAGTGGGCTTGCTGAAGCTTGGCGAAGCCCATCTCCTCTCCAAGCCAGGACCGCTAGCCACAGTCCACAGAATAAGGAGTGGTACGCCCTCAGTCATGTACACTTAGCCGTTAAATCCATTGTGGTACCCTTCCACCCTGGTCGTTAGCCGCTTGCTTCAGCTCTTCCGCCCAGTGGTGCAATGTAAACACCACCCTCTCATGTGGTTTAGCCCGCCAGCTGAAGCAGTTTACCTCGGTGTGGCGCCTGCAGCCAGCACGTGAGAGATTTAGGGAGTGGGTGAGGACCAGTGATGCCTGTCCAACATAACTAGTAGGAAGCAGCATGCAAGACATCAAAGGTACTACCTCTATCCAGAGCCTACCACTAACATTTAAAATACACTAAAACCTTGCTGAGGCAAGAGTCAGCCTCTGATTTTGTCGAAGTGGTTGACTTCTTCCTCTTCTTTATTGCTCCCGAAAAAGAGATCAACAAAGGTTCTGCTGCTATTTGTGTATATCTGTTTTCAATTTTGTAGAAGAGATCAACAAAAACAGCCTCAGTGTTCATACTAGTCCTACCAGTGATGCCACCGATTAAAAAAAAATCTTATACACATGTTAAATCCCTTTCCATCTTTCGAAAGAGCAGGCCATGTGCTGATGGATATTGATGACATAAATATGAATATGAACACACTAATAGGACCGATTCTTAATAATTCTTAAACTGACTGCTTACAGAAGAAAAATGCCAGTGAAGGTGAACTGTTACAATCAATAGCAGTCATTCCAAGTGTGACGCAAGGCCAGTGTAAAATTAGAAAGATTTGGCCAAGTCTATATTAACTGCAAGTTTTGGGGAGAAAAGTCCGTTTTATACACACACACACACACACACACACACACACTGGTCGTTTTTTTCTTCTCACCCTACCTTTTGTTCTTGGCGAAGAGTCTCCATCAAACTGCGAACTTTCTCCACAGAAAAACTGTGGGGAGAGGGGTGTCTCAAACAGGATTTCACACTTTTTTGGTTTGCCTCTGACGCTTTTGATTTGGAAGCAGCTCAGGGCATGTTTATCTTGATACCTGTCTGTGTGTGCTGTGTTCCATAGTGTTGGTGTGGATTAACACTGTATAATTAAGAATTTTTTCATTATATTTAAGTAGTGGGGACATTCAGGGCCTCAGATTTCACCAAGTGGCCCTCAGATTTTTGAACAGACGGTCCCAAGGACCTCCATTTTAAACACTATAAGGATCACTGAGATAGTGAGGTAATCAAGTTCTCCTTTACAAGCAGACTCACAGCTGCAAAACAGACAAGGGCTGCTGGGGAGAGGAGGAAGATGGGGGAAAGGAGTAGTGGTGAAGACACTAAAAGAAAGAAAAAACATAAAAAGGAATCTCACACAATCCCAAGTTCATGGTTTAGACAGCATCTATGGGTCACATGATAAGGGAGTATGAAAAATCTTTTTGGTTAAATAATACATGTAGGCACATCATGCCAGTAGAACTTTTATGCAAAGGCAGTGTAAACATTTATGTCATACACTTTTACCCATCTATGTCACTGAAATCAGCACATAACTGAACTGACTGGTCAGTAAGTACCAACAGCGAACGTGTAAGTTTCATAATGTAGGATTCTAAGATTGCATTGGTGAACAATAAAGAGCCAGCCTAACCCCTAAACACACACACAAAGACAAAAAACAATTAACCCCCCCCCCCCCCCCCCCCTTTAGTTATAGATTCTTGAATTTGCCCATATAGACTCTCTTTAATTTGTTCTAGCTGTGTGATGCCCCCTACAGCTTCATGTTGCTGATGATCGCAGCATACGCTTTCATATTACTGGATTATTTGCACAAAGAAGTCACTGAAATCAACACAAAATTACACTGGGGGAGGGGGGGGGGGGGAGTTGTGTTCATGGTAACATGCCCCTCCCCTCACCCCCACCAAAGGGGTGGCAGTTTGGTAGGTTAGCTCTTACTTTCTTTCTTTTTTTTTCCCTTAACCTGTTGTGATGGACAACACATACCACAGCCAACACTCCATCATGCACAGAGTTTATTTTCATGTTTGGATCTTTACCCTTAGTCAAATCAGAGGTCTCATCCACAAAAAAAGTCCCACCTCTCCCGTTGACCCCTTCCTCTTCTCCCTCCTGGCCCCCTCAAAAATCTGAATCTTGAATTGCAAATGGTTTAATTAATGTGCCAAAAATCTGAGCATCAAGTAGTGTATGATCCACTTTTCAGTCCAGCCATGACCAGGACCACTTTATCAATCAGCTTTTGTCCATCTCTTTTACTTTAATCTCTTTTACTTTAATAACTTTTAGCTGATGCGAGGGGACAAAAATGACAACTGTCCTCTCTCCCACAGAAGTGTATACGAGATCTAGTCATGTTAGCCGTATCTGCTAGAGAGCTGAAGATGTGATTTGCACTTTGTCAAATCACTGGATTGTTTTTTCCTTCTGATTTTTCTTTGATGTTACATTTCCACCAATTTATGGGAAAAAGACTGACCTGCAAACACACAGAGGATGTATTCACACATTGTACATGCAGCAGACACCATTTTTTGCTGGTTCAGCAATGATTGGATGGTACTAGCCTGTTTTCTGTGGGTATTATTTTTCTTTTCTTTTCTTTGTTTCCTTCCCGTTTTTCTGACTCGCTGAGAAACAATATTAGGACTGGCAGGAAAGGGATAGGGTCTGTCAGGTTATTGCAATCACAATTTTTTTTCTTTTCTTAATCAGTCAGTACCAATGGTGATGCTTAAGTTTAATGAGCAGCAACAGAAGTGGTACTGGCATGAATTCAACTCAAACGGCACTCTGTATAACATCAAATAGTGAGGATGTAACAGATGTGTCTCACGATGTTCTTCATATTATATATACAGAAGCGGAGTTGAACAACTTTAAAAGAACCTCTTACATTACAACCTGATCAACTATGAGGCTGACAAAATGTGAAAAGCAGATAACAAAACCTCATACATATATATACCTGTGGCTTTTCTGTTTTTGCTGGCAACATGGGAAAAATGAGAGAGACAGAAATAGACAATAACAAACAAATCATACTTACCATGCATGGACTGAATGACGATCATATAATGTTGGTGTGACTAGATCGCCTTCCTCATCAGAATCATGACTGGGCAACATGGGTCTTTTAAGAACACACTCCACACTCTTATGCTGCGACTGTAACCAGTTGGACACCAATTCTTTTTTTGCAGACTCTAAAGCACTCCATGGTAACTGAGAATCCGGAGGCACTGGAACACTACTCACGACTCCCCCATTTATTGCTACAGGTGCTGTTGTTGCTGCTGCCTTACATGGCTGGGGCGTACCAGCCCCTTGCCCACTAGTCAATTCTTCACTCTTCGGTGGATGTTCTGAGTTATCGCTGCCATTTGGTAGAGGGGTCATAGTTTCACCTGTTGTTTGTTCTGCACTAGTCACACCTGGCACATTATTACTATTACTGGCGGACACATCTTTGTCACCTGCACTGTTCAAACCACCTGGAGTGTTGACGGGGGCTTCACCCCCACCTCCACCATTGACCACATTGCTGCTGCTGCTGTTACTGTTATTGGTGGTTGTCGTGGTAGTGGAAGGGGTAGCCTGGCCACTGCTAGGTGTGGCGCTGCTACTGGTCCCTCCTCCAGCCCCAGCAGTCTTGCTGGAGGGTTGGGGACTGAGGGTGGGCATGGTGGGCTCAAGGGAAGGCAAGTTGGGTGGAGGGTCCAAGGGAGAGGGAGCTGAATTGGGTGTGTCTGCAGCCACTTCTGGGATTGGAGTGGATCCCCCTTGGGGGGGAATTGTGGTGGATCCAGTAGGAAGGAAGGCTGGATTGGGAGGCAGATGGCTCATGATTCGTTCCATGTCAAACTGAAGAACCTCTTCTTGAATTTGGGAGTGCCGTCGATGAAAAGGGATGGAACTGCGTCCATGGCGTGACTGCTGTCTTTCCATCTTCTTCTCCTCTTTCTCCTTCTCTCCTTTATCTTTCTCACCCTTCTCTTTTTCAGAATCCTTCTCTTTCTTTCCACTTGATTTGGACTTGTTCTGAGTTGCATTTTTCAGCTTGCGATGTCTAAAATAAACAGAATACACAACATTAAGTAGCAGACACTTGTCTTCATTTCATCTTTAGTGTCATAAATTTGACCATTCAAATTATAGTCCGAATGATAGTACCAGACGTTCAAATCAACAGCAATTGTGTAATGATCATAATTATATATCATATATCGTGAATGCCTTTGATATTATTTATACACATACACACTTGTAAGTGCTCATGAACACAACTACTTAACTCTTCTCATGCCAAGTATTTTAGTACTGTTTCTATTCATGGAAACCAAGTATTTTTTTTACTGACACAGAATACTTTCTCCTATATTACAAAAAAAATTCAAGAAAATACAATTCTAAAATGAATTGCCATGAGATTTGGTGAAATTATGCAGAAATGCAAGTAAATTGTTCTGACATTAATTTCAAGTGTATGATGTGTTTTTGGTGGTAATGTTGTTGCAGTTGTAGATGATGGCGACTTTTGGGTAACATAACACTTTCGGTTCGACTATCACTTCATCCTCTTCTTCCGAACTGGAATCGGAAAAACTGATCGGATCAGTTCAGCCACATGTTCTTCTTTCAGCACTCTTCTCTTTGTCGCCTCAAAACATTCCTCCAGTAATAAGAAATGTCTTTGAGGATTCTCAAAAGATTTTAAAACAAAAAAAGGAAGAAAAACAGAACAAATATCAACAACGTTTTGGTTACAGACCGTCTTCAGGGTTGTTTGTGATTACTTCCATTTTCTTTCTAATCAAATCTGACTGGATGCTGCATGCAAGTTTAGTAAACATGAGAGCTACAGTGCCCAGTATTGCTATGACTGCAGAGTTGACATGGGCTGTGTCACGCAGAGTCAAATTCTGCCACTAATAACAACTTTCAAGTTCACCGCTCACTTCTGGTTTTGTGACTAAAATGCACATGCCACAGGTTTACAAAGGTGATCAAACGCACAGTACAACGTTTTAAAAGTCAATTCTCACACACGCACTGAAAATGACGCGAGTGAATTTATGCTCCAAAGCACAAAGTCTGTGCCATTAGAAGCCCTCGTCATAAATCCAGATTCCATTCGATTCGTTTATAACTCAAATGACCACAACGACAGATCAAGGTCGTCATCTTGGGAAAATCATTCCCCTACACAGAAATTCACACACACACACACACACACACACACACACACACACACACAACACACACACACACACACACAGCATCAACTGCTGGGCATCATTACTGACAAAGATTTATCATGAACTGACCACACTGCGTCCCTAATTAAACGTCTTTCCAACAAAATATTTCAGTTGGCTGAATAAAAAATTGTCGTGATGTATATTCATGGATGCTTTTCTTTCATGCTCATATTCTATTAATTACTGATTATACTTCAACCTTATCGGACAGCTGCAATGACACAAACTTCAAACTGATTCACCGCATCTATAAAAGAGTACTGAAATTGTTGAAATCAAGCTCTACTAATTGCTGAGGACTATAGCAACTCAAAATTTCAACGACAGGTTTATCTACAACAAATCAGTACGCATGCATAATGTTTTGAATGGTTATGCTCCTTAAAAAGGTTAGAGACACTTTCAAAATTAATCGTCCCATACATAAACACATAATATCACTTCCCAGACCTATAAATTATCTATATAAATCCAGTTTGTTGTACTCTGGTGGTGGTTTGTGGAACAGTTTACCAATAACACTAAAAAAAATATCAAGAGCAAGTACCACTTCAATAAAATTATGAAGGCTCATCTAGCCAGCAAAACCAAATATGCTATCTAAAGCATATCACCAATGCTTCTTTCTAATCTTCTACTTTACTTATCTATGATTTGTTCATATATATTTTCTTACATGCATTGTTTCATTTTCAGTTTACTTATCAATCATACTGCCTTATTTGTTTAACTGTTTCAGCCATATTATGCTGAACTAAATTTGTACAGATTGATGTAATACTTGAATATGTGTTGGTACACAATGTACTGCCAAATACATTATAAGTGAGACACTGTACTGAAAAGGTGTCTTTGTTCATGGTGCAGATACTACAACTTCTTTTCTTTATTCGGATGTGTTTGCAAGTTATCTGTTTCATTTTCACACTATTCATTTTGTTTTGGTTTGCAGATGGCTTGATGGGAAAAAGCTGATACTGCTTATTCAATTTAGCATCTCAAAATAACATTCTGACTTGACTTCACACACACACACACACACACACACACACACACACACACACACACACACATTTAAACAGATTTTCTAAAACACAAAAAGACTTCCTAAAATTCTTTCTTCCCCGAAATCTTAGAACAGTTTAAATTATCAGCAACACCAAAAATCCTATCATGAGGAACATCTCTAAACTAGATTTTCATGGAGACTGCTGTAAAATGTTTAAATTCTGACAACATACAAGCCACAACAGTCTATAAAAACAATGTTCACAGTGAATGGTACATTGCATGGAATGCACCATACAGCTTCCTCACTTTTTAAAAGATATGAGTGGATATAAAGAATGGCCTGACTGTAAACTACCTAACACTTTTTCTTCACAGCCACCTGTCGCAGATGGTAAACATTTTTTTTAAAGGTTTGAACACATTTAATTTAAAAGAGATATCTGTCTGAACGTTCTAGTCCTTTTACTAGAGGTCTTCAATGTAAATCTGAGCTTTGCGTTTGAGATCAATGTAAGGATTTGCAAACCGAAGGAAGTGCAATTTCACACTTTCACAGATTTTCTTCCTGTCACATATTAAGTTTTCATCATGACTAATAATTCAGTAATGAATGGTATAACGATAAATGGGGGCTAAACAGCTTATCAATAATTTCAACAACACTTATTCCAACAGATCACATTATTGCATTTGTTATCAAAAGCAAAGAAGACATGAGGGGGTCATGCATTTTCAAACCTATTTTCTACAGTTGTGTAAATTTTTAAGGCGTTTGGTTATCACATCTTTAGTTTCAGATTTAACTGCAGAGATCTTTCACCCATGACTTCTGACATTTGCCTCATTGCAAACTTACTTTGTTGGCGAATCATGTTGGAAAACCAACAACAAAACCCTCACAAACACAATTCTGCTTGCACTAAACAACACATGAAAATGAAAACTTTGAAGTACTCTCCCTTTCCTCATAACTTTTCATATATAGATTAAGGAGTGAATGCACTTGATTCAAACTGTTATTTGATGCTTGAACAGGTATCAGGCGCAAGCAGACATATGTGTTTGCATGCGCCCCACTATGATCCAGGCGCTGGGCAAAAAGAGTTAGGCACAACTGAACTTGAATGATTCTTCTATTTTTCATCTCATGCTTCTCAACTTTTTAGCTCTTCTATTTTTCACCTTTTGCTTCTTTAATATCTTCCTAACCACTAAAGACATTTGCTGAGCAACTGTATTGATTCATCTAATACACCAAACAGTTGGATTCTTTTGTTAAATAAGCAAGTTTCAAAAAGTAACATGAACACTGACGCATCATAGTACTATATGCAGTTAAACATAAGAGATGATTTTTTTTTAAGATCTGAGGGAAAATGACTTCGGTGAAAATACCCTTTTCTATATATACTATGCAGGGCTCATGGAAGACAATGACTGATGCCCCTAAGCCTCCCTCCCTTTTTAATCAGATCTTACCTTACACAGTGACAAGTCACTTTTGACGAAGGGTCAGCAAAATTCCACTGTCCTGATAGACTGTCCTCGGACCCACCACCATCTGGAGCTCTGCCAATATACCAGCCATACAGTTCGTTAACTATTAGATGTGATTAGCCCATAAGGACATAAAATTCAAATCAAATTCCGGTATCCATGTCTCACTGAAAAATCTAAATCAAATTCATGAATTCGTGTCTCACTGAAAAACTAAGAGTATTCTTTTCAACAGGGAAAATAATATTCACTCATAGCCCATGTCCTTAATACTGTAATTATTATATTAATTATAATGCTGTAGCATAGACAGCCTGAAATTCAATCTAGATTCTATGAATATTCATCACCTGCCTGTTTGTCAACGAGCTGCTGATGAATATTGCAAGGCAAATGGAATCTGGTCAAATAACAAAATGTTTCAACAATGACAAAACTGGCTCATGCTGTGGAAATCCTGTGATGATAATTGCAGAGGACATCCCACATATTAAGTTTCACCATTAGAATCCTGATTGTGTAGGTGTTCACAGTTATTCACTTTAATTAACACTTTACTAGCATTGGAACATGAATCTAAATGAATAATGTTTAGTATCATCTGGAGTGCTTTCCTAACTTTGTTAACAGCACCTCTGATCTATTTCTGTCTCACTTTTTTCCCTCTGTATATTTGTGCATGTGAGCCAGTCTGAATGTGCTAGTGTGTGTGTGTGTGGGGGGGGGAGGGGGGGGGTTCAGTACACTGACAACTGTCACAGAGCGTAACCCCTATATATTTTTGTGACCCCCTGGAAATTTGGAAATAAGTTTTTTGCACGAAGTCTGACCTCCTAATTTTTAGGAAGCAATTATCACTGAAGATGTTTACTTGCCAATCAAACATGGAAGCAAACTGTTTCTTCCCTTTGTGCAAGCCCAAACAGTTCCCAGAACATGTTAAGCGATCCATTTTTCTCCACGAGTCTTGGGTTCATCAAGGTTCACTAAACTCACCACACTGGATCGCAACCAAAAGATCAGACAAAACAACAAAGACAAGACTGCTGACATTGTGAACTTGACAAACAGGTTAATTGAAGTCTGATTCAGAATGGCTTTTAATGAAAGGCTGGCTGCCCCATGTAGTGACATAAGAGGCTTCCGGTGTGGGACATATGTAACTATGTAAGCGTGTCCAACCTGCATACTGTCTGTCTTCAAGAAAGGGAGGGTGAAGGTGAATGGTGCAGGGAAGGAGGGAGTACTAACAGTGCTAAGTGGGGATGGGGGGAGAGGAGGGGAAAAGAGCTTTGAGCAGGGAAGCCTTACCTCTACCTCTGACAATCTACAACGTAAATCCCCATACAAACCATTGATCTTACCACTCTTTACCCTACTCTCACTCTTGGTTCTGTTCTTGACTGGGAAAAGATGCTAATGCTTCACGTCTGACCTCTCCTTGTTAGATGTATTCTCACACTCATCCCTGCGCTCCTAAGCCCTGGATATGAGAGCAGGGTTCCAGAGGGTGTAGGTGGATCAGAAACTGAACCAGACCCAGACTCCTGACTCAGGTTACGGTCCCCAACTGACCACTTCATGGTGGAAGCAGTAAGACAAAAAGGGGGAGAACAAAAGAACAGTAACAGGGGAGAAACTGATCTTTGAGAAAGAAAAAGAGCTTGGCGTCAGATCAGTCTTCAACTTAGCAAGTAAAGCGATACACAGAGGCTGGCAAAACAGGAGAAAAAAAGAAAAAAAAAAGCAACATTCACTAGAATTGCAACATGGACAGTCTGAAACATGGGAAATGTACACAGCATGGCACTGGCTGAAATAATGAGAACACAGAAGCTACAGCATGTCATCTGCTGGAGTGAGTCGGTGTCTTCTTACTATATCAACCAAGAAATTTCTACCAACAAGTTTTCAAACTGCCACAGCCTGCAAGAGTTTGACATGGAACAGTATATGACACCAAATGGGCAACCAGTGACACTTGCACCGTGTGTGCAGTTTCACGATCTAGTTGCCAGATTACCAACAAAAAAAGCTGGCAAGTAATAAATTGTATGAGACAATAATATGTAAAGATTTGTAGGAGACATAAAAATCTGCCACAAGACCAGAAAGAAACAACTGTTAAGAAAAAAAAAGCAGAGTCAAAGTCACAGAAAAGAAATTAATTGCACAGAATTTACAGATGGTGTGAATTTATACTGAAGAGACCCCAGGCATCTCCAAAGGGACAACAAAATTCATGAAAACAGAAAGAGTCAATGATGTGGAAAATGACTATTTTTGACTTGGTGCCAAAAGGTGGCACAGTTTACAATTTTTGGATGGTAATAAATCCTGACCAAAACATCTGGTCATAATAAAAAAAAGGTTGAATACATGAAAGAACACCTAAATATTTAACAGAAATAAGTTCAGATTGAAGCCTCGGTTGAACACGGAATATATTCAGTTTCTGTAGCAACCAAATTCACTCCCTTTGAAAGAGGACCTGGGTATACTGCAAACGGTTTACATAGTCACTACCTGAAACTGCACAAGTCACCACCTGACACTGCACAAGTCACTGACTGAAACTGCACAAGTCACTTACTGAAACATAAGATCTTGCAAATCAATAAGTTTGATACAATAGAATTGATTTATAATTTCTCAATAATTTCATAAACCTTACTGTCATGTTTTCTGAATCATCAGTGTCAAAAACTGAGTGTGTTGTATGACAGATATGTCATAGTTCATCTTAATTTCAAACCAACGCAAGTACCAAACATTGCTTTCAGTTGCACACTGAACTTGACTGTAACTTATCATTCAACAATATGCTGCAGTGTGAAAAATTGTAATCTCACTTCAGTGTAATATTTCATTGTTTTTCCAAACTGCATACGGTTTGTTGTAAACATCTTATGTACCAAACCACCTCAATTTTTTTTTTCAATTTCAAATTAAACCGGGATACTTATTTTCACCACTTTAGTAACAGCAAATTCTGGATGATCAATTTCCAAAGTGCTGTGGTTCTTTCTCAAGTGTTTGCAAGGTGTGTCATAATCATTTTATGTATGACACTATTAACCCATCAATCTATGGACTTTGATAAATTTCTATGACAGTGTTAGCCTATACCATAATAACAATATAAATTTGTTAATGTCTTTATTGGAGGCGTTCTTGTAATTTAGCATCCCAGAGCTACCTCCTTAGCATTGATCTCTGTCACATTGTGCAGACCACACACCAGATGTGGTGTGGTTTGCAATTTTACCAAAGCAAGCATGTCATCAAAGGAAACCTTTGTGACGGTCAAACCTAGATGTTACTCTCACAAAACTCAAAAGAAAAAAAATCTTTAAAATGTACATATGATAACGAGTTTATACAATCTGTCTGATATCATAATTGATTATTAAATAATATTCTGCTATAGCAGTATTTCTCATCATAGTTTTTTACAATATTCTGCCATAGCAGTATTTCAGACTGAACATCAATTTTGAAAATAAACCCACTTATTATCTGCTAGGGTATATAAATGATCTGTACTGGGTTGAACCCAAACCTACATTTACAAGGATGAAAATAACAGAAACTACACTGAAGACAGATGAACATACCTTCTTGCAGCAGTGAACATCCCTGTAGTCAGAGTGGAATCCTGAGCCACTTTCTCTGTGATATGATGCCCCAGCACCTGCCCAATGCTGGGCAACATTGATTGCCTCCCTTCTCCAAACCCCACTCCAACTTTCTCTCCAACCCCACCACCCCCCAGCTGGTGAGGGTTTGGAGAGTGAGGAGGAGTGAGGGGGCCATGGGAATGGTGGAAACTGGGGCCCAATCCATGAGAACGTCCAACCATCAAGTCAGGGGCTGCCACGCCGGTCTGCAAGCGACATGCTGATTCATCCGTATCGCAGATCAGTACATAGGCTGAAGGATATCGCATCCGATAACCCGCTGCAAAATAATAAGAGGCATACATATTATTGAGGTTTTAAAAAGTCCCCCCCCCCCCCACCCAATAACCAATTAAAGTACAGTGTCTCTTGTAATTCTTACAGCATATTCTGAAAAAAGATGAAGATAAATAAAATGTTCAAAAACAATGACATTTCAGCATAAAAAGTAAATGACATATAATACAAATATCTTTTCTTACACAAGTGTTGAACTTTACACATTTTCATCAGCCTCCACCTGTTCTATAAAACTGATACAATTTTCTGGAAAATTGCACTCATGTTCTAACTCATCTGAAGCATAATACAAACATCTTTTGCTTACACAAGTGTTGAACTTTACAATTTGCCTAAGCCTCCACCAGTTGTATAAAACTGATACAATTTTCTGGAAAACTACACTCATGTTCTTCATGATGCTGTTTGTTACCAAAGTGTGACGTGCACTAATACAATTCCAGCTTTCCTTCTTTCACTTTACTGATCTGTTTCTATGAGATCTCCCAGTCAATCAAGGTGTTTAATTTTTCTCTCATTTGGCAAAGGGCTCAATGCTGTATACAATAACTTATTCCAACAGCAGATAGTAGTGTATCACTGGGCCTTTTTATTCACATTTAACATCATTTGCAATGCTTTTATTGTTTCATTACTTCTTACATAATTTGTTTGCTGCTGAATAACTGTTTTCTGACTGAACACATCTCACAGATAATTAACATTCAGTCTTATTTTTCTGAAAGGGTTTCATCAGTTAAAAAGCATCCCTTCTCATCCAGGATGTCTCTTGACAAAAAAATGTATTTTTGTGCATCTGGTTTTTAAAATAAAATGACTGATTATTGACCTTCAATTTATCACTGTAAAATAGAAGCTCCACTAGCACTTCTGGTGGTTTCTTTATTGCTATATGTTTTGTAAATTTTATGTAAGCCTGAAAAACATCTTTCCAACATTAACTCAATTTTTAGCTTGAAAATCTTCATGAACCATTGTGTTCCATCAAATCAATTTCTTAAAAATTTCATCTGAAAATTTTCTTCCTGATCCATATCAGGTGTACAGTTTTCTCATCCATGCCGTTCTTAGGGCCCATATAAAGGTTTCAATGTTGGGGCTATCTGTTCTTCCACCAGCAGTATATCATCTTGAACATTTTCTTTTAATTTTATCTAGCTTCCTTTTTTCATCCCATATGAAACTGTTGTATTTCTTTGTCAGGAGGAATTCGGAGAAGGATACATAAAGATATTTTCTGAAAGAATATGAGACTTTAAAAAAAGCAATTCTGCCAAGGGTACATGTTTTGACCACATTTTAATCTTGAATTGATATTTTACTTCAACTAATTTATCCACCAAGTTAAGTTCCGTCACTTTTGTCACATCATCCATGAACCGAAGGCCTATGATTCTGTACTTAGCAGGGTTCCATGCCTTATTCTTTTCTGGTTGATATCTATATTTGGATTTCTTCACACATCCTAGCCAAACATTCACCGTTTCATCAAAATAAATTTTTCACCTATTCAAACGCGCCATGTGATGGTGACGGCAATTCAGTCAACCCTTTCCTGCGGTCATGACAATGCTGCTGTACTCCCTGGATGTGCTGTGCCTCTGTGACGGCACAACTATAAAAAAAAATCCCCTGTTCTCTGTCTATGGTCTAAGGGATGCAGCAGCCCTAAATATTTAGGACAGGGTTCTTTCTAGCCACTGGAAGGGTAAGTTTACATGCACTAGCGATGACCTTTATGACCCCAGAGTAGTCCAAACAAAGAGACCCATCTGGCACTGGGAATTTTTGCAAAAGACACCTGTGGAATTGGGTAGAAGGAGAATGACATGGGGTGTTAGAACTGGTTCGACAAAGTGGTTCAGAGGATGAGGGGGGTAAAGATGTACAAGTTCGCGTTTTACCCTTTCCGTTCATATATAACAATTGCTTGTTAGGTTTATATTAGGGAATGTAAAATAAAATTTAAAAAGTGCGAAAATCACACATTTGCAACGGTTGTAAGCACGTGCAGTGCATGCGTCTGTAGGGAAGTGACGTTGCTCTGCCGCGCCCGTCGTGAAAGTATTAATCCTGAGATTTCTTCCAATTCCTGAAGCACTCCAATTTATTTTTCATAAGACTCTCCATCTCATGTGAAACTGATGTCATCAGCGAAGTGGCTGATTCTGAAAATGTTATCTAGTATTGGAATGTCCCTACTACCCTTTTCTTCTCTCATGCGCATGTTAAAATTTCTTTTTGATATGGCTTGTCTGGAGTGGAACAGCAACAAATGATGCTGCAGATTGCACATGGCAAATGCCTGAAGGTGACTTTTTTGTCGGTGGGCTCAGCAGTCATGAAATATGGGCTGGTACACTCATGGGAACGCTCCCTGCTGGTTTGTTTAACAACTGAGGACAGTACTTCTCTGGTTCCCACCCACACCTTCAGGTGTGTCTTTTTCTTGTTTGCCTTTTGGCCGACTCTGGGTTAAGGCCCAGTAAAGGCGAGTAAAGATCCACCGACGCAAGAAAGTCTTGTTGACAGCGGGAAAGACTGTCACCCAAGATTCTCTGTACAGGGCATGTAAGACCTCATGGCGAAAGCTTGGCTGTATTCAGCTGGTTTGTTTGACAGTTGAGGACAGTACTTCTCTGGGTCCCACCTCCACCTTCAGGTGGATCTTTTTCTTTTGTTCTGTGGAGAAATCAGGTTTCACTAATGATACCCCTTTGTACTTCGAAGCCTTGTGATATTTTCCCATTTCTTATCATACAAAATTTCATGTTTTCCTTAAAGTAGTTAAAGGCTGGTACCTACTTACGCAAGTCTTTACCAGAATCAAAAGCATTAGGCCTTAATTCAAATATGTCCAGTTTACTGAACTGACATCCTGGATTTTACCTTAACTAGCATTCAAACAATTAACTACAGAAAGAAAATCAATATTTGCAGCTGACTTACCAACAATAACTTCCACAAGGTTAGGCAGACGATTTAGATCAAAATCTTTAGCATCATCAAATTCAAATGGGTAATGCTGGTTCCACTGCTGGAAGAGGTGGCGATTGTGAAGATCAGTGTCCCGAAACGTCTGCCCCGTCAGAGTGCCATTCATACCATAAGGTGCCAAGATCACTGTCAGAAAAACAGTTAAAGGTTCTTGATGAACAATAATGCATTCAAACTGCTTCAGCAATCCCCTAATCAACTCACAGTTATAAAGTGAACAAGACAGCAAGCATATAAAAGCAAACATGATTGTACTTCCTTACTCTTATGTGCTGAGCCAGATGTTTGTCTCACTCTTGTGAATGTGCATATGTATGTATATGCAAGCCTGTGTTGTTTGTGTGCTAACACACTCACACATGCACAAACACAACACTTGGGAAAAGTATTTTAATGTTCTCATAAATAGAGGGCTTCAGTGGTGGAGGTGGTGGGTGGTGGAATGGGTGGAACGGACTATAAAATTTTCAAAAACTGAAAGACAAGGGACAAACAGTGTGAAGCTGCACTCTGGAATGACTCTCTCCAGGGTACTCGCTACAGGAACTACAGAGCAAGGGTTGAACTTCTATCACTCATTACCGTTTTCAGTTCTTGGTGCCAAGACAATGGTCTGGGCAGGTCTTTGGCAATTTAAAAAAAAATGTGAAAACAGCGAAAAAACATTATTCAGTCTGAATAAAAGTCTCAAAAACTGATTTCATCACCAACATGGACAAAATTTCACCCATGTACATCCTAAACAAAAGAAAACCGCATACAATAAATATGTAAGAGAAACAGACAAGAAAAAAATTTACTTTAAAAAAATTCAGAGAGAGAGAGAGGGAGAGGGTGTGTGTGAGAGAAAAGAGTCAGACTTTCTTTACAAGAATAACAATTAAAACTCTAGCGAGCTTTTTTACATCCACCCCTTGTCCTGAGTAGGAACAATAATACATAATACAATAAAGCCACAAATGTAGTCTAAGTATGTAAAATGAAAAAGTTTAATTATACACACACACAAAGAAATGAGAGAGAGAGAGGGTGAGTGAGACTGCTTCAGAACAAACTGAACAATACATATGTAAGCATGGAAATGTGAACACATTCCATGATACAAATACACTTGTGAAAAAAGAATAATATTTAAAGATATAAAGAATTAAAAGGAGGTGGAATGGGGGAGAGGGAATTAACACTGTCCAAAGCCCTGCTGACAAGGAAGCTATACTAGGTTAACACATTCAAGTGTAACACCTGTTTAAAGTATGTGGGAAAAGAGAAGGGAAGGAAGAGAGAGAAGGGGGAGTGGGGTAAGAAAAAAGAGGGAGGGGTGAGAGAGAAGGGGAAGGGGGAGGGAGGGAGGGAGAGAGAAGTGAGAGAGAGACAAACAGACAGACGGAGATAGATAGACAGACACACACATAGCGTGTGAAACAGAGACTGACAAACAAATGAGCACACACACACACAGATTGACGTATGGGTACAAACAGCGAAAACACACACAAACAAAAGATATAAAAATAATATCAACTGAGAGAGAGAGAGAGAGAGAGAGAGAGAGAGAGAGAGAGAGAGAGAGAGAGAGAGAGATGTGGATGAGCCCCAAACATAACAATCAGTTTTGCCTTTGATTTTTCAGATCTTCAGGGTTTTGAGCATGCATACTAAGCCGTTTTCTTCTCATTCAAACTTTATTTTAGATCTGCATTACAGACCAAATACTGTTTACTACACTAATACAAACCAACATGATCTAGCCTCTTGCACCACTGTTAGTGCACTGTTTCGTTGGCATTGTTTGTTTTTATATATACTTCGCTTAGCTCTGAGTCACTCTCCATCATTGCAAAACCTTTGGCAAGCCAGTTAATAACTGTATGCTAAACAACATGAAAATGTAGGTCTTCAATGGTCCTCTCCAGAGTATCAGCTATGGGGTCTACAGATACTGTTTTTGGTTCTTCGTGCCTAGGTAATCATTTTTCGAGGTTTCCGTGATAAAAAAAAAGTTGAACGCAGCGAAAAACGCATCTTCCATCCGGACAAAAGTCTCAAACACAGATTTTCTCGCCACACAAATAAGTTTCACCTATGTAAATGCATGTAAGAAGTACTCTGAGCACTCAAAATTCTTTCATTCAAATGTGAATGCATTTTAGAGACTGAGCTGTACTGCACTCCACACATTCCAGTCCAACTGCTCTGCAATGGCAATTAGCTGCTACCTACTGACAAAGGTTATTTCTATCTTCAAACAGGTAATGCACGTTAAAAAGGAATGTTCCTACTTAAAATAATTTTACAAAATACTTACCTCTCCAAATGCCTGAATTCTACTTGGCCTGAATCATTGCCTTTACCCTCAATTAAAACTTTTTAAAGAGCATGGGAGCTAACTATGCCTCCAGTTCATAATTACGTCAGTCAACCATGACACATTATATAATTCATTTTGAGAAGCCCCACTATTCCCAACGGGAGTGGGGTTTAATGTTTGGATAGTATTTCATAAAACTACTTTCAGTTTTAGTAGGAAAACTCCTTTTTCTCATACTTAACTGTCCCAACAAATGCCTGAGTAATGGAAAAGGACGTGGGATGAACATGCTCACATGTCACAGAGAGGATTTGAACCACTCACACCAAATTCTCAATATCCAGAACCAGTAATGCCCTTATAATGGCCAACTTAATTCTCTTCCACCAAACATGGCAAAGGGGACTCCTGCTGAAGATCGTGGCTTGAATTCCTACCACAGCCTTTTACTTGTGGGATTTTTCCACTTTGACTGGTTCCTATCCTGACCTGAGTTTGCAATGTGCTCAAATGGGAAAACTAGAACCAAACAGTTGAGTTCTATTCCCTTAATTCCCCTTAATCCCCATTTCCAAGTCAGAGAGTGTTGCTCACATTTCCTGACCAACATTGCAGGCGCACCCATTCCTCAGTCTTTCATGTGATTAATATATTTGAAAGAAAATGAAAACAATAATGTAAGAAAATCAATAAAATAGCATAAAACTGACCATTATTTGCATGAAAGTAAAAGGCCCTTTACATGTCATGATCACTGACCATGGGCTCATAGACAGAATGTACAGAAGACCCCTAAACAACACCTTTCCTTAACAACGAAATCGCTGATATTTCTCCGTCGCTGTGTGAATAATGATGTGAAAGAAATTGTCCAAAAGATCTACGCTATCCATCCAATCCCCTAATAAAATGGAAGTGTGCAGCTTCCTGAAGGCTTCCATGCAGCACTTCGGAGGATAAGTAAATCAGTTAACTGCGACTGATAACAGCCCTTTATTTGCAATTTTTCTTGGGAGCAAGAAACAGGATGGTAGAAGTGTCTAAAGGACATGGAAGAGGAACCTCTAAAATTGCACGTTTTCTGATATGAGTAACTACTTCTTTCAGAACAGATCGAAAGAATGTTAGAACAGCATGGATGAAAGAGGGAGGGAGGGGGGGGGGGGGGGGGGGGGGGAACAAATGAAAGCTGGTGTCTTCCCATACAATTAGGAGGATCCCCACACCTTTGGGGTCTACCAATGGAGAAGGAAAATGGAGAAACAATCCCAACTGGAACTGTTTTGAGGGCCTGTGACACTATCCCCCCCCCCCCCCCTCCCCCCTGTTGTTTTTTGTTGTTGTTGTTGTTGTGGGCCCCTGCCACTGGGGCAAAGAAGTCGAAGGGAGGAGGGTGTGTGGAAGGTGAGGGTAGGTTTGGACTGTCAAGACTACTGCCCTTGACAGGAAGGAAGGAAGCACAAGGGAAACCATATGCACGTGAAAAAAGGGATGTTATTATGAAAAGAGCACATCCCAAAGCAAAATAGGATAGGTCCCAAAATGGGGTGGCAACTGTGAAAGTGAAATTCCAAAGGTTAAAGAATCAAAAGAATTAGGGTAACTCCAAAACTATGTATCATATCCATGGAGAAACAACATTAAACAAAAACCTGAGCAAAAGCCGAACACGCAGTACGTGTCATATCTAGGCTCTGGAAGAAATAGGGATTTAAAAAAATTAAAAAACATTTATATACAAACAAAACTCTGAAACTGAAACAGAAAAAAACAAAGTTGCAGAAAGAGCCTCAGTTTGATTGTAAAATAACAAAACAGATTCCTGCAAAATAATAATCCAATGCTGAGAAGAACGAACAATTACATCCACATGAGCGACAAACGAAGATCACCATTTTGAACAGAAATCTGAAGATGCTAGCCTGTTTGGTCCAGTTGATGAGTAAAACTGTTAGGCAAGAAAATCAAGAATGAAGATCACCAGACTGAACAGAAATCTGAAGATGTTAGCCTGTTCGGTCTAGTTGATAAGCAAAACTGTTAGGCAAGAAAAATAACTGATAACACCAGAAAGAGCAAGAGGTACTAGGGAACAAGAAACAAAATCAATTCTTGATCTGAAAAAAAAAAATCTTCCTCAGAAAGCTAAAAAATATCACAATCTCTCTTACTCACACCTGAGTGTGTCAAAGAAAAATATTCAGGCCTGTTGAGCTGAGATTCCGTAAACAGAAAATTCTCCAGACTTAATGGATAAATAAGTTTGACAGAAAATTACTGTGGCTGTCCACATTAATCAATTTTAGAGAAAGAGAAAGACAGAGACAGAGAGAGAGAGAGAGAGAGAGAGAGAGATTGAGATTCAGGCCTACCGAGCTGACATTTCGTAAACCGAAAATTCTCCAGACTTAATGGATAAGTAAGTCTGACAGAAAATCACTGTGGCTGTCCACATTAATCAGTATTAGAGAGAGAGAGAGAGAGAGAGGGAGAGAGAGAGACAGACAGCCAGCCAGCCAGCCAGCCAGCCAGCCAGAGAGAGAATGGGAATGGGAGCAACAGAGTGAAGAACCATTGCTGAGATGTCATACAAAGCTGGAGTCCATGACTATTACATCTAGTTGCAAAGTGAGACGACTGCAGGCGGAAATCTAAACAAATCTTAAATAAATATTAGCGAACCGCCAAAAGTGAAACATGGACAAACGAGTCACAAAACAAAACACGACGCGTTTCGTCCTCTTAGGTTTTCTTCAGGCAAGACACAAACAAACAGGACAATGAAAATGAACGAGTTTGTTACTTAGCCTTGATCTCTTCAGCGCAAGGAAGGCGCTGAATCGCCTAGATACTACATCTAGAAAGCACGCCATGATGAAGATCTTGGGTGACTGAACAGATGCTGCATTCCACCGAGTGAGTAAAATTTCTATTTCATGTCAAAAGTCTGCCACCTTCTGTTTTGTACACAAAAAAATACCAGAATCTCTGATAAAATCTTTCAGTCATCCCTGATGGCATTCCCCAAGGGCCTTATGCCCTAGCCGACCCCCACCCCCTCCCCCACCCCCAATTGGAAATCCTCTCCATGTGAAACTGCTATGCCCTCTGGGCCTTGCTGGCAGTCAGCAGAATATCACTTCCTTGACACAACAGTCTTCCTTCCCATCTAAACTTCAATCCACCATGGGAAGCAGTAAGGATAGGGGTGAGACGGAGTTGGCTTGTAGAAGAAAGGATGAAGACGCTGGCTGTCCTCACGATACCTCAGGACTGTCTGGCATGCAATGCAGCCTGGAATTCTAGACCAAGCCAGGACAGCAGGGAAAAAGTGATCTGCAAATCCTAAGTAAATGCTAGCTTATAAAAGCCTCTTGAAAGGCTCCATGCAGCCCCCTACATCTTCACTGTCTAAGGAAAAGAAAACAAACAGATTAAACAGTTCACAAAAGGAAGTGATGTGTATGAAATGGATGACTACTCTTGCTGTCTTTATAATGAACTAATGGCATTGCTGTCTTTATAATGAACTAATGGCATGGCTAACTCTCTTACTCTCTCAAAATGTTTGAATGGAATACCTGATATAAAGGTGATGATTAATGCTATGTAGGATTCAGGTATTTGTCTGGACAAGTAAATATGAAAAAATGTGAAAGTGAAATACTGTTGGGGCATAGCAACAATTGTTTGGGTATAGTGAAGGTTGGTTTACTGACAACAATCCATGGAAATAGTACCGAAGGAAAACATTTCTTGTGATAGGAAATAATATGGGTAGGCAGGCAGGAAGAATCCAAACAGAAACTTGCCTTGCTTCAAACATCTCTTCTGACTTACCTTGAAAACTGACTTGGGAGTCCTGTAATAGACTGAGGTGGTGGTTTGTTAATCGCCACACTGCTGGGTGTTGCTTCACCTCGATGCTGGCACATACCTGTGACTCTCCATGCAGGAAGAAGTGGAAACAGAAGGACAGGTGAGAGCTGAAACAGGGGGAAAAATACTTCAAAGTAAATACAATATCTACTTGACATTTCAAGCCAAAAGTTTAATACTTCCTATAATCTGAGTAACCTCTCAGCACAGGAAGAAAACTATTCAAAACAAAAACAAGATTAAAAAAACAACAACAACAACGAAGAAACAAAGAAAGGAAGGTGACGATCAGGTTTCAGAGTCCAAGCCAATGAGTAAAACAATAACACTACAAGGAAAATGTTTTCTGTTAGTCTTAATTTAGGGGATCCCCCCCCCCCTCCCCCCGGTGGATGTTAGGAAATCTGCAAGGGAAATAATGCATGTTAAAGTTCATGTTCACTGAAAGTCACCTGCTGTTTCCATAGGATAGATGCCTCTAGCTAGCATACCCATAGCAATTTTGCCTCCTCAGTCAGCTTAACAGTTTAAAAAAAGAGAAAATGCAAAAACAAGGAACTGAAACCTTGCATCTGTAATGTGGCCAGTCAAATCCAAACTGTTATCCTGGCATGCGTTTCAAATAAAATATCTGACTCTCTATATTGATTTGCAAGACTTACGATAAAATGGGAAAAGGTAACAAACACTATTTGCAATGGACAGACAGGCGTTATCTTTCCCATGTCAACTGCTACATAATTTGTTTAATCAAACAGCAGTAAACAAATAATAGATATTTTAATGCTTTTATTATCAGTACCATTATTACCATTACCTTCACTCTAGTTGTTAGCATCGTCGCTAAGACTGCTGCCATGGCAACCTTGCTGTTTAAGAATCCTCTAACCTACTCTCCTTTCTCCCATACTACAACTGCTATTGCCATGTTATCACCAAAAGTGGTAGTAATCCTGCCATTTTTATTTATTTATTTTTTCAAAATTTTGCTCATCATCATTACCATTATTAGTATTCCTTTAAGTACTATTTAGTATCATCACTGCTACCTTGACTCGCACATTATCTCCCTTCTGACAGCCTCGTTTTCATTCAAAGCCTATCTTGCACTGAAGAGATTGAAGATAAGTGATTGCTTGTTCATTTTCGTTGTAATGATTGTTTTGTATCTTGCCCGAAGAAGACCTAAGAGGTCGAAACGCGTCGTGTTTTGTCTTGTGATTCATTTGTCCACGTTTTTGAGGCAGTTTGCTAACATTTATTTAAGATTTGTTTGGATTTCCGCCTTCAGTCGTCTCACTTTGCAACTTGATTTATGTTACTAGACATGCAAGACATCACATTTCCTTTCCAAGAGACAAAGTCTACGCATGCTGCACAACCAGAAAAAATGGCTAACAAATTGCATGCCACTACGTATTTGTCAGCCACTGAACTGGTCTGATTAATGCACACAGAAGAGCTGTAATATGCTATAATGTCCTTAGACAGCATTGTCTTGAATGCAGCAACACAGAAAACTGAATCAGAAAAAAATGGGATACAGTACTGGTCTCGGGGTGATCAAGCGTTTAGTGACACATCTTCCAATTCTTTCGTAAAAGCAGGGGAAGGGGAAGGATTTCATTCTGCATCTACGGACATCACACGGCTGAGGGCAGACAGTTGAGGATACCTGATCTACAGAATCTACCGTTAAAAAAAAGGTTTCTCCCTACACAAATTACTTTCAAAATTGATTCATCAGCATGCTCTGTCACAAATACATGCTCTCTCACCAGCCTGTAGTCCTGGCTATTGTTCAAACATCAGCCAGATGCGAGTTCATCCACATGATTTAGTCAGAATTGTCGATCTTTGGTCATTGCGCACAAACACAATGGTTACACACCGTAAGTGCACCTATCGCATATCAAGAACTTTGTCTTGAGATTTTATTTTCAACAATTTTTTTCAGTTCATCATGTTTGTCATATCTTTGCCAAATGTGTACAAAACACAGCAAAATCGTATGGGTAAACAGGTTTGTTATTTACTCTTCATCATGATTCCAATATTTCAATCTATCAACTGACCTTTGCATCCTGCTGAGATCAACTGTTGAAAATGAAGACCTTAAAAGAAACCTCAACAGGTGATTCTTTAGATTTATTATCAGAGAAGAGCCAAGCTGTAATCCAGTTCTTATCGTTGTCTTGCCTGTCAGTGTGTCTGCTCTCTGATTTCCTATAACACCATATCCTGGGCAGTACATCCATATGAGCCTCTCCAACGGAAAGTTGCACTTTACTTCTTGCCAAACAGGGCACCCTTTCCACTCAATTTTTGAAACAGGTTCATGGAGTCAGTCTGTATCATGGCTCATTGAGTTTTAAACTGGTCTGTGGATGACAGCCTATGGAATGTTTGTGTCGCTGCTTCTACCTCTATTGTTAGACTTCGTACTTCCATTGTTAAAAGCAAAACTGTATGCACCTGTAGTACTGACTGTCTTGCACTTGCAGACCCAGAGCAGGGTCTCCCGTGATAGGGGATGGGTGCGGGTGGGAGGAATCAGAAACAGAACCAGCCCCAGGCTCTTAAATTGTGAAAGCATCCCCAGTTCATGGCTCAAGCAGTGAGACACAGTTGAGAGCAAAAAATGATGGTGAGAAAGGGAGATCATTTGGAAGAAAGGAAAAAGATGCTGTACAACCATCAATCCTGAACCCATAGTAAAGCAATACAAGGGGGCAGCAAATACCACAAGAGAAAAAACCCAGTGATATTTCTTTTCATGCCATCCTTTTTTTCCCCTGCTTACAAGAACACTGACCTTCCATCTCCAGCTGTATGATCCTGTGGCATTACAAACCATTTGCCCAGACGGAGAAAGTTCTTGGACAGCAGACATCTACAAATGGAAAATGCATTCATCTCAACAAATTTTCATTAAAATTCTGCATTATCTAATATTCACACACAAATATTCTACAGAATAGTAAACAACAAAATAAAAAGATTTCTAGTAACTTTTCTAAATTATTTCTCCTCTGCCATTTTTCAGACAATTAATACATGAGATGCAGAATGCAGGGAATCTGTCAGTCAGGTGCCAGGACAACCCTGTGACCAGCCCAGGAAGCATATGCGCACTGTATCAAGTAAAAGAGTTTGTTTTTGTGTTTCTTCAGTTCTTGGTGCACCCAGACCAAAACAATAATCAACAGAGGTTTCTATCCTTTATTTCAGATCAGTCTTTTAGCATAGACTAGAGTAATGATTAGACCTGACTCTAGATACCTACTGAATTTGGCATCAGTGATGCCTACACAGGCTCTCTCTCTCTCTCTCTCTCTACATTGTCTCTTGTGTTTGACAGTAACAGTATACTATCAACATCTTTCATTTGTTTACTTCACTGGTATTTGGACACAGCAGGAGCAGATAATGTAAAACTTGGAACAACTTGCAGCCTTGAAAGTTTTTCAGAAACGCACTATATTCTTACAAATATGATGCTGTGCAGATATACACATATGTAGGTATGCAGGTTTTATTCTGATCATTCTATATCTGTATATACAATGTTTCACCCATGAAATACTGTGTTCAAAAACCTCATCTGTTCTGTGTGTTCAACTTTTCCAAATAAAACCAGTTCCACACTAAAGTTCATTCTGCTAGGTTGTTCACATCTTTCTTTCAATATTTTTTCTAATTCCACCCCAAAATGTTTTGCAAACTGTCACTGCCACAAGTAGTGTTGAAATGAATAGGTGTCAGTTTCTCAAAAAGAACAGAGATCTCACAGAATTCCCATCCTTGTAAGATACAATCTGTAACCAGAATTCTGACAAGTTCTTATTCAGAACCATCTTAATTTAATTTTTTTCACCTATCTATTACAAAGCTCAATTTATTTCCCCATTTGGAAAGGAGCTAATATATCAAATATGGGGGGGGGGTCCCAACGAGATTGCTGTAAACAAAATTTTGATCCCTATTTAATGCTTGATATTATTTGCAGTGCTTTTGTTCTTGAATTACAATTGTTTATCTTAATATTTGCACTTCTTAAATACCTTTTTATCGATGATATACATCCCATATAATGGAGGTATCTTACTGTAATATCATTTTTTCGGAAACCCTGTTGTGATCAAGAAAACTTCCATCTTCACTGATAACACCTCTAACTACGATTAATTGCTTTCCCATTCAGTTTTTAGTTTTGGGTCCATAAACATCAAATGAATCTGTTTCCAGAAATATAGCTCTTACTATTTTTTTTCCATTTTGGATTTGTCGTGTATATATACTTTTTTGACCCTGGTCATTTTTACAGCTTGTAGATCTCCTTAAATGGGGTAGACCTATACCTCCATTTTTGACAGAATGGTGCACGTCCATGATATTGGGAAATGGCTTTGGGACATGGACACTTGCTTTCAATCTGATGCTTAAATTTAAGCTGATTATCGATATAGTCTCACCAATTCACAAGTATGTGTGCAGTAATGATTGACAAATAGCAAATCTACTGTTTTAAGGACAATGGAGCCTGGAGTGAATAATGGCACTTCGTTGTGTGCAGTGAATCGGAGCACGGTGTCCCTGCATTACATTCAAAGGAATGGGAAACGAAAACCAGTTTCTCTCTAAAATACGCTTGGTTCATGTGTTGGGGGTGAAGGTCACATGCATGGAATTTTCAGACAATATGTTGTGCCCAGAACATGATTTCAAGTGTTTGAGTTCACTCGCATGTTTTCAGTTGGCCGCCATTCTGTAAGTTACAGATGGAAACGAAGCCATTCGCGATCAAAAAATGCTTCAGTTTAGTGCATTGCCACTTATAAACCATGTATTTTTTATATTCTCAAAAGCATGTTTGCTTAGTAGATAACCCTTTACCAGACCCTAAACTCTGAATGAGTCGTTTTCCAGGCCAAAATAAGTAGTTTTACAGCAAAACGAGTAGCTTCCACAGCAATTTTTTTCATGATGAGTAGTTTTATAGCAAAATGAGTAGTTTCCACAGCAAATTTTTTCATACTGACATTTCACATTGGGCCATGTGTTTTGCTCGCTTATGGTGTGTGTGTGTGTGTGTGTGTGTGTGTGTGTGTGTGTGTGTGTGTGTGTGTGTGTGTGTGTGTGTCTGTGTTGTGTGACACTGTGTTTATGCATGGAATAGTGTGTGTGAATGCCAGTGTGTGTGCATAAGAATATAGTGTGTGTGTACATGTTGTGTGTACATGTGTGTGTGTGTGTGTGTGTGTGTGTGTGTGTGTGTGTGTGTGTGTGTTGTGTGTGTGCAGGCGTGCACCCATCTGTGTGTATACAGCCCTGATGTGGCCCTTTGCAGTCAGCTGGGCTAGAAACAACATTATCTTATCTGTGAGTATGTGGGGGGGGGGGGGGGGATATGAGTGTGGGCGTGGGTGTCACAGAGAGAGAGAGACTGTGTATGGCCCTGACTTCATTCTGTTTTGGAGATTGCTGAAGGTTTGAGCTGCCTCAAACTGGGAAAAGAAAACCCACACATATCTATGCTAGTATTAATCTACAAAAAACAAAAGTATGCAAGTTTATGTGTCTTTTCTTGTACAAATGCTCCTAGTATGATCTTGTCTTTTTCTAACATATAACCTGTTTCTAACAACACATTTCCTCTGTCAGTCACTAATTTCAACATCAGTTTGCTGACAAAAGGTCCTTTCTTTCTTTTTTTTCTTTTTAAACAAAAATATGTGGTTATTTTTTTACCCTGTGAAGCCCATCTAGGATCAAATCTACTTTTTTTTTTTTTTTTGTAGATTAATAGCATAAATATGTGTGGGTTTACTTTCCAAGTCTAGTATTTCCTTTTCTGAGCTGTTTTCTGCATGCGCTTGTTATTTCTTATTAATACTAAACGTCACCTTTTTTTCCTTTATCCTATTTCCTTAGTCTAAACTTCTAAAAATATCACTTATTGTAAATTGTATTTCATTGCTGGGTATCTTGCTTAAGTTCTATCATATGGCGATGCAGCATACTGTCTTGATCCTATAGTCTGTTTCACTAAACCTACAAACCTGACATCCCTAAGTAGTGAGGCGTTAAATTTCCACAATGTTTTTCTTTTCTGCTTGGTGTTGAAAGCAAAGTTTAATTTGATTAAAGAATGGTCACTTCTGTAACCCGAAAGGATTTCCGTGTCTCTACTATTACTAGTAAGAGTATCTGATATTGGAAAGAAACCTTATCAACGCTGCTGTATGGTGATGGGTCTTCTCCAGGTGTACCTTAGAATTTCAGAATTTCATTCTCTCCAGATATGCACCAATTCTAATTCAGTGATCATGTCTAATACGGTCTCTCCAGCTTTTGCATCATTTATAGATTTATAGTTATCACAGTCCAGGCTAGGGTTAATTACTAGATTCCTGTCTCCACCAATTATGATGTTGGAAATGCCAGTCTCCTTTTTTTTTTTTTTTTTTTAAATTTCTTAAAGGAAAAAAGTGGAATTGTCACAGTTTGGGCCATAAACATGTACAATCACAATTTCTGTGTCTAAATATGTTCAGATTAGTATAATGTACCATGTCTGTCAGTGACTCTTTTCCTTATTTTGATATCAAAATCACCATTTTGCAAAATAGCAGCTCCTTTTAAATCTCAAATCATCAGATGAAAACATGCACTCACTGACCCATTCTGCCCTTATTCCTTTTTCAACACATTTTGTAAAATATGTGTCCTGTAGAAAGTAAACTGAGAACTGTTTCTGCCAAATAAACTTGAACACTGAAAGTTTCTTAACCCCTGACAGTTTAAACAGAATATCATCTTTAAGTTACTCATTCTTGTCACATCATGCGCCTATTCAATGCAACCTACTTTTCTGAAAGATGAACGAAATCCAAAAATGCCCTTATTTCGACAACCAGCAGTATGTAAAACAAAACACATTCCAAAAAAAGAAAAGGAAAATAGAACTGCTATACAAAAAGTCTAGATATGAAGGTGACAGAACGCAATCAAAGACCACATCTGGAGTACGAAATGTGTAACAACTTCCAGTAAATATAAACATATAAATTACAAAACATGTTTAGTCAAACATGTAAATAACACATGAATTACAAAACAAGTTTAGTCAAACACATATAAACAACTTTTTTTTTTTTTTTAAAGGCATTATCAGTGTCCCAATGTACCACAAGTAATCTTTGGGAAGAGGTATGATTCTGGAAGACATTACTCAACAGTAAATGTGTCTGTTGCTTTTCCCTTCATGTAATCGTGTCCATGAAGGGTCTAGAGGTAACCAAACACATAATCAAATTTTTTTTCTTCTTGTTTTCTGTTAGGAAAAAAAAAAGAAAGAAAAAGATTCTTTACTAACATTATTATACAGAATATGTGTGTGAGGGTGGGGAAGGAGAGGGAAGGGGGCAGGGAGAAGGGGGGGGGGGGGCCTCCATTTAAACATACCTCTCAATCAAGTTGTGAAGTGCCTTGAACAACAGAGTTCGACACTCGTACGTCAATCCGCTGTCTTTATCTCGATCCCATGTTCCATACTCAAGCTCTGAAACATTGCAATAAACCTCACATTTGTTATCAAAGGCTTCAACTCATCAAAATGAATAACAATGAGTGATTATACTAAAGGCAATAAACCTTCATTCTGGTAGCCTGTGAACAACCATATATAAGTTAGATGATCACATTTTAATGATGTGGTGAACAAAAACTACTCATCACAACAGATGTGTTGGAAATCAAGGCTCTTCCACATCAGAAGAAAGCTCTGACAGAGGGTTTTCTTTCTGTTTTTTTTTTTTTTTTTTTTTTAATGAATTAAATTAGAATCAAGACAAAGCACTGAACTCCACAACATGAAATTGGTAAAGAATTCAGCAGGGGGCAGAAAATTAATCGTATTTGGTTGTAAATCAAATTTAAAGATCAATCCTGAGGAAATCATGGACCATCTAGGTACAAAGTGGAGTCCCCCAAAATCAAAATTTTAGGGAGCTGGTTTACCAAAGGACTCTGCCACTGCCTGGTCCCAAGCCCAGGATGACTGAGGAGGGCTGATCAAGGGGCTAACCAGCCCACTCTGGTCAACAAAACTAGACATGCCAACCCCTCTTAAACCAATTTCATTTCCAGCTACTGCTGGAGTAATTTTCTCAACAATCAGATGTAACACACACAAACACACACAGACACACACTGAAGAGCTGCTGGGAGTCAAACAAAATTCAAGACCCAAGGGATATATATGGACGCAAATTAGATTTTATCTAGAACCATATAGATTCCTCACTCTCTTAGTCTTACTTCAATGAAACAAAAGACATGGCTTCAGTTAAAAAGAAAACTTTTTGCCAACTACATTTTACTGCTGACATTTGCTGACAACTTTTTCTGTTATGTTTTATCAACCCTTTCCAAAGTGTTCCAGTTCCACAAACCTTTTTTTAAATTTTTTTAAAAAAAGAATTTGGAAATTCTGGACTTCTACACCAAATCTGGGATTTCAGGAATTAGTTTTTAAAAACTGGAAAATTCAAGACAAAATGGATGAATTTTCCTGCATAGGGGAAATTTTAAGTTACTTCAGAGAACTGTATGACTATGAATCACATTTTGGTCTGTGAATGTGCTGACAAAACAAAACAAAGCAAAAAGATCTTGGACTCGGGAGCTGTATTAGTTTGCATGTCTCGTGTAGCGAGGGCCTTCACTACCAATCACATAACTTAGTCCATCATGTTTGACAGGTAAATTGTCAAGGCAAACTTTGCACAGGTCTCCTTGGAACTCCCTCGACCCTGTTCATCAAATCTGTGGTGCATGGACATTTGATCAAGCACTCAGTTCAAAAGCGCTGACTTGACACCTTCTTCAAAAGGAACCTCTCCTTTAACACTGTTCTCGATTTTGTTAATTTTCTTGCACACCTTCTTCAAAAGGAACCTCTCCTTTAACACTGTTCTCGATTTTGTTAATTTTCTTGCATGTGTTAAATGACATTACATTTCTATTTTTTTGCTTGATAACTGGCAGATATCTGTAGTAATCTACAGACAATCAGTGTTACTTGGCAGCTCTGCCAATCCATCAACCTTCTTTTTCAGACGTTGCAAAATATATATATAAATCTATATGGAACAATACGAGTGATAAGATAAATAGAAAAACATCACATGCATGTTAGGAGGCAACTCTGACAATCCACAGAACTTTTTTTTCCAGACTTTTCAAAGCAACTGTATGAACTTGTATGCAACTATGCGAGTGAAAAGATATACGCAGAAAAACAGTACATGAAGCAGGAAGGTTAAGCCTCTATGTGGTCTTGGGAAACCAGAGTTAAGAACAATGATCTGGGCTATTTTTACGTCATCAGGTCACAGGTGGAAGGCCATGCACAAGGTTAAGAATAGGTTCAATGAATATAACAGTCCTCTCACCTGTTCTGTGTTTATAATATATATTAGTACAGATATGTAAAAACAATTCGGCAACACAAAAATGAATGTGTGTACCACCAGTCAGCCAACTGCATAACCATTTTTATCAACTTGCTCAACCCAGTCTTGGAAAACAGGGGGATCAGGAAAATCGTCACCGCTTTTCCAAGACTAAACCAGCCAGAACGATTGACATCACTGAAAAGCTGAATTCTAAGCTATGTCATTGTGTAATTTTCTTAGGAAAATAAACTTTACTTCTCATCCGATCATTTGATTGAAAATTTGCCTTCCATTTGCGTTTTGATTACTAACATTGAAAATTTGCCTTCCATTTGCGTTTTGATTACTAACATTTTTCGTGACTAAATCCTTACAAAATTTTGATGAACAGAAAGCTTGTTTCCCACTCTTTCAAATGGTATGCCACATGAGCCAGAAGTTGTAGTCTTGAAAAGCCGTCTGAGGTCAAAACGCGAATGTCTATGGGATGTCTTTAGATCATAATTAAAAAACACTCACCCAGAAATGGTTTTGGAGCAGGGTGGGTATTTCTGGAATATGGTCAGGGTAGCTCTACCTCAGGTCAAGAATCAATCCCTCTAAAATTTAGGTGGAACATGCTTTCATTGTATGTTTTGTCTGTGATTCTTAAAATTTTGAACAAGAGGAACAATTTGGGAACAAAGGGGAGGGTCAGTCTAGATTTACTAACTTCCAAGGGGACATGTTTAGGCACAAGCCCTCTGTAGCCTACCAAGGAATTATTTTGTATTGGGATGATTACTGAATGTTAAACCACTTTGCCTACACCACAGACCCTCTCACTGCGTATCCCACTCCCTCCTCCCGCTCCCCACACATACATGCACCTTCTGTCTCTTTCAATATCAATACCACAACCTAGTTCCAAAAAGGGAATCTTACTCAACACACACTGCATTCACACTGCTTATAGTTATACTACAGCCCAGCTAACCACAGATTTTTTTTTCAAAAGGTCAGCTCATTAAAGCAGATTTCCTTAAAACACAAGTATAAAAACTGCTTTAAATTCTTTTTCAATAAAATCGTAAATCAGATGAAGAATGTTTATCCCTTCAGTTCAAGAAACATAAAAAATACATCAGATGGGACATCTCTGAACAAGGTTTTCATGGAGTCTGCTGTAAAGCATATGTCTGACATCATGTGAGTATTTGAACACCCACACCCACACAGAGAGAGAGAGAGAGAGAGAGAGAGAGAGAGAGAGGAGAGAGAGAGAGAGAGAGAGAGAGAGAGAGAGACAGACAGACACAGTGGCAGAGAAACAGAGATAAACACAGAAAGCAAGCTGACTCTTTGATATTAGGCTGATAAGCTAAACAGCCCTTGTAATAACATCTCTTGCCCTGGCTGTCTGCGATTTTACAGAAAACTACTTGTGTTGTCACCAGGATGAGGTTCAGTCAGCACATCTCAAGGGGTTGTCTGAGCTTACAGACTTGACTGTCTTCAGTGATGGATGTGTGGCACATTACAAAAGTAAGCTGCCACTCTCCCATCTTGCCAACGCTGCAGGTCCAATAAAGGTGCACTGGGCCTATTTTGGTTCCAGACACGGGAAAAGCACGTGATGCCTGTGGAGGGGTGGTGAAATGAACAGTGGATGAAGATGTACTGGCAGGTGAGGCCATAATTCAGGATGCTGCAGCCATGACAGCTCATTGCAAGGAAAACTTCACCCTACCAACAGAGCCGCCCACAGATGGGACATGAGTTCACACAAGACGGTCTTTTCACCCTCATCAGCACTGGAGAAATAGACAGGTCGTTTTCATTATCAAATCTCCACACTCTACCTGAACACGAGCCATTCACAGTGTGCGTGGTTTGGGAAACAACTGACTGGCAGATTGAAACCAATTTATTGTCAGATTAACCCATGGTCGTACTGACATGGGAAACATCATCATTCAGAGAAGAAATCTTACCTGTTGCTGTCCTCCTTGTCTAGAAAACAAATCAGAGGGATGTGAAAATGCAGACTTTTTGCAGAAATTGGAAACACTCAAACTCAAACAGAAAAATCCCCAGCCGTTGTACTTGTCTGAACTCCAGGCACAAGATGACAGTGATCTCCAACGTGCATCCAGCTCTCAGTTGGCTTCAGAACCCCATCCTGCACATGACACCCAGTCTGGGACTGAGATGGAACCTTCACTTGTCTGTGGTGCTCCTGAAGCTGACCCTAAACCCATTCCTTCCACTCAGCCAATGAAAAGATCCATTTTCTTCAGGAGGCTGTACAGGAAGATAGTTGAGTGCACTTCATTTGCAGAGCTACTGGCAGTTGCTGAAGAAACGCACTTGTCAAACTATCCTGTACCTGCTGGTTTGGAAAGAACAATTGTTGAAGTAGATGGAACAGTGGACAAAACTGCACTTGCTTTCAAACCAGCTGATGTGGTCAGCAAATCCCTCCCCAGTGCTAACAGAAGCTGATGGAAACTGTCTACTTTGTTGCCTGAGGAGATATGCTAAATGGCAAAGAAACATTTCATTTGCAGATGAGATGTAGAGTTATCATCTATAGAGATGACACTGAACAAGGCACTCTACAGCAGAGGAGAGAACATGAATAAAGAAAACAAAGACCCCAGACATGTAGCTGCTTGGCTTGCATTGCTGGCAGAAAATTCTGGTCTCACTACAGATGACGTATCAAAAGAAGCTATTGAAGCAGCCTCTGACAGAGAAGCGATGGAAATATGTCACAAAGGTGTGAACATGGGTTTGTGGCAGTTAGCTGCTGCAGCCAATGTTCTAAAGGCTCCAGTTCGATCTTTTTCTCCAGACAAGGGCTGGCCACTGTATGTGCACCTGAATAACCGCATTTTGTTCCCCTGCACCTCAAGGTCTTCCCCAAACATGCAACATCTTGTGGTCATCAACTTGTCAAGACATGGATCAGCATCACTGGACGGCCAACCACTTCATGTCGCTGATGCCACTCACTTGCAGCGGCCAAATTGTCACAGTTTAAGAGGACCAAAGTGGCGGTTTCTACCCATACAGAAACTTCTCTGTCTGTGATGTTGCCGTTTCTGATTACTATACAGTCAGCTGGATGCGAGATGCGTACATTGCAAAGGCTGACAACATCTTTGTAGACACAAAGTCAGTACTAATCAGCTGCATGGAGCGGGAAAAGGGTCTTTTCTACTTTCCCTCCAGGACAGACACCTGCCTTGAGAGTGTGTTATCGGACTTCAAACTAACAGAAGTTGTTTAGGATTTCATTTCTGCGCAGCCTGATGAAACAAAATTGTTTACTTATTTTTACGCGGTTTTATTTGATCGTTGGCATGGTATGCATTTATGCATGTGCTTTTATTCCTTTTGCTTGCTATGCGTTTTTACACCCCACATTTTCGTACATATATCATTTTTACGCGGTTTTATTTGTTCGTTGGCATGGTATGCATTTATGCATACAGTGCTTTTATTCCTTTTGCATGCTATGCGTTTTTACACCCCACATTTTGGTACATAAATCAGAAGCTGAAAGCTTAAATTTCACGCATCAGTTCATTCTTTTCTTTTTCTTTACCCATTCTTTTTTGTAAAGACAGTTCAGGTCTAATTTGCAAGAGGGTTGCATTTCTAATTTGTAAGAGGATTTGTTTACACGTTTTAGAACTAATTTGCAACAGGATTGCATTTCAAGATTTCAGTTTGTGGATCATATGCAACAGGAAGGATACCATAACTTGAAAATGGGAAAAGAAGGGGGTGTGTGTGTGTGTGTGTGTGTGTGTGTGTGTGTGTGTGTGTGTGTGTGTGTTTCTGTTCTTTAAAGCAACAACAATAAAAAAAAAAAATCACAGAGTGGCTTACTTTATAATCAAACAGGTCTATGATATCACTGTGCAATGAAATTAAACAGTAAACAAGTGGGGTATTTTTTGCTCCCATAAGAAAACCTAACACAGAGTAACTTTTATTCATTACTCTGTTAGGTTTTCTTGTGGGAGCAAAAAATACCCCACTTGTTTACTGTTTATCGTTTACTGGTCCCTGCCTCATTTCATTTCCAATGAAATTAAATTACAACAAGAGACACATATATTGATATATATCCGCACTGTAATAATACAAAAACACAATCTCAGAATCATGCAGGAGGCCATTTTAAAAAAAAAACATTTTATTTAATTCACTTGATGTTTTTAAAACAAAATGTGTCGGTTCTAAATACTGGACATAGAACATTATTCACCAAGAATACAAGCTATATAATTATCTTTAAGAATATTTACCATGCAGTTCCAAATCTGGTATCATTTAAATTATAATGTTATTAACTTATTCATAAAAACATTACAGATTTTTTTGTGAATCCTGTCAGATATCAGACTCTTTCTGCATTGCAACTATCTTCAGATTATCATTTTTGTTGTTGTTGTCCATTTGCTCTGTCACATGCAACATGATTTATTATTCTTATAACTGTTATCATCATGTATGCTTACGACTACCGTCCTTCAGAAGTTGGTCCAAAGAAGTGATCCTACTTTGAAACAAACTTAGACTGCAAAAAAGTAGACTGCTGGGGGAAAGAGGGTGGGAAAGGGAAGGAGGGAGGCTGAAGACAGATTAGAAAAATTGTACATCAAAACAAAATTGTATTAAAAAAAAATAATGTAACAGGAAACTGATGGTACATGCAAGCTTGTGTAGAAAACAGGGCTAGTCACTTTGCCCCAACCATATATGTATTGCACTTGTTCAAGTAAGAAGTGGCCATTATATATCAATCAAACATTTTAGCCATCTGTTGATCAATGTCACTGCAACTGGCACAAAATATTACTGATCTGTTCCAATGGCAGACACCAAATTTGCCCAGAGGCAAAAGCAAAAATGTTGGCATTACGCAAACTGCGATTTATTTTTTAAAACAGAATAGAGATGAAAACACAGACGTGTTTCATGCTGACTTTAATACAGAAACGAATACATGATATTGTTAAAAAACGTTCATAATTTGACAACGAAGTTGACTTAATTGAAAAGAAAAAGCTGTGACTAGTGTGAGTTTGTGATCTCCTGACTTCCAATGTTTGTGACAAAGCCTCGATTCAACTGTGACACTACTGATTCAAGAAAGTGTTATTTGACTAAAGAAGGTAAAAATGTTAGATAGGTCAACTCGGAACCAAACTTGTTGCCAAAATATCCGCATAAACGCAGATGACCATGATTCACTGATCGACAAGTTCTGCTGAACTGCCATACCAAATCAAGATCACAGCAGAGACAGATGAAGCAATATTAAACTTAGATCAGATGTCTTCACAGTGAACTGACCTAATCCAGTTCTGAATTATGGGCCGACGATGGGCCCAATCAAGATCGATTCACAAATTTATGGATTTTTGCATCCACATTTTCTCATTCTTTTTCATCTTTTAACAATACCTTTTTTTCCATCTTTTAACAATACCATTTTTTCCATATCTGGCATATATTTCCTGTACTAACTTTTTTTTTTAATCACGCAAATAGACAGATCTGTACAACATGCATTCGGCCAACATGAAGACACTCATACTGTCTCCAATCACCAGTATTAAAAATGAAACAAATATTACCATAAAGATAAACTGAGTTCAAGCATTATCTTTTCAAATTAGAACACAGAACACATGTATACATGCAAACAACTTTGATTGTTATTCAACCAATATATACAATCAATCAACTCTCTTGAAACAAAACTGAGCCGAAGAATACACGAATTAAAAAAAATTCTTTAAAAGCAAATGACTACATTTCAAGAGCTGGGAAGCTATTCTTCAAAGAACCAATTTTTAAAAGGCAAATTTTTAGGACTGTCTCCCCCTCAAACCCACAGTAATTATTTGACTCTCTCTTTCCAGTCTTCACGGATAAAGTTTTGTCTTGTTACATTAGTCTCCTCCCCTCCCCCTCCCTCTTTTGGGTATCAACTAATCAGAAATAGTTACAAGAGTCAACAAATAAAAATATTGACATGAAGTGCTTCCTCACTCCCATCCGAATTCCTGTCTGCTTCAGTCCCTTTCTACCACTAGTGTCGAAAAGCATTCTTTTCCTATCATAGGCCCATTTGTCAGTCACCTTCACTACCCACTCTGTTTGCAAAGAACACTGTGAAAGAAGCCAATTAAAGACTTCTGGTCATTGGCAGCCTTTTGTTTTGTTCCTCACATGCCCAGAGCAGATAAAGTTTCAGCTGCACACAAGCTGTTGTTCCAGTCTCCTTTATCATGCCAGATGCAATGAAGACTACAGGGACAACAACAAAAAATCTGTTCACACACAAACATAACTGTCTTGAGAATCGAGATAGCACAACACAATCTTGATGACCACATCTTGATGGCATGCCTTATTACTCTTATTATTTAGAGTACTCATATGATGAAGCACCTATCCTTGATCTGAATCCAAGCTCTCAGCGCTTTACAATCAAAACCATCATTACACCTTGGGCTGTCTACCACTGTCCTAGGGTAGAGCTGACCAAAACTTGCCTGCTGGCGGTACATTTAATTGTTTCATGTGTCATTCATTCAACACCAGTCACTCAGTCACCACACATCCATGTACGATACTTTGTTCTGAAGACAGTTCTAGAACTTTTGCTTCATCCACAACCAGATTTATGGTATTTATATCCAGTCATCACCATGTTTAACAGAACTGACAAAACACACAGCTTAAATATTTCAGTTAGCAACTCCAAAATGGCATCTGTACACACACACACACACACACACACACAAAGAGTTACACGAAATAAATTTATACATTTAAAATTGGAGTAAAAAAAAAAAACCTGAAAACTCAACAATGCAAGATCACACACACACACACACACACACACACACACTGCACTGTCATAAGAGCACACACACACATACACGCACACATACATGCACATACACACGCACGCACGTGTGCATGCATGCACTGTTACAAAATCGTTTTTCGTACAAGCGCAAGCATGCACACACACACACACATTTTGATAGTTTGTACACAAAGACTATCCAGGAGGCGTTACTAACCCTAGTAGCGCTGAATGAACCTAAGAGAACGCTACTGGCTGAATTAACATTGAGCAGTACATTTCTTGAGCAGGATGATGAAAAACAACTCTTATTGGTAGTATGTATAACTGAACTGATCATATAAAGTCATATATCACTGGAAAAATCAGACAATGAGCTTTTGCATAACAAAAAATTATGAGATTTCATCGTAATTTACGATAACTGTAATGGCAAAAAAATAAATAAATAAAAAAATAACGAGGTGTGACAAAATAAAAGAACTTGAGCAATTTGCTCACTGTTTTGGAATCTTTGATGTTGAATGGAATATGAATGGTATGAAAATGGTATTGGCAAGACTGTCCAAAGATATCTGGATACTGGCATCAACAGAACTGTCCAGTAATGACACAGGTAACTGGCATAATTATAGGTAAGTCAGTTTTTGAGGAAAAAAAAAATTACAGGTAAGTCAGTTTTTGAGGAAAAAAAAGTATCAAGTATCTTTCAATTTCCAGCGATTTGTTTCAACAGCCATTGTTTCAAAGTCACTTTCAGTCACCCCCCCCCCCCCCCCCCCCCCGAAAAAGTCCGAAAGATCGGCACCCTCAGGTAGAGGAGTAGCACAACCAAAGGTAAGACCTTCAATGGTAAGACTGGTCGAATCGTTTTCGCCTTCCACCCAATTCTCCATCAGAATGGCACAGTTCTTACCTCATCATCACTGTCATTGTTTATCAAAACCTTCAAATTCCTCCCTACTGTCACTATCCTCAAAAAAAAGTTCCTTGAAGGCATCTTCAAACTCGGGCAGAAAGTTTGCCGCCATCTTGCCGAGCAGGGGGGTAGACGACCGACACGACTGGTAAAAAAAAAAATTTGACCCTCTTAGCCAGTCAAAATTTGCTGTGTTCGCATGTGCGGAGGGAATTTTGAACCCTTTCCAGTGAAACTGGTTTCACAGGATGTTCGTTTCTTGATCTTCTGAAGTCATAATAACTCATGACTTAGGTCACCTACGTCACCCCAGAGTGCTCTGGGTTTCGCCATTCAGTCTAGGGGAGGTAATAACGGAATGGTCCGGGAATAGCGCTACCGGGGTCAAGTAAAATCAGAGCACATTCATGGTGTTGGATGTTAAAGGTTGCTTAAAATCAGAGGTATCTAAAAAGATGTTTGATCAATGATTTGATTATGTCAAAATTGCATGACAGCTCTAACTTAAGGTATCAAAACAAGTTTATCCCATGCCTTTGCTTTTTGTCCACTCATGCTTAGTTGCCAGGAGACGTGTCCCATGGTGACCGAAAAAAATCAGAAGCTCTGGATTAAGTTGCCAAAATAAGCAGTCAAGATGCCAGATTTCACAGTATATAAAGGTAATTATTGGTATTTTCCTTTTTCAGATGACTATACATTGAGTATACCTCATACAAATACAGACCACATGCTGGCAGTTGGAAAGGTGACATTGTTATGACCACTCAGACCAGGCTACAGATTTTATTTGACCATTTCCTTTTTGCTGAGCATTTTTTTTGTGTGTTTTTTTTTGTTTCCCTTTTTGAAGTTTTTCTGAGCATGGTTTACTCGAATTACTGGTTCTTTCGGTTACTTGCGCAATCACTGGTACAACTGTTTACAGCCCAGTGGCACAATTAGGCATAAAAAATAACCCATTAAATTACCGTAAACAAGTTTCATGCATTGTGCATGCAACTGATAAGACCATTCTTGAGACAAAAAATGCCATTCACAACAGCCATTACGCTACTGGAGACTGCTTGTAATATTATTAATAACATCCCATTTCAGGTCTTGGTGGCTAATACTAAAGATTGGAAAGGATAGCAAGGAAATTGTTTTCTGTATTACCTTCAGGAATTTGTTCCCCTGAATAATCAGAGGAAAAAACAAGATGCGAAGCAATTAAACGTACTCCCAGTTTTCCAAACCGCTTATAATTTCAGCCAAGTGCTTTGTGAGATTAGAAATAAAGGCAAAATAACGGTTTGAACGGTTAATTAACCAATGTACACTTCTGAAACTGGTATTTTAGTCCTCACTGGGCTAAAGCCTGTGTACATATCAAATTTCATCCAAATCGGACAATATGTCAAGAATAACGGTTTTTAACAGTCAGATTTTGAAACACTACATGGAAGTGCCATTTGTGTGTGATAACCTTTCTATATACAAAATTTCATTAAAACGCACCAATATGTAAAAAATAACGGCAAAATAACAGTTTAACGGTTATATAACCGATATACACTTTTGAAACCGGTATTTTAGTCCTCACTGGGCTAAAGCCTGTGTACATATCAAATTTCATCCAAATCGGACAATATGTCAAGAATAACGGTTTTCAACGGTCAAATTT
>CM065739.1:46674669-46704669 GCA_033310375.1 Conus canariensis
CTGTAAATATCGATTTGTTAATTCCGATATAAAATGATTTCTCTACTCTTAAGTCTGGTATTAAGAATGCACAACCTCTTTGTTTATCAATGCACGAACCGTCTGTGTATATTTTCAAATAATTTGAATAGTTCTTTTCAATATGGCATTTGATACAGCTTGCTAACATGTTTATGTTTTCATCTTTTTTCATATTAGTATGTTCAATATCAAAATGTGCTTTATTAAGCTCCCATGGTGGTATAGGAGAAAATAACGGTCTAATGGATAGAGCATCGTTATCGATTGAAACTCCAGAATCAGTAATACTTTTTGACGTGTACGTTGCCAGTGTTTTTGAGAAGCTATAGATTTTGCTCTTTTAGGAAAATCAATATCTGACCTCATTTTTATTTCAGATCTAATGTGCGTTTTATTAGTTGTACTCTTGATAACAAGTTTACAACACGCTAACTCTCTGTATTCATCTAAGGGAAGCATCTGCGCTTCATAATACGTACGAGAAGATGATGCATGCACCGGAAGGCCAAGTGCTAATTTCAATGCCTTGCATTCAATACTTTCAAGCTTTTTCAATAGGTATTTGGGAGCGCTAAAGATTACTTCTTGGGCATATGTTATTTTCGACCTCATTAAAGATTTACATAGAGTTATCAATGTAGATGAATTCTGTCCCCACTTTTCTTTAGAAATAATTTTAAGGAAATTTAATATTTTCCTCGCCTTTGTTAATAAGTATTCAATATGAGCGTTCCATGATAGTTTAGATGTGAAATGGACTCCTAGGAATTTAACTTCTGTCACGTATTTAAGAGGTGTTTCGCCCAATGTAAAAACAGGCAGTTTTTCTGGATTATTGCCACTATTGAAAAGAATTATATTTGTTTTTTCAACAGATAAGTTCAATCCATTTAACTTCATGTATTCCGACATCCTATTTAGTTCGTCTTGATAGATCTTTCTGATGAAACTTTATCACGCTGTGGAGTTTTCTTTTTAAGAGTTACTTCCGTCCACATGCAAATGTCGTCTGCATATTGAACGAGAACTACCTTTTTAGATAACTTATTTGGCAAATCATACAATAGCAATGAGAAAAGAAGCGGTGCTAACACTGACCCTTGTGGGATTCCCATTGACAGAGTTCTACTGGTGGAATATGATTTTCCTACTCTTGTTTGTATTACCCTATCTTTCAGAAAGCATTTAACATAATTGTATACATTTCCTGATAGTCCAATATTTTTAAGTTTGTTTAATAGCTGTGAATGCCACACTTGATCGTAAGCCTTGGTTATGTAAAAAAATGTAGCCAGGACACATTTACGTCTTGCAAATTGTTTCTTTATATTTGTTGATAATTTCACTAATATTTCTGTAGTAGATCTCCCTTTACGAAAGCCAGCTTGATTAATAGGAATGATGTCATTTTTTTTTTTTTTTTGGTTGATAAATAAGAGTTATGATTATTGATTTTATGAATGCATTGTCGCTATTTGAGAACTGTTTCCAGAATTGTTTATTCTTTTCATGCACTGTGATCACGTCGTAAAGATGTGTGTAATATGTTGATATTATTGATACATTGTTGTTGTATAATTATCACCCTTACCAGTGTGAAATAGGTTGATATTATTGATGCATTGTTGTATAAATATCATCTTTACCAATACGGTATGTTGATAATCTAAAAATAGGTAGGCAACAACCTCTCCCTCCCTCTGTGTGTGTGTGTGTGTGTGTGTGTGTGTGTGTGTGTGTGTGTCTCTCTCTCTCTCTCTCTCTCTTTCTCGCGCGCGCGCGCGCGCGCGTACTGTTGTTACTGATACACTGTTGCTAGTTATGCAAAACCATAGTCGGTAATATACCAATATTGGAAAACGAAATCCTAGAAGTATCTCTTCTCTCTCTCTCTCTCTCTCTCTCTCTCTCTCTCTCTCTCTCTCTCTCCTTTAATAACTAATAGGGTTGCTTTCTGTGTCCCTGTGTTGTGTTGTGTTGTGTTGTGTTGTGTTTTGTGTGTGTGTGTGTGTGTGTGTGTGTGTGTGTGTGTGTGTGTGTGTGTGTGTGTGTGTGTGTGTGTGTGTGTGCGTGTGTGTGTGTGCGTGCGTGTGCGTGTCTGTGTGCGTATGTGTGTGTGCGCGCATGTGTGTGTATATGTGTGTGTGTGTGTGTGTGGGTGCGTGCGTGCGTGCGTGTGGTGTGTGTGTGTGTGTGTGTGTGTGTGTGTGTGTGTGTGTGTGTGTGTGTGTGTGTGTGTGTGAGACTGCGCTCACGCGCGCAATCAATTCAGATATTTTCGATTGTTGTTTGAATGTCTTTCTTTTTTCTTTAAGTTCATGTATACGTCAATGTTGATGCAGAAACAGCTCATCCATGGTTTTTCATGTGTTTTTTTTTCTCCAGAAAAGTATGATTGCTTGCATGGTTTGACTTACTTGACTTATGTCTCTTGATTCCTTGGGGAACATAGAGCCGCAACGACACTCCTCCAACGCACGCGATTCTGGCAGGTCCTCCTTAGCTCGGCCCACGTCATTCCGACGGCCTTCACCTCAGCGTCGACACTCCTGCGCCAAGTCTGTTTTGGTCGACCCACTTTCCGCTTTCCTTGTGGATTCCAATCCAGAGCCTGCCTGGTTACGTTGGATACAGGCTTCCGTGGCGTGTGGCCGATCCATCCCCATTTCCGTTTCTTTATCTCAGTTTCAGCTGGGACTTGTCTCATCCTGTCCCACAGTTGTTCGTTGGAGATGACTTCCGGCCACCTGATGTTGAGGATGTTTCTGAGACATCTATTGATGAATGTCTGTAGCTTGTTGGTGTTGGTCTTGGTTACCCGCCATGTTTCTGAACCATAGAGAAGAACAGACTTCACGTTTGTGTTGAAAATCCGGATCTTGTTGCAGAGTGAGAGGGCTGTTGATCTCCAGATCTGGCGCAGGGTGTTGAAGGCGTGTCTTGCTTTGTTGATTCGGCATTTTATGTCTTCGTCTGTCCCCCATCTTTACTGACTACACTGCCCAGGTAAACAAACTTGTCAACTTCCTTGATGCCTTCTTGGTGAAGTCGCACTGGATCTTGCTGTTTGTTGTTCACCCTCATGACCTCTGTCTTCCCAATGTTGATTTGGAACCCAGTCTTCTCAGCTTCTTCTGCAACACGACATAGCTTCTCTTGTGCATCTTGCTGCTTGTGGGAGAGGAGGCTGATGTCATCCGCGAAGTCCAGGTCCTCCAGCTGCTTCATGAAGGTCCACTGGATACCTGTCCTCCGGCCTGCTGTAGACTGTCTCATGACCCAGTCAGTCACCATCAGGAAGATTGTCGGCGAAAGTAACAACCCTGACGGACGCCGGTTTGTACAGAGAAGGGTTCCGTCAGCTTCCCATCGTGGATGACTTGGCAGGTGGCATCTTCGTATAGTTGTTGGATGATGGTGACGAACTTTGGTGGAAAGCCGTAGTGGTACATCCGTTTCCAGATGACGTCTTTGTCGACACTGTCAAAGGCCTTCTGAAAGTCGACGAACTGTGTACAGCGGGGTCTGCCACTCTAGGGACTGCTCGATGATGATCCGCAGTGTCGCAATATGGTCTGTACATGATCTATCTTGGCGGAAGCCTGCCTGTTCTTCCCGAAGTGTCTGATCAAGGGCGGTCTTCAATCTCTCTAGGATGATTCTTGTCAATACTTTCCCAGGGAGGGACAGCAGCATGATTCCTCTCCAGTGTGTTGCAGTATGACAGGTCCCCTTTCTTCGGCAGCTTTACAAGGTGGCCTTTCTTCCAGTCTTCTGGCACTCTCTCCTGTTCCCAGATCTTGTGTAGGAGTGGGTGTAGCATCTCAGTCGAAGTCTGGATGTCTGCCTTTAGTGCTTCGGGTGGTATGCCGTCAGGACCCGCTGCCTTGCTAGACTTGAGGAACTTGATGGCTTTGGTGATCTCTGTCTTGGTTGGGGGGTTGGTATTGATATCAAGGAGCTCGGTTGGCGGTGGGATGTCAGGCGGGGCTGGTGGTGCGGGTCTGTTGAGTATTTCCTTGAAGTGCTCAGCCCATCTTGCTCTCTGGTTTCCTTTGCCTGAGATGGCATTTCCGTTCTTGTCCTTGATGGGGCGACTGGGATTTCTAGTCTTACCAGAGAGTGTTCTGGTGATCTCGTATAGTCTCTTCATGTTTCTTTGGCCCGCTGCAGTCTCTGCTTCTTCAGTCAGCTCCTCGATGAAGTTTCTCTTGTCTTTTCTTGCTCTTCTTTTCACTTGTCGGTTTATCTCCCAGTAGCGTGCTTGTAGTTCTTGCTTCTCTTCTTGATCTTGTGTCTGGTTGATCTTGTCTTTCAGATGTTTTCTGTCTGCGATCAGTGTCCGTGTCTCCGTTGTTAACCATTCTTTATGTTTCCTTGTCTTCTTCCCTAGGACTGTTTTGCATGTTGTCTTCCAGACCTCTCGCAGACTGTGCCATTGCTCTTCTACTGTTTCCTCTGGCAGTAGGGAAAGCGCACTGAACTTGTTTCTAAGCTCTACCTTGAATTCTTCTGCTTTTTCTTCCTCTTTTAGGCTGTGTACATTAAATTAGTACGATGGTCTTCCTGCCTGGTCAGTGTAGGCTTTCAGTTTGGTCTTGACTACTGCCACAACCAGATGGTGATCTGATGCTGCGTCCGCTCCGCGCCTCGCCCTGACGTCATGCAGGCTCCGCCTCCACTTTCTGCCGATGGTAATGTGGTCAATCTGGTTCTCGGTCTTGCCGCCTGGGGAAATCCATGTGGTCTTGTGAATGGTCTTATGGGGAAATAGAGTGCCTCCGATCACCAGGTCATTGAAGGTATAGAACTCTGTGAAGAGGTCACCATTTTCATTCTGCTCTCCAACACTGTGTCTACCCATGATGAGTTATCTGTCTGTGTTGTCTGATCCCACTTTTGCATTCAGGTCTCCCATGAGGATCTTCAAGTCTCTCCTTGGTGTTTTGTCCAGGGTTGCTTGGATTTGCTAATAGAATTCTTCTTTGACCTCTATACCTACCGTGTTTGTAGGAGCGTAGCACTATGGGATTGTGACTTTCCTGCCCTTTGAGTTGAATCTTGCAGTGAGGATCCTTGGTGACACTGATTCCCAGGACAGCAGTGCTCGCGTTGCCTCGGGTGTCAACATCAGCGCTGCTCCGTGCATGTGTGGCTGGCCTTCTTCCTGTCCAGAGTAGATGATGGTGTCTCCGCTCGTAAGTCTTGTCTGTCCTGTTCCTGTCCATCTTGTCTCGCACAGGCCAAGTATCTTCAGATTGTATCTATGCATCTCTCTACTGACTTGAGCACTTTTTCCGGTCTCATACAGGGTTCTAATGTTCCAGGTCCCTATCCTGGTCTTGATTTGGGTCGTCAGAAGAGTAGTCGGCGCATTGGCTTCTCGAAGACTTTCACCAGCTCGCGTCATGGGCTCTACCAGAGAGGACGCTTCCTCAACCATGTTGTTTTTAGATATTGTCGTTGCGGTTTCTGTAACAGGCTAGTTTTTATAGGATCGGGTTGTTAGCCCAATTCAAAGCCCCAACCTGGAGGGCCAGTGAGTGCTATTCGTCTGGTCTCTACCCTTTGATCTGTCTGGCTTGGGTGGCCCTACCAGGAGACGGATCTCCCGCCAGCATAGCTCTCAGGTCATAAAGACACGCAAGCCCCTCAACCACAACAAGGTTGCACTCTCTGAGGAGGCTTGCATGGTTTAGTAGCTAGTTATAGTCCTCCTCGTCCCTCAGCTGGGCAAGGGTCGGATTTAAAAAAAAGCATACATTTGCTTACCCTTGGAAATAAAGATCACCATCATCATCATCATCGTCGTCGTCGTCGTCGTCGTCGTCTCTCTCTCTCTCTCTCTCTCTCTCTCTCTCTCTCTCTCTCTCTCTTCTAGATTTGTATTGGTAAAAGACATGAAACTTACTCCAATGAAAAGGAAATCTTGTTGTTACACAATACGGGGAAACTTCTCGAATTTTCTCACAAATCTTGCAATAGCGGCAAAGCGTGACAGAAAGACTGCATTTTCTTACAATCCTAAGCTCTCAGTGTGAGAAAGCAAGGAATTGAGATGACGTGTGGGTTAGTTAACTGTCTAGGATGAATGTTCTCTCTCTCTCTCTCTCTCTCTCTCTCTTCTCTGTATATGTACATGTATGTATGTATGCATATAGAGATGGATAGATAGACAGATAGATATGCATATACATATCGATGACTTCAATGCATAAGTTGATGCATATCGACTTCAATGCATTAGTTGTGAAATCTGCAACACTGCATAGTCGTCCAGTCTGAAACAGGTAAATCCATTACAAACATCGAAATGAATCTTTCACACGAACACACACACGTCCCCACCCCGACTACTCCCCTCTCCTCCCTCCTCTCGCTCTTCTCTTTCAATTTCTTTCGCCCCTGTGTGTGTGTGTGTATGTGTGTGTGTGTGTGTGTGTGTGAGAGAGTGTGCGCGCGCGCGCGCGCGCGTTGTGTGTGTGTGTGTGTGTGTGTGTGTGTGTGTGTCTGTGTCTGTGTACGTGCGTGCGTGCAAGCGTGCGTGCGAGCGTGTGCGTGCGTGCGTGCGTGTGTGTGTGTATATCTGTGTACCTGCGTGCGTGCGCGCGCGCGCGCGCGCGCGCGCGCGCGCGCGCGTGTGTGTGTGTGTGTGTGTGTGCGTGCGTGCTCGCCCATCTTGCACCGAATTCAACAAAGATAAGCGATTGCTCGTTCTTCATGTTCGTTGTCCTGAGTGTTGTTTATCTTGCATGAAGAAGACCTAAGAGGTCGAAACGCGTCGTGTTTTGTCTTGTAATTCGTTTGTCCACATTGTTTGGTGGAGTCATAATAATTATTTCTAATGTCTGTTTATATCTCCGCCTGCAGTCGCCTCACTTTGCAACTTCTCTCCAAGCTCTAGCTGCTAGAATTACTCTGCAGAAAACGATCACCGTGTGCTCTGTTTATTTACCTCTTTCTGTATTTGTCACTCGACAAGAGCTGGTCAGCTTGACTGAAGAACTTCCACACCTTTGGCATTGTTGCGTGATTTTAAACTGGTGCAGTCCCCGTGGGGGAAATGTGAATGCTTCCTCCAGAGGTCTCCTTCTTGAAGATGTCTTTTCAGAGCCGGATCCGTGTTGTCTGAATTATGGATCTCCAACATACCCCCATTTTCCACAGGTACATTTTCATATGAAGATTTTTTTTTTGTATATATAATCCCGCCCTGGTCCTGGACGATACGTGGTGTGTTCACGACGATTTGCACGAAGTGACCACTTTCCAATTGTCTAAAAATGCAAAACTACTGAAAAGCTGCACTTTACCTGAACACCTTAATTCAAAAGAAAAACTATCTGTGACCTTTTTGCAAGAAATGTTCTAAAAGAACTGATTTGACAGGAAGTTCTGCAAAGTTTGGACCGTGCAAAATGCATGAGAAACATTTGTATAGAATGTACAAAAGGCAATATTCCAATATCGTCCCAAAAAACAGTAAATGCTTCAAACACCTCTGACTGCCAACGTCTTAAAAAATGAACGCAAACAGACTCAATGTTACGTGTATCGCGGACTGTCAGCGCCCAATGCTGAAAGCTATCTAAAACTGTTAGCCAAATGAAGACATACTTTCAAAATAAGTAAACGTCAGTTTTGGAGGAACTTCTACTGTAAGCTGACTTAAAAAAAAACAAAAAAAAAAAAAAACCAATTTCTGAAACATCTACCGGAAATCTGTCTCTGGACTGTTCTAAAAGTATGCAGTCACAGAATACTTTTCGCCCTTCTGGCAGAAAGCCCTCATGATCACTTACTCACTCATTTCCCTGACCGCTGGGGGCGTTGGGGGGACGTGATGAGGCAGCTGCCGTTTCTCTCCAGGCTCCTCTGTTGGCAGCTGTCGTGAGGAGATCCGGCATGGTCATTTTGGTCCAATCCTTCATCAACTTGTACTGGTGCTCCTCAGGGTACAGTGCTGTCCCCTGTACTTTTTACTTTATACACCAACGATTGCAGAGGTACAGAGAAAACTCCGGTCATCAAGTACTCTGACGATTCTGCTCTTGAAGATTTGTCATATTGTGATACGGATTATTTTAGAGAGGTAGAAAAGTTCTGTTCTTGGTGCAATGATAATTATCTGGACCTCAATGTTACAAAAACAAAAGAACTGCTTATCGATTTCCGTAAAGATCCACTACCAGTTCCAAAACTTACTATTGATGGAGAAACTGTTGAAAAAGTTGATGAATACCGATATATACGTACAGTTATAGATAAAATGCTTACTTTTGACAAAAATGTTGAATCTGTACACAAGAAATGTCAATCTAGAATATTCTGCTTGCAAAAACTGAGAAATATTGGCGTTGCTCCTGATATTCTACAAACCTATTATCGATGCTGTGTTGAATCTGTTCTTACCATTTCTTTTATGTGCTGGTATGGGAGTTTGAGTTTGCGATGTAAGAATGTGCTGAATGATGTTGCGAGTGTGTGTAGTAAAGTTGTGGGTGCAAGACAAACCAGTTTGAAAGCGTTTTACGACAGAAGAGTGCTGAACAAAGCCAGACAGATAGCCAGTGATGATAGCCATGCCCTGGCTAAGCATTATGAACTGTTACCATCAGGACGCTGGTACAGAACCTTGAGAGTGAAAACAAGAGCTCAAAAAACATTTATTCCCCAGTCAATCCATCTTTTAAATCAGTAACCTTTATCAAGCAAAACTTGTTTTTAACCTATGAATTCTGAATTTGTATTAGGTGAGAGTGCGCATGTACATGTTTGTGTGCGCATGCGTGTGCACATGCGAGTGTATGTTTGTGTTTGCGTTTATATGCATGTGTGTGTGTGTGTATTGTATGCACATGTGCGCGCGCGCGAGGGCGTGCACGTGTGTGTGGTGAGCAGGGATGAATGGATACCTGTCTGTGAGTGTGGGGATGTTTGTGCAAACTTGTGTATGTGCATGGGTGTATTTGTGGGGCTGTAAATGTGTCATATAATATCATTTATACACAAATTTGTTTGATTTAATCGTTAAATTTACATTTATAAACATTTTTGTTGTGAATTTTTTTTCTTGATAATATACAATGTAAATGATGTGATTATGTATGAATGTGCAATATAAATGATATTATGTATAATATAATGTGCAATGAGTTTATGAAATGATTGTGTTCTGTGATGTTGATAATTTTTTATGTTTTTGTGTTTGGTCGGTTTCTAGTGCTGTGTTTTTTGTGTGAAATGCACCTGGACCAAATTTCTCATGATGAGATAATAAAGTGTTTCTTATCTTATCTTATCTTATCTTCATGTTTTTGGACCAGCTCTTTCTCTGCCGTCCTCGTCTGCGCCCTCCTTCAACGGTACCTTGGAGGATGGTCTTGGAGAGGGTGTTGTGACGTATGATGTGGCCAAACTATGCCATCTTCCATCGTTTGACGGTTGCCAGTTGTGTTTTGTGGGGCCAAACTAGGTTGGTGACCAGATTCCGCACATGATCGTTGGTCTTGTGCTCCTTGTAGGAGATGCGGAGTAGTTTCCTCAGGCACTTGGTCTCAAACGCCTGGATTCTTCTTTCTCTTTCGGCCATCAGTGTCCATGTCTCGCAACCATATAACAGGATGGAGACCACTAGTGACTTGCAGAGCCGTAATTTTGTGTGGAATTTGATGTTGCTCTTCCACACCCTGTTCAGTCTGGCTATCGCTGCTGATGCGGAGTTGATCCTGATCCTTGCTGAGGACACATCTGTCGAAACACATGTCTCGCATACACACTATTTAATGCTTGCTTGAGATAGTCGTCCAGTTTTGCACTAACTTCTCTGTACGTCGTTCCCACGTCGGTCAACGTCTCGAAAATGTCCTGCACTTCCAACCCTGCACAATGCAAAAACAGTGCATGCTTCTGTTCAACTGTGAGGTCTCCTCTTGCAACCAAGTAGTATGTCGAAACCGCGTTTCCAACGCTGCCATAGGACAGATACTTGCAATGGATTTCCCTTTGGATCAAACGGTTCTGGCGTCGTCACGTGACCTACGTTCGCCATTTTTCAGGTCTGAAGTTTGACTTGAAAAACACAAAAGTTGCTTGGTTTTCTCTCATCGCCAGTTTGTAGTGTTTGTAGTGCTGCCAGTTTACCACGTTCCAACTCGCATTCGAAATGCAAACCACACTCTGGGTGTAAAAGTCCAAAGGCTTTATACTTTACCAAAATGACTGGGTGAACACAACACTGGCCGCTCATCATCCAAGCTTTCACACCGACACTACACTACGTCACACGCATGCGCGCTCGTCAACACTACAGGTAGGTGGGTCCTCTAAGGGAAGGATTTACAATATTTTCTCTATGAGAATCATGTTAAAATTTCACCTCCACCCTCTCTCTTACTAGTGGTGGAAGGAGCAATTTTCCGGAACTAGTCATCAAAAGAACTTTATATTTGTTCCTGGGACTGTTAAAATACTCAATAGTGGTTCTGAGATAAGTTTCCTTAGGCTTGTACTCTTAAAAGTACTTGTAGCTCTGAGAGACAGAATTAGAGAGAAGTTCAAACATTCAATACTGATTGAACAACAAAGAACTGACACGTTAAGTTAAGTGCACTTCCTCACATCAACTTTACTTGCTTACACACTGATAAGTAGTTAAAGTTTGTATACAGTGGACATGTCAATGTTACTTTAATTGCGTGCTCTTTTTACACATCAACGTCACTTGCTTACACCTAGTGCAGTAAACAGTAAACAAGTGGGGCATTTTTTGCTCCCATAGGAAAACTTAACACAGAGTAACTCTTATTCAAGACTGGCACAGCCTTTTAAACTTGAATAAAGCCAGACAAATACATAGACGAACAATCTAATAGTGGGGGGAAAAGCAAGCGCAGGCCAACAACTGAACTGTCTTCATAGTAATGACTTGGCAAAGATTTGGACTTAAGGAGGGGGGGGGGGGGGGGGTTGAAGATGGAGAAACTGGGAACATGAAATTAAGAAAATATGTTACAGATATGAAAACTCTTCACTAGCTGCATAAGGGAACCATCGCAATCCCTTTTGAAGACAGATATATTTGTATTGCCTGCTCCAAGGCCTTTCGTCCGCTGGGTCGGAACTCATCAGGGAGACACGGCTGGTTGTGTCTGCGCTCCTGGCGTCAAATAGAGACACACCACTGTCCATAATACTGTGGTGTTCTCACCACCAAGGGTGCAAAAAAGAATCCAATAGCACCCCCAAAAGCAGCCAGCGAAGAGTAGTAAATGAAACCAAACGAAAGTGTGGGGAGGAAAAAAGTTGCTGAAAAACTAAAGACATTATGCAAATAGTATAAAATGTAGGGGACAATCTTTGAGCCTACGCTTGAGGATCCACCCAAAGATGCAAGGGAGATCAAAAGACAAACACACAGATGGACAGAAACAAATACAGTAGAAAGAAACTCGTGGAGAGCGTGGCAGCAGAGAGTCCTCAGAAGAGAAGCCCCCTTCAAGCAAGTGTTTCGGTCCTTATCTCCCGACACTCTAGGGGGGTTGGGCCACACCCGGTTCATGACTCTGGATGTCCCTCTGCTGCCCCTTTTTTTTCCCATCTTGGGACGAGCCATGGCTGGGATTCGAACCCATGACCCTCTGGACATGCTCATTTTCCACTTAATGACTCGCGCTTTAACCACTGAGCCACAGGGACACCTGATATTTGTAGGGAAATTAAGCCTTATGAAGTTCACTTTTGTTCCTCCTTGACCAGATCCAGCTTGAACACCCCTCTGCCGCTTCTGCCATTGCTTTCAGGGCTCTGGATTTTTCCTTCCCTGCAACTGAGAGCTGTTTCATGAGGCTGTATGCAGACGTTCCTACAAACCCCCTAGCTCCAATTTCTGCAGTGAGGACTTTGACCTGATAGCCTTCTCTCCTCAGGCTGTTTGCCAGATCAGCATACTTTTCAGTCTTGTAGATTTGAGCTGCCTCCATTCTGTTCTCATATGGCACCGTGAGCTCGATCATGATCAGCTGCTTGGTTGACTTAGAGTGGACTACTATGCCTGGTCTCATGCCACTCTTGCTGATGATCTCTGGGTGACTCTTCCATTCTGGGAGGTCTGCAGTGCACTCCCAGTCATCTGCCCCATCCAGCAGACTCTGCCTGCATGTTTCGAGTGGCACTGTTGTTCTTGGCCATGATTTGCTGCCTCCTGCCGTGAAGAATGTTGCGGGTGCTTTTGGAGTCCTGATTTTCTCTTTTGTGGTGTTGGTACTAGCCCAGACTACTTGTACAATCTCTTTGAGCACTTGGTTGTGCCTCCATGTGTACCTTCCTTGAGCCAGGGCTACTTTACATGAGCTTAGGACATGCTCCACTGTTTGTTTTTCATGGCAGAGGGGGCATGCAGGATCGTCTGTTTTCCCCCACTTCACCAGGTTTGCATTTGAGGGCAGAAGGTCATATGCAGATCTGAGAATGAAGCTGATCCTGAGAGGGGCCATGTGCCAAATGTCATTCCAAGTGAGACTTCTTTGGAGTGCATTCTCCCACGTTGTCCATTGCCCTTGCTGGCTCTGCTGGACTGCTTTTTGGAGTCTTTTTTGGTCTTCTTCTTTTCTCATCTCCTGAATCATCATGTCTCTTTTGGCTTTTCCTTTGGCCTTTGACCACCATTCAGTTTTGGTCACCCCCAGTCCTTGTCTGTTGGTCTGTGTGTGTCCTGTTATTTCTCTGATCTTGAGACTTTCTTTTGCAGAATCCATCGCCTCTTGAACTTTCCATTTTCTGCCTGTCTTCAGCTGGGGCTTGATTGCTTCTACCACCTTGTCTCCTGAGTCCTCCAGCATGCTTTGAAGTCTGATCTTCCCTGCTTTGTATTCCTCCAGGATGGATTTCAGTGGTAGTTTCAGCTTTGCTTGGCGACAGTACAGCGCTATGTCAGTCAGACAGGGTGGGACACCAAGCCATTTCCTTGTGAACTTGTTGATTTTGGCTTCCATTGCCTCCACTGTGCTGGTGCAGATGTCGTATATCATCAGAGGCCATAGGAGCTTTGGTATCAGCATGAACTGCAGACACCAGACCTTGTATTTGCCAGGGAGCCCACACTGGTCAATGGTCTCCAAGCCTTCCTCCGCCATCTGCTTGGTTTCTTTTGCTCTTTGTGTGTCTTTCAGCGTATCATCATACCATCTTCCAAGGCTCTTGACTGGTTCTTCTGTGACTGTTGGAATGGCCTGGTTGGCAACACTGAAGACCACAGATCTGGCCACTTTTCCTTTCCTCAGTGAGAGACTCCGTGATTTCTTTGGCTTGAACTTCATTCTGGATGAGGCAACTATGTCGTCCAGCCTCTCCAGCACATGACGTGTCTCGTCTTCTCTGGATGAAATCACTGTAGTGTCATCCATGAAGGCCTTGAGAGGAGGCATCTTGTATCCATCGCCAAGGTCTGTTTGTCTCGCGTTGTTTGTTGCTGCTTTCAAGATGAGTTCCATTGCCAGCACGAACAGTATTGGGGAAATTGCACAGCCCATTGCAATACCCACTTCCAAGTTGATCCAGTCTGTTGTGTACTCCTTGGTAGAGAACCGCATTGAGAAGCCATTGAAGTACTTCTTGAGCATGTCGCAGATGTTCTTTGGCACATGGTACATCTCAAGAGCCAACTGTATCATCTCATGGGGCACAGATCCATATGCGTTTGCCAGATCAAGCCACACTACGTCCAGGTCTCTCTTTTCTGTTTTTGCTTTTTGGATTGCGTCCCAGATCATTGTGGCGTGTTCTACACAGCCAGCCACGCATGGGATGCCACCTTTCTGGACTGACACATCCAAGTACTTGTTTTCCATCAGGTACTTGGTCAGCCTTGCTGCCATGACAGAGAAGAAGATTTTCCCTTCGACGTTCAGTAGTGATATTGGCCTGAACTGGCTGATGTCACTTGAGTTTTGCTCTTTGGGGATGTACACACCATCTGCCGTCATCCACTGGCCGCTGATCTTCTGGTTTCTCCATGCCGATCGCAGCAGCCTGTGGAGCCACTCCAGCACCTTGGGACATTTCTTGTAAAGCTGGTAAGGTATTCCGTTTGGCCCTGGTGATGATTTGGCTCTGGCTTTGTCGACCACCTTCTTGATTTCCGCCAACGTTGGAGGCTTGCCATTGAACTGTTCCTCAGGGTTGGTTGGCCACACCAGACCTTGAATGTCGAGTGGTGCTTTGCTCTGTGGGTCAGAGTATTTTCCTCAGATGCTGCTCAAGAACTCCTTTGTCCACACTTAGGGTCCCAGATTTTGGCTGCTCAAACAGTGTTCTGGCAAACTGGAAGGGGTCTCTGAAGAAGCGCTCTTGTGTCTTCTTCTTTTTGCTCTTCCTCTTCCTCACAGATTCCACTTTGCTGAGGGCGCTGTGTTTTTCTTTCAGGTCTTTCCACAGTTTTTCCAAGCCTTGTTTTTCAGCTGGCAGTGTGGTCTTCATTTGCATCTTGAGGTTTTTCTTTTGGACCCTGATCTTGTCCATCTTTTCTTGGCGTCTGGATTTCTTTGGAGGTTTTTCTCTTTGGGTAGTTTTGCTCCATAGGCATCTCTACATGTGGCATACACAATGTCCCCATATGTGGCTAGTTTGTGTTCCAGGGTGCTTTTCCCTATCAGTGCATCGAGTCTTTGGACGATTTTTGCATCCAGTTTCTCCCAATCTTCAGTTTCGTTTGCTCTTGGCAGGTTGAGTTTCAGGCGCCTGGCATCGAGGGCCTGTGCAAATTCCTCATCCGAACCAACAGCGTGGATGTCCTTGGCACTGTGGTTTAAATCCTGGCCTTGGTCTTCCGACGTCTTATCTGCTGATGCAGTGCGCTGCTGCTCATTCAGATGAGTCTTCACACATCCCATCTTTGTTCTGTGGATCTTCATGCCACGGGTGGTAGCGAAACGCTTTCCACAGACACATGGATATTCCATTTGGTCCATGTTCATAGTCCGTTTGGGATTTGCAGTCATGATTGGTTGAGCACCGATGGATTCATCATTCTCTCCCCCTTTCGGTGAATCCTGGGAGCATCTTTTCCTTTTATTCTTAGTAGCCACATGTTTAAGGCAAAGTGGGGAGCCAGCCCACAGAGCCCTTGGTTCTGGTCTTTCCCAGTGTCCTCCGGTCTTTCCCGGACGTCCTCCGGCCTATTCCCGGAAGTCAATGGTTTACCCATGCATCAGTAGAAAGAAACTCGTGGAGAGCGTGGCAGCAGAGAGTCCTCAGAAGAGAAGCCCCCTTCAAGCAAGTGTTTCGGCCCTTATCTCCTGACACTCTAGGGGGGTTGGGCCACACCCGGTTCATGACTCTGGATGTCCCTCTGCTGCCCCTTTTTTTTTTCCCATCTTGGGACGAGCCATGGCTGGGATTCGAACCCATGACCCTCTGGACATGCTCATTTTCCTCAATTAAATCAAAACAAAATCGGAAATGAAATGAGGCAGGGAACAGTAAACGATAAACAGTAAACAAGTGGGGTATTTTTTGCTCCCATAGGAAAACTTAACACAGAGTAACTTTTATTCAAGACTGGCACAGCCTTTTAAACTTGAATAAAGTCAGACAAATACATAGACGAACAATCTAATAGTGGGGGGAAAAACAAGTGCAGGCCAACAACTGAACTGTCTTCATAGTAATGGCTTGGCAAAGATTTGGACTTAAGGAGGGGGGGGGGGGGGAGTTTGAAGATGGAGAAACTGGGAACATGAAATTAAGAAAATATGTTACAGATATGAAAACTCTTCACTAGCTGCATAAGGGAACCATCGCAATCCCTTTTGAAGGCAGATATATTTGTATTGCCTGCTCCGAGGCCTTTTGTCCACTGGGTCGGAACTCATCAGGGAGACACATTAGTGCAGTAGTTAAAGTTCATAACAATAGACATGTTCTCACTGTTTTATCATTAAGTGAGGGAAAGCTCTGATGAGTTGAATTGAAGTCCCATTGGAATAACAGCCTTAACTTATATTGGAGAGGATAGTTGAGCTCTCTCTTGTGGCTGATGACTGATCCTGCTGTGTAGACCTGTTGCTGTAGTGCTGGGCTGTGGTGTGTCTTCACAACCTATCTGGCCCAGGGTATATAGTGTAACCATGGTTTATGGCGTAGCCATGGTTTATGGCGTAGCCATGGTTTATGGCATAGCCACGGTCCCAGGTCTGCGATAAAGAGAACCTGGTAGCTGAGAGTCTGGCTTGTCGAGTTCATACATTTGCCCTCTACCTTTCAGAAGAGGTGTGAGAACTCAGCCAGCAAAGGATTATTCTATTGTAGAGTTTCTACTATAATTTTCAATCTCCACTTTTGTTTAGATGTTGCGTGGAGTTTACAAAAGGGTAGGAGACCATAATACAGTGCTAACAATTTTAGTCAAATAACTTTTCAATGTTTCTTATGACTTAAATTACATTAACTTGGATTACACTTATCCCAAGTACACATGTGGTGTAGACTTAAAGTCATACACTACAAAACATTCCAACAATCACCAGTATTTATAAATCAACTTAGCAGTTTTCACCTAGTACAAGCATACTGTTTTTCTTATCAAAGTTTATCATTCAATTATCATCTTAACTGATAGAATTGCAAACTAGCAAAAGTCAGATGGTACACAAAGAATGGTGGTCAGATTGTTAACAAAGAATCATAACCACATGGTGATAGCTTTTACTAACATGGTGGCAAGCAAAATACTACACAGAACAATCATTCATCTTTTTGAGAAATGCCATCAAGTATTAGCACAGAGTTAAACTGTTAAATCCCATGGTATACATATAATCAATGCATAGATTCAAAATGTAGAAACATAGTTTCAACTTACATTTCTGGGAGAATCAATAACTCAGACCGGGTTCGAGTGGAAGAGATAACTGTGCCTCCTCTCTGGTTTACCCCTGGCGTCTGTCTTGTTACTTAGTTCTGATCTACAGCTGGTCTTGAGGAATCAGTGAAGGGGAAGAGCTCAGTGTCCCTATCTTAAACGCTAAATTGTGTATTCTAGATTATTCCCTTGAGACAGGCTGTCACTCAAGGCAATGACAGGGAGGGGAATTGTCTGTCGACTCCCTCCCCCAATCGTGGATTGGTCCACTTGCGAACGTTTGAACTATGCCTGTGCCTTTGGCACCTAGATCAACGTATGATAATTCAACGCATCTGTAGAACGAATGTTAATTGACCACGCTTTGGGGAACACAATTGCATCATCATCCAGCTGTGCGTGACTATCCACGTGCAGGTGGGTGAATATTAAAGGCGGGGAGGGGGGGAGGGGGAGTGAGGAGAAGGAAGGAGGTTTGCACAGTCCTTTGTGTTAACCCAAGACGATCTCTGCGCATGAGCTACGAGAGAGGGGATGGAAAGAGGGAAGGGAAAGACGGGCAACACGGTTATGGTGCGATATACATTTTTCGCTGTGTCACGCTGCCACATTACAGAGTAAGGAGGGGGGTAGGGGGGTTGAGAGGAGAAGGAAGGTGGGGAGAGAAAGGTAACGTAGTGGCAACGTGACGTAAACTTTTTGTGTCTTGCCTCGCCACATCAGGGAGAGATGGAAGGAGAGAAAGAGGGAGGGGAGGGGGGGGGGTTGAGAGGGGAGAGTGGGCATAAATTTGAAATCTATTCTGCTGTGTGTGAGACAGATCGGACAGAGAAATAGGGAGAGAATGGCGCCTGTGTTTGTACAATTTGTACAAGAGGGTGGCTGCTTGGGACCGATCAGGTGGACTTGTCAAGTGACTCGTCACACTCTTCTTTAAATTATCGAGGCCCTGGTAAAATAGACTTGTTACTATCCATTTTCTTTAACACAATATCATTAAAAAGGACAATGTACTATTTCTATCTGTGTAACACATCAAGCCAAAAGAGGTCATGAACCACACATACAACAGATGGCACAAGATGTGCCTTTTTAACCCACTAGAAAGAAAGGACTTATAGTAGTCCTTGACGAACTAACATATATACCACGACTTAATGGAAAACAATATCGAGAAGAAAAAACAGAAATCCATCATCATCACCATCAACAACAACAACATCAAACAAACGAACAAAACAAAAATAATAATAAAAATATTTCCTTGACTACCGCAAGTGAGCAAGGGGTGCATACACCAGAGATAAACTGTATGGCCTAATGTCATAGAAGTGATTTCAGAAATTCAAAACTTGAGGAACAAATGTCCTCATTACAGAGATACGCATAAATATCATGTCTACTCTAATCATTCCAAAACCATCCTTCAAGGTACCGTTGAAGGAGGGCGCAGACGAGGACGGCAGAGAAAGAGTTGGTCCGAAAATATAAAGGACTGGACCAAATGATCATGCCAGATCTCCTCACGACAGCTACAAACAGAAGAGCCTGGAGAGAAACGGCGGCTGCCACATCACGTCCCCCCCAACGACCCCAGGGGTCAGGGGAATGACTGACTGACTGACTGACTCCAATCGTTCTATCCACATAAATCCATAAATACATTAATGTACATAAGAATCAGGTTTAATTCTATAAGTGGACTTAGAAAAGAAGCAACAAAAAGATAAATGAATTTGAAAATTCATTTTTTTTTTTTACAGGGAAAGAAACGTAAATAGCGAATTTTAAAAGTCAGGCATGTAGTCGATACACGTAACATGTGCACGCGCCAAGCGCATGCGTGTAGCCAGAAGGCGAGGAGGGCGGTAGTCTTTTCCATATTTGGGACTCCCAGCCACCCACCCACCCAAACACACACACACACACACACACACACACCATGGCTACCACGATTCATACATTATCAATGGTGCTGAATACATCTCATGGGATAAAAAAAAAAAAAGGGTAGGAGAGAGCAAGGCTGACTGGAGCAAAGGAAAGCCGTTGATTGTGAAACAGTTTGATTTAACTTCTTAATATTATATTTACCAGCACAGCTGTTTGATGCAACTGACTGTGTGATGTGAAACTAGAAACAACTTTGATCTCATTTCTTCATTTATATGTTTGCCAGGAAACCAGTTGAGTGAAAGGTTTCTTTAGTGGAAATGAGATTAAGTTTTCATTCGAATTCTGTTTATTTGTTTCAAAAAAAAAAAAAAAAGATGCAAAGCATATAAACGTACTCCCAGTTTATCCTGAATACGTGTGAGATATTCCATAAAGAGGAAAAACTGTCTTGGGCTGGTGTAACCGTTAGTAATGGCTATTCTGGTAAACATCGGCCATCATCTGTGACCTATAATGAACATACTTACAAATTTTCAGAAAGATCAGCCAAGAACTTTCTGATATTTTCCATAGAGAAGAAAACCATTATGGGCCGTTAGTAACGGCTATAACGGTAAACTTAAACATCGGACATCATCCGTGACCCATAATGAACATACCTACAAACTTTCAGAAATATTGGCCACGTACTTTCTGAGATATTCCATGAAGAAGAAAAACAGTTAGGGGCTGTTATAGCCGTTAGTAACGGCTATAACGGTAAAGTAACACATCGGGCATCAATCGTGACCCATAATGAACATACCTACAAATTTTCAGAACGATCGGCCACGTACTTTCTGAGATATTCCATAAAAAAGGAAAACCGTTATAGGTCGTTATAGCCGTTAGTAACAGCTATAACGGTAAACTAAACGTCGGGCATCATCTGTGACCCATAATGAACATACCTACAAATTTTCAGAAAGATCGGCCAAGTACTTTCTGAGACATTCCATAAAAAAGAAAAACCGTTATGGGTAGTTATAGCCGTTAGTAACGGATATAACAGTAAACTGAAACATTGGGTATCATCTGTGATCCATAATGAACATACCTACAAATTTTCAGAAAGATCGACAAAATGCTTTCTGAGATTCCATAAAGAAGAAAAACCGTTATGGGCAGTTATAACCGTCAGTAACGGCTATAACGGTAAAATAAAACATCAGGCATCATCCGTTACCGATAGTGAACATACCTGCTAATTTTCACAAAGATCGGCCAAGTACTTTCTGAGATATTCCATAAAGAAGAAAAACCGTTACAGGCCGTTACAGCCGTTAGTAACGGCTATAACGGTACACTAAAACATCGGGCATCATCCGTGACCCATAATAACATACCTGCTAATTTTCACAAAGATCGGCCAAGTACTTTCTGAGATATTCCATAAAGAAGAAAAACCGTTACAGGCCGTTACAGCCGTTAGTAATGGCTATAACGGTAACCTAAAACATCGGGCATTATTCATGACCCATAATGAACATACCTACAAATCTTCAGAAAGATCGGCCAAGTACTTTCTGAGATATTCCATAAAGAAGAAAAACCGTTACAGGCCGTTACAGCCGTTAGTAACGGCTATAACGGTAAACTAAAACATCGGGCATCATCCGTGACCCATAATGAACATACCTACAAATTTTCAGAAAGATTAGCCCAGTAGTTTTGTCTTGAGCGAGTGGAACACATTTTGACCACGGACGGACAGACACACAGACAGCATTTCTTCGTTCCCATTCTAAAGTACTCCCTGTTCTATAAGAACTGTGAGTACAAAAAGAAGAAGAAGAAGGAGAAAAAGAAGAAAAGTTTTGATTTGATTTCTTTTGGTTTAATTTCTTCATTTTCTATTTCTTTTTTTTTCTTTTTTTTTTTCCCTAAGAAAGAGAGATGCTGATAGTTGTTTCGAGTTACACATGTTTTGGTAGTTGTTACCCCTGATTGTGGTGAGAGGGCGCTGGGAGATAACGGAACATGGCAAGAGACTGGCATCTGCAATAAACATATCCTTTTAAAGCTTGGCCTATGTGATATATGCTGCAAATGAGAGCTATTAAAATAATGTGCCTAGAATCAGTTGAATGGTGTGCAGTGTACGTAGGATCATAAGGACTGCACTCAAAGTGCAATGAATAGAGAATCACTGGGATGGAATCTAATTAACGTAGAGTCACTAGGATGGAATGTAGAGTACGTTGGATCGTAGTTTGGAATGTAGGATGCGTAGAATGAAGAAGGATGAAGTGTTGCATACATAGAATAATTTGATGTAGTATGGTGTGGCAATAAGTAAAACAGGCATGTGTTGAAGTGTCTGTCAAAAGTGTAGAATTATTGTAATGTCGTGTAACCCATTGAAAAATAAATGTGCTGCAATGGAAAAATCGCTCTGGAAATTCACGTTGATGACGTGTCAACACCGAAAATAACGTGGATGAGAAGTGAATGACATGGATTTATCAAAGTAGGCGTATAATTCATGGTCGGAATTATTAAGATGTTGCGCGAGGGATATAGAATCATTTGTATCATTGTGGAATGTGCACGTGCAAACTGAAGTAAGGTGTGTGGCAGGGAAGTGTGCGCTAGGTGTCTGCAGAGGGAGGTGGATATTAGCGACGAGAGGAATGGAGCACAGCATTCAGCTGAAGAAAAGTACGACATGTAATTCAGGTATGATACAGCATATGTGACCAGTTAGATCTGACCCCAGGTTTTGTAGTACAAAAGGTAACCAAATGTTCAAGGAATCGTGAGAATGTAATGTGGAGCACTACCCAAAGAACCTGAAGGGACATTTCCGGACGGACTGGAAATATCTACGCACCTGTCACAGAGTTTAAGGACATGTCCGGACGGATTGGAAGTGTCTGCAGTGTCCAAGGATATCTGTGAACAGACTGGAAATGTCTGCAGGGTCCAGGGATATTTTTGGACAGACGGAAAGTGTCTGCAGAGTCCAGGGTCACCTTTAAATAGATGGAAAGTGACTGCAAGGTCCAGGGACATCTGTGGACAGATCAAAAGTATCTACAGGACCCAGGGATATCTGCTGACAGACTGGAAGTGTCTGTATGGTCACGGGATAAGTTTGGACGGAATGGAAGTGTCTGTATGGTCACAGGATGTCTGGACGGAGTGGAAGTGTCTGTATGGTCACGGGATAAGTCTGGACGGACTGGAAGTGTCTGTATGGTCACGGGATAAGTCTGGACGGACTGGAAGTGTCTGTATGGTCACGGGATAAATCTGGACGGACTGGAAGTGTCTGTATGGTCACGGGATAAGTCTGGACGGACTGGAAGTGTCTGTATGGTCACGGGATAAATCTGGACGGACTGGAAGTGTCTGTATGGTCACGGGATAAGTCTGGACGGACTGGAAGTGTCTGTATGGTCACGGGATAAGTCTGGACGGACTGGAAGTGTCTGCAAGTTCCAGGGATTTTTTTAAATTTTTTTGAGCAGCTTCCTTCCCATGCGGTAAACGCAGGCCGCACGTGGACAGCACAGTGTATTGCCTACCTGTAAGCATAGTATTCAACCCATATTTGAAGCTGTGAGGTAGAGTCGAAAAATCCAGGCTAAAACCAGAGTGAAGCCTGAAGACGGGCCTTTTCGTTGAAAGTAGGGAGGGTGTATAGGACAGGAGGGGTGTGGCCCCGGGACGAGGGAGGGGAGGGGGAACGGGGTATGGGGGAATCAGTTGAAGGGTCGGTCCGGCCAGTCGTGAACCACTCTATCCACTGTTAGTTCCAGGTCATTGAGAGGTGTTAGGTGACCAACGTGTCACTCATCTCTGTAGGTCACGATGTTCCAAGGCATGGAAGGGCGAGGGAAGAGGAGGGAGACGAAGAGTAAGTGGAAGGGGGATGGAAGGGGATGAGAGGTGGGGGGGGGGGGGGGGGGGGGGGGGAAGAAAACGGCAGGCGAAAAGCCGAGTCGGTATTGTAAAAAGTTCTTTATTTATTTCTTCGCTTCTTTCTCTCTTGTGCTGTCATTCTGGCTTTGCTTCTTTCTTTCTCGTTCTCTTTTTTTGCTACTGTTCGACTTTCGTGTGGAGTCCAATCATCCAGTCGTTCGTGGTCAAGCGTTAAGTATTGACCTTGATGGTAATCTGTCGATCCTGTCACACACACACACACACACACACACACACACACACACACACACACACACACACACACGTGTGTATGTAAAAGAAACAAGACTTGCCAGTCGCCATGAAGGCCAAACACATCGCTGTCAGTAGCAGTACGGGAAACATTCTGTAGGCCTACACCTTTTGACAGAGACACAAGGCGGCGTATTATGCCGACACGCGTGCTATTATGCTAGACCGCGCAACGTTTTGACTCACAGCGGCTCTGAGCCCTGGATAGGCGCCAGCCTGCAAGGGGTTGGATGAAGGAGGATGCGGGGAGGGAGGATCAAGCAGTCGAGTCAATAGCCCGTCGTCGTAAATCGTTTCTGCGGACAGGCGCTCAGTGGCGCTCGCTTCGCCGCATCGGTCTGTGCAGTGCGGAGAGCGGGTGGCAGTTCGGGGCATTGACACGGCTTTTGCCACACGCCAGTCAGAGTCAATTGGTAAAGGGTTCAAGTCTCAGGCGGTGGATCCAAAGAACAGCACAAACGTGAGGTTATGACTCTTGATTCTTATGGCATGTTTTCCCCGAAAAACAAGGTAATCTATTGACGAAAAAAGCTCAACGAATAATTCAGCGGAAACTTTAATTCTTTAAGTAAGTAGGGTTAGCTTCTCTTCCAGGATAAATGTGAATATTGTCATTTATCGACCCCCTTATAGGCCCATACCAGTCACCAGCCTAAGGCCAGGATTTGAGATGCAAGGGCATAAGAAGACCTAAAACTGAACAATTACCAGTTCCCTCAGCAAAAGCAGAATACGCCAAGATGAGGAGTAAAGAGAAGACCCGTGACTGCTTAGACCAAGCCACCTTCCAGTCCGCAAGGAAACCGGACACATTCACAATGGGCAATGGAACTCTTGCAGCGTCCCAGGAAAAAATATCCCGACCTCCAGAGCGAAGTAGGACAGGAAATCCAGGGATTGGTGTGTCATGCAGCGCGAGGGGTTAACGACAAGCCACCAACACTGCATGAAGTGCAGACAGTAGTAAAAAGCCGAAGCCAAATGATCGCCTTGACCTAATGCAGCACTACCTGCTGTGTAGGAAATTCCCAATGCCCATGAATGGCTACACAAACTGATAAGATCAGTATGGAGGAACCTGATGATCAACGACCAAAATATAATTGCTGATGAAGTATACATTCCAAAGAGCAGAATTCATGTGATATCAACAAGTGCAGGCCAACCGATGAACGTTGAACTGTCATGAAAGCCAGGCTGAACCCAACAGAAATGATTTCTAGGGTCAGTCTGAAAGCAGGCATTCCTGGAATGTCTGACCGTGCAGAGCATGCCACGATAATTCAGGAAGCAATCCAAAGATGGACACTTTCTTCTAACCATCGTATGAAAGGTGGGCCTAATTCATCGTGAGTAGATAGTAGTGACTGGAGATTGTACTCTCAGCCCCCTTATTTTGTAGACTGAAGCTGCAGGTTTAGTTCCTGGTGCATTTAGTGTGGAATAGACAGCCCGGTTCAGTAAAGTTGAGATGACATTTGGGATTGGCTTGCTCTCATCTTCCTTGGCCACTTCCAACGTCAACGGTGATCAGAGCACATCTTTTTTCTGTCCTACATCAGCCACTGGTGACCAGTATACATGTCCTACACCAACCACTGGTGACCAGTATATATGTCCTACATCAACCACTGGTGACCAGTATACATGTCCTACATCAACCACTGGTGACCAGTATATATGTCCTACATCAGCCACCGATGGTCAGTATACATGTCCTACATCAACCACTGATGGTCAGTATACATGTCCTAAGTCAACCACTGATGGTCAGTATACATGTCCTACATCAGCCACTGATGGTCAGTATACATGTCCTAAGTCAACCACTGATGGTCAGTATACATGTCCTACATCAGCCACTGATGGTCAGTATACATGTCCTAAGTCAACCACTGATGGTCAGTATACATGTCCTACATCAGCCACTGGTGGTCAGTATACATGTCCTACATCAGCCACTGATGGTCAGTATACATGTCCTAAGTCAACCACTGATGGTCAGTATACATGTCCTACATCAAGCCACTGATGGTCAGTATACATGTCCTAAGGTCAACCACTGATGGTCAGTATACATGTCCTACATCAGCCACTGATGGTCAGTATACATGTCCTAAGTTCAACCACTGATGGTCAGTATACATGTCCTACATCAGCCACTGATGGTCAGTATACATGTCCTAAGTCAACCACTGATGTTCAGTATAACATGTCCTACATCAACCACTGATGGTCAGTATACATGTCCAACGTCAGCCACTGATGGTCAGTATACATGTCCTACTTCAACCACTGATGGTCAGTATACATGTCCTATGTCAACCACTGATGGTCAGTATACATGTCCTAAATGAACCACTGGTGGTCAGTATGCATGTCTTACATCAGCCATTGGGGTCAGTATACATGTACAACATCAGCCACTGGTGGTCGGTATACATGTCCTAAATGAACCATTGATGGTCTGTAAACATGTCCTGCTTTAGTTACTGGTGGTGACTTTATATGTCCTACATCAAAAGTAGTGGTCAGTATGCATGACCTACATCCATTAGTGTCCGTGCATGAGTCCTGCATCAATTACCAGTGAGCAGGGACTATGTCCTATATCACTTACTGGGAGTCGGTATGATATCCTACATCAATCACTAGTGGAAGGAATAATGGCCTACATCAGTTACAGATGGTTGGTATTATATGTCTACATCAGTTACTGGTGGTCATTATTCATGACCTACATCAGTTACTGGTGGTCATTATCCATGACCTCCATCGATTACTGATGGTCATTATCCATGACCTACATCAGTTACTGGTGGTCATTATCCATGACCTACATCAGTTACTGGTGGTCATTATCCATGACCTACATCAGTTACTAGTGGTCATTATCCATGACCTACATCAGTTACTGGTGGTCATTATCCATGACCTCCATCGATTACTGAAGGTCATTATCCATGACCTACATCAGTTACTGGTGGTCATTATCCATGACCTCCATCAGTTACTGGTGGTCATTATCCATGACCTACATCAGTTACTAGTGGTCATTATCCATGACCTACATCAGTTACTGGTGGTCATTATCCATGACCTACATCGATTACTGATGGTCATTATCCATGACCTACATCAGTTACTGGTGGTCATTATCCATGACCTACATCGATTACTGATGGTCATTATCCATGACCTACATCAGTTACTGGTGGTCATTATCCATGACCTACATCGATTACTGATGGTCATTATCCATGATCTACATCAGTTACTGGTGGTCATTATCCATGACCTACATCGATTACTGGTGGTCATTATCCATGACCTACATCAGTTACTGGTGGTCATTATCCATGACCTACATCAGTTACTGGTGGTCATTATCCATGACCTACATCGATTACTGATGGTCATTATCCATGACCTACATCAGTTACTGGTGGTCATTATCCATGACCCACATCGATTACTGATGGTCATTATCCATGACCTACATCAGTTACTGGTGGTCATTATCCATGACCTACATTAATTACTGGTGGTCATTATCCATGACCTACATCAGTTACTGATGGTCATTATCCATGACCTACATCAGTTACTGGTGGTCATTATCCATGACCTACATCAGTAACTGTGTGGTCATTATCCATGACCTACATCGATTACTGGTGGTCATTATCCACGACCTACATCAGTAACTGGTGGTCATTATCCATGACCTACATCAGTTACTGATGGTCATTATCCATGACCTACATCAGTTACTGGTGGTCATTATCCATGACCTACATCGATTACTGATGGTCATTATCCATGACCTACATCAGTTACTGGTGGTCATTATCCATGACCTACATCGATTACTGATGGTCATTATCCATGACCTACATCAGTTACTGGTGGTCATTATCCATGACCTACATCGATTACTGATGGTCATTATCCATGACCTACATCAGTTACTGGTGGTCATTATCCATGACCTACATCGATTACTGATGGTCATTATCCATGACCTACATCGATTACTGATGGTCATTATCCATGACCTACATCGATTACTGATGGTCATTATCCATGACCTACATCAGTTACTGGTGGTCATTATCCATGACCTACATTAATTACTGGTGGTCATTATCCATGACCTACATCGATTACTGATGGTCATTATCCATGACCTACATCAGTTACTGGTGGTCATTATCCATGACCTACATTAATTACTGGTGGTCATTATCCATGACCTACATCGATTACTGATGGTCATTATCCATGACCTACATCAGATACTAGTGGTCATTATGCATGACCTACATCAGTTACTGGTGGTCAATATACATCACCTACATCAGTTACTGGTGATCAATATACATTACCTACATTAATTACTTGTGGTCAATATACATGTCCTACGTCAGGTAGTGATGGTAAATGTACATGACCTGTATGAATTACTGGTTGTCATTATACATGTCCTAAATTTATTACTGGTGGTCAATACACATGTCCTACATCAGTTACTGGTGATCATTATACATGTCCTAAATCTTTTACTGGTGGTCAATATACATGTCCTGCATCCGTTACTGGTGATCATTATACATGTCCTAAATCTTTTACTGGTGGTCTTTATATATGTCCGACATCCGTTACTGGTGATCATTATACATGTTCTACATCAGTTACTGGTGGTCATTATACATGTCCTAAAATCTATTACTGGTGGTCAGTATACATGTCCTACATCCGTTATTGGTGGTCAATGTATATGCCCTAAATCTATTACTGGTGGTCAATATACATGTCCTACATCCGTTATTGGTGGTCATTGTATATGCCCTAAATCTATTACTGGTGGTCAATATACATGTCCTACATCCGTTACTGGTGGTCATTGTATATGCCCTAAATCTATTACTGGTGGTCAATATACATGTCCTACATCCGTTACTGGTGGTCATTGTATATGCCCTAAATCTATTACTGGTGGTCAATATACATGTCCTACATCCGTTACTGGTGGTCATTGTATATGCCCTAAATCTATTACTGGTGGTCAATATACATGTCCTACATCCGTTACTGGTGGTCATTGTATATGCCCTAAATCTTTTACTGGTGGTCAATATGTATGTTCTACATCAATTACCGGTGATCATTATACATGTCCTTAATCTGTTACTGGTGGTCAATACACATGTCCTAAATCTATTACTGGTGGTCAATATACGTGACATACATTAATTACTGGTGGTTAATATACATGTCCTACATCAGTTATTGGTGGTGAATATGCATGACCTACATTAATTACTGGTGGTCATCATAATGTCCTAAAGTTATTACTGGTGGTCAATATACATGTCCTTCATCAGTTAGTGGTGATAATTATACATGTCCTAAATCAGTTACTGGTGGTCATTATATATGTCCTAAGTCCATTACTGGTAGTCAATATACATGTTCTATATCAGTTACTGGTGATCATTATACATGTCCTAAATCTATCACTGGTGGTCAATATACATGACCTACATTAATTACTGGTGGTCAATATACATGTCGTGTATCAATTACTGGTGGTCAATATACATGACCTACATTAATTACTGGTGGTCAATATACATGTCGTGTATCAATTACTGGTGGTCAATATACATGACCTACATTAATTACTGGTGGTCAATGTACATGTCCTAAATCTATTACTGGTGGTCAATATACATGACCTACATTAATTACTGGTGGTCAATATACATGACCTACATTAATTACTGGTGGTCAATATACATGACCTACATTAATTACTGGTGGTCAATATACATGACCTACATTAATTACTGGTGGTCAATATACATGACCTACATTAATTACTGGTGGTCAATATACATGACCTACATTAATTACTGGTGGTCAATATACATGACCTACATTAATTACTGGTGGTCAATATACATGACCATTAATTACTGGTGGTCAATATACATGTCGTATATCAATTACTGGTGGTCAATATACATAGGTAAGGTAAGGTAATGTTGCTTACAGCCCAGCCGACTGCAAAGGGCCACCAAGTTAAAATCAACTCACAAGTCATCAAAACAACAACAACAACAACAACAACAACAACAATAACAACAACAACAACAACCTTTCACACATCTCTTTAAAATACATCTTCTAAAAACGTACCAGAAACTTTCTTAAAAATCTTTCTTACATAAAATCTTAGATCAGATGAAAAATGTTAATCTCCTTCAGAAACTCAAAGACCACGTCAGGTGGGACATCTCTGAACAAAGTTTTCATGGAGTCTGCTGTAAAATGTTTGTGTCTCACATCATGCAAGTCCCAACACTCTAAAAGAATATATTTCATTGTGAGTGGTACATGACATGGAATGCACCATGGAGCTTCTTCACTCTTTAAAAGGTACGAATGAGTAAAATATGAATGGCCAGTGTGCAGCCGGCATGGAACCGTTTCTTCTTTTCGACCACCTGAGGTGGATGAGAGGAACTCTTTTAGGTTTGGGCGGATCTGGAAGAGTTTGTTATCCGTCTGTGTATTTCAGTCCTCCTGCCAGAGGTCTCCGACATAATCATTAACTTTTGGTTTTTGATGGCCTACATTAATTACTGGTGGTCAATGTACATGACCTACATTAATTACTGGTGGTGAATATACATGTCCTATACTAATTACTGGTGGTGAATATACATGACCTACATTAATTACCAGTGGTGAATATACATGTCCTATACTAATTACTGGTGGTCAATGTACATGACCTACATTAATTACTGGTGGTGAATATACATGACCTATACTAATTACTGGTGGTGAATATACATGACCTACATTAATTACCAGTGGTGAATATACATGACTACATTAATTACTGGTGGTGAATATACATGTCCTATACTAATTACTGGTGGTGAATATACATGACCTACATTAATTACCAGTGGTGAATATACATGACCTACATT
>CM065739.1:46709669-46727169 GCA_033310375.1 Conus canariensis
TCAGTCGTTCGCCCGATCAGTCAAAGCTCCAGCCACCCCCCCTTTCCTAAAATACTCGCTGGAAGATGTTAATCCGTCTAAAAAAAAACCCTGGTAATTCACTCTTCTAACCTAACCGCTTTGGCATGTGCGATGAACCTGTTGTGTTTAGTATAACTCTGTGTCCAGAGTTGGCTTCGAAACGAATGTGACATTGTGCTCAGATTTAGTTCTGGATAGTTTAACATTTGGTTTTATTTTTCTATTGAGTCGCGCGAGTGCACACGTGTGTGTGTGTGAAGAAAAAGGAAAAAGAATAATAAAGTCTGTAGATTTTCATGGTGCTTGTATGTTTTTATTTGACAAAATCTAATACCTCTTTACAGAGATTCACATCATTGTAATTTCATACACATATTGCTTTAAATCGTTTGTAAAGCCCCACTATTCCTGTCTGAGGAGAGTATCATCACTCTTATGCGTAGAAGTCTTTACTGGTAATTGAGGAGACCCACACTACTCGAAATACAATGATCATGGATTTGTTAAATGAGTTCCAAAACTAATTTGTCACTTTTCGGAATAGTCTAGGTGATGCCACTCGGTCTTGTTGCTCATAAGCAGCAATTAACTCACAGTTTAAGACTAAATCGTTCTTCAGCACTATTACCATCCAGAGCCAGAAGAGGGGGTAAGATGTGGGAAGGGGGGGGGGGGGAGAGAAGAAGGAAGGCCAGAGTTTCAGCCCCGCTCCCATCAGCTGACAAAAATGGCCTTTTTTGAACGTTTCCCACTAAACCTTCCACTGGGATAGGATGACAGAGCCCCATTTGGACCTCCCCTCGCTAGCATATAACCAATCTGGTTCTGACCCCAGTTCGCTGCGAGTGAGGCATAGCAGCGGACGCCAAGGGGTCTAGCCCGTGTCTAGCCCGTGTCGCCGGGGGACGGCTCCTGGAGATGTGGGGCGATCGGCGATGGAGCGCTGCCTGACTGCGATTACCGTGGCCTGGGATACCGTGTTCTGAGCGCCGCAGACATAGGGGCACGCCTTCTGGGGTTGGGCTGAAAAATTGCCCTCTCGGCCGCAGTCTGCGTGTACCCGCCGAATTGTAAGGACACGTGCAGCGCTCCAGCGGCTTTCGTCCTGCTCCCTCCTTGAGGCGCCCTTACGCGGCACAGGACCATCGCCACCCGAGCACGAAGTAGGCCGCCTGGTGGTCCTGAAGACAGCCCTTTGGATGGGGAAAAGAGGCGAAATACACCGACGCCCATCGCCGGCCGACCAACAGCCGAAAATGAAGTTCAAGAAGAACCAGAGCTCGGACAGAGAAATACGACGGCCCCACACGCAACTCGCCCACAACTGCCTGCGACAAAGTTGCCACAGAACATGTAGACCTACGTCTGCAAGTGCACCGTGTTCTTAAGGGCTTCAGGCCAATAGGACGTTAAACTCACCCACGAACGAACTAACGAACGAACGACATCTGTTACGCCACCACTACACGTTGTGAGCAGGAAACTCCCACAATGGTCTTGCAAAATGTGGCCAGTGTCTAGCTTGATCACCATGAGATGTTTCAAAGAAATGGACTTACCTATACATATCATAGCTGAGAAATATGCTAATCTCAACAGGTAATAGCCACTTCTACAGGTAATAGGAAAGAAACGCGTCAACTTCTACAGATAAAGCAAAGAAATGCACCCTCCTCTCCAGAGAATAACAACAAAAAACCTCGCTTACCTTAAAATAGGCAAAGAAACGTACTTTCCTCAACAGACAATGAAAAAGAAACGCGCCCTCCTCTACAAATAGTAAAGAGCAAGGAAACACGCCAACTCATCAAACAATAGCAAAGAAACGCACGTTCTACTACAGATAAAGCAAAGAAACGCGTCTACTTCAAAAGCCAAATAGCACAGAAACAAATAAAACAGAGAAACGAAGAAACGCGCTTATGGCCCTGCGAGCGAGAGCAGTCGACGAGACCCGAGTGTTTCTGCCCGGTGCCTGTGGCTGCCAGTCTGCCGCTTTCACTGGTTTGATTTATTTCAGTCTTGTCACACACTTCCTAACACACGCTCCTAGTTCCTCCCGCCAACCTCGACCCATCGTGTCAACAGGCTTGGATCGCACGCAGCGTTGTGTACATGAACAGAGAGAGAGAGAGAGAGAGAGAGAGAGAGTTGCGGTGAGAATGTAAAACGACTGGACTGGTCGATGCACAGATTGAGCGGCTGGTAATTATGCGAATCCACGACTATTACGCACACGCAAATTCCACTGCATTGCTTACCGTCTGTGGAATCAAGATAACTTGCTATGTTGTAGTTCAGCGTAACGTATTAATTTGTTGCCTTTTACTTTTTTAACCACAGAGTTCGTCACAAATCTTGTTATTCTCGTAGGGGTAGCTCTGATATGCCCCTATCGACTTCAGAACGCCCCCTCCTTTCCCGCAGTCAGCGAGGCCATAAACATCATCATTTTAAAAAATCTTCTTGCTGCGGCAAGTCAGAATTGTGTTAATCATTGCCTCTGCAGAACCTTCTATCTGTGCTTCTTTGTCTTTGTGCTTCTTTGTCTTTGTCTTCTGGAGCTGGAGAAATACATCAGCTCCATCACCGTAATCTCATTCAGACAAACATTGACCAGAGTCAGGCACGGTTTGTGTCAGTTGAATGTGAACAATAGATATTCACGGAAATAAAAAGACTGTCCATTTTGTGATCGTCTTTAGACTGTGCATCACTTCTTGTTTATTTGTCCATGTTACCACTTCTTAAGAGAAAAATATGTTGTGAAATATTGCAGAAATCTAGTCGAACGAACAGTGTCATATTTGTTTCAACATAAAGGTGTTAAAGCTTTAAAAGACATTGCAATGTACAGCTTTATGCTTTAAGACATTGCAATGTACAGCTTTATGCTTTAAGACATTGCAATGTACAGCTTTATGCTTTAAAATAACGCGAAAAGTTCTAGCTCAGTAGTTTGCTTCAGCGCAAAATGTTAGAATTTGAAATTATGCTTCCTACTTTTGAGCCTCACAATTAAAGTATCCGAGTTCCAATTTCTCTCTCTCTCTCTCTCTCTCTCTCTCTCTCTCTCTCTCTCTCTCTCTCTCTCTCTCTGTGCTTGTGTCAGTCCTCCCTCCCTTCTCTTTCTAATGATTCTGCAAGGGCTGTTGATGTGACAAATCACAAATTATTTTGCAAAAAAATATAATAGTAATGCATAACAGGCAATGCATTCCAACTGATTTAATCGTTCCTAGACAATCGCTAACAGTTTGTCTGTCTTAATTCTTCAACAGCCGACAGCCGACATAGTGCCTGTCAGACATGAAGTATCTCACTGCTCAGTTTCAGGCTCACTTCTATTTTCAATATATGTATTATATATATCGGAAAAACGGCGTTTTACGTCCTTATTTCTGACCTACCCCCCCAGTTATGGTCGTCCCTCCCACCCTCCCACATACCTACCTCCCACAGTTATGGTCGTCCCTCCCACCCTCCCACATACCTACCTCCCACAGTTATGGCTGTCCCTCCCACCCTCCCACATACCTACCTCCCACAGTTATGGTCGTCCCTCCCACCCTCTCACATACCTACCTCCCACAGTTATGGTCGTCCCTCCCACCCTCCCACATACCTACCTCCCACAGTTATGGTCGTCCCTCCCACCCTCCCACATACCTACCTCCCACAGTTATGGTCGTCCCTCCCACCCTCCCACATACCTACCTCCCACAGTTATGGTCGTCCCTCCCACCCTCCCACACTATTTTCGTTATCTCCACCAATCGAGTTTTCCAGAATTTCTAAGCGTCTTAAATAATCGTTACTATTAAGAACATTTCACACGCTCCAGCAAATGTCAGGTATGCCCTAGGCCTGAACTAACCACATACATAGGCGATAATGACCAAAGATACGAACTTCAGAACTTCAGCAACAGAAAAAAAAAACGTATACTGTAACCAAATTCCACCCCACATTCAACCGTAGCTTTGTGACGAGAGTTGGGAGTGGATAGGTGGATAGGGGAAGGACTTGGAATATTTTCTCTATGAGAATTATATTAAAATTTAACCTCCACCCTCTCTCTTACTAGTGGTGGAAGGAGCAACTTTCCGGTACTAGTCATCGAAAGAAATTTATATTTGTTCCCGGGACTGTTAAAATACTCAATAGTGGCTCTGAGATAAGTTTCCTTAGGCCTGTACTCTTAAAAGTACTTGTAGCTCTCAGAGACAATTAGAAAGAAGTTCAATCATTCAATACTGATTGAACAACAAAGAACTCACACAAGTTAAATGCAATTTCACACATCAACTTTACTTGCTTACACACGGGTAAGTATAGACAGACATGTCCTATAGGCAGAGTTTTGGTTCTGTTTCATCATTAAAAGTGAGGAAAGTTCTGAATGAGTTGAGCTGAACTGAAATCCACTTGGTATAATTTTGACTTACCTAAGTCAGAGAGGATAGTTGATCTCTCTCTTGTGGCTGGTGACTGATCCTGCTGTGTAGACCTGTTGCCGTAGGACTGGGCTGTGGTGTGTCTTCACAACCTGTCTTGCCCAGTATGTGTAGTGTAACCACGATTGATGGCGTAGCCATGGTCTATGGCGTAGCCACGGTCCCAGGTCTGTGATAAAGAGAACCTGGTCTGTAGTTAAGTAGCTGAGAGTCTGGCTTGTCGAGTTCACACATTTGCCCTCTATCTTTCAGAAGAGATGTGAGCACTCAGCCAGCAAAGGATTGCTCTATTGTAGAGTTTCTACTATAATTATCAATCTCCACTTTTGTTTAGAGGTTGAGTGGAGTTTACACCAGAGTAGGAGACAGTAATACAATGCTAGCAATTTTAGTGAAATAACTCTTCAATGTTTCTTATGAGTTAAATTACATTAACTTGGATTACACTCAGCCCAAGTACACATGTGGTGTAGACTTCATACACTACAAATCATTCCAGCAAAAACCAGTATTCATAAATCAACTTAGCAGTTTTCACCTAGTACAGGCATACTGTTTTTCTGATCTAAGTTTATCATTCAGTTATCATCTTAACAATAGATGAGCAACATTGTTACGACGCGATGTAAATTTTTCGCTGAGTCACGCCGCCACATCGGGGAGTGAGGGGGGAGGGGGGGGGGTGAGAGGGGAGAGTTGGCATAGATTTGAATAGATTTGTTGCCGAGTGTGCGACACACAGGAGAGAGAAAGGGGGTGGATGGCATCTGTGTTTGTACAATTTGTACAAGAGAGTGAGTGCTTGGGAGCTATCGGGTGGACTTGTCAAGTGACTCGTCACCAAGCATCCACCAACCTTCTCGCCCTCCTCTCCACCCATCCACAGACTCTTAAACAAGAAAAATGACCAATAAATCAACCTTCCTAGAGATCCCCGTCCCTGCCCATCTCCAAGCACAGAGCACTCTACTAACCATCACCTGCATCTGATAAAACACTGCGTACATCACTGTGGGAAAGGGCCATTCATCTCCAAGCACAGAGCACTCTACTAACCATCACCTGCATCTGATAAAACACTGCGTACATCACTGTGGGAAAGGGCCATTCATCTCCAAGCACAGAGCACTCTACTAACCATCACCTGCATCTGATAAAACACTGCGATACATCACTGTGGGAAAGGGCCATTCATCTCCAAGCACAGAGCACTCTACTAACCATCACCTGCATCTGATAAAACACTGCGTACATCATTGTGGGAAAGGGCAATTCATCTCCAAGCACAGAGCACTCTACTAACCATCACCTGCATCTGATAAAACACTGCGTACATCACTGTGGGAAAGGGCAATTCATCTCCAAGCACAGAGCACTCTACTAACCATCACCTGCATGTGATAAAACACTGCGTACATCACTGTGGGAAAGGGCCATTCATCTCCAAGCACAGAGCACTCTACTAACCATCACCTGCATCTGATAAAACACTGCGTACATCATTGTGGGAAAGGGCAATTCATCTCCAAGCACAGAGCACTCTACTAACCATCACCTGCATCTGATAAAACACTGCGTACATCATTGTGGGAAAGGGCAATTCATCTCCAAGCACAGAGCACTCTACTAACCATCACCTGCATCTGATAAAACACTGCGTACATCATTGTGGGAAAGGGCAATTCATCTCCAAGCACAGAGCACTCTACTAACCATCACCTGCATCTGATAAAACACTGCGTACATCATTGTGGGAAAGGGCAATTCATCTCCAAGCACAGAGCACTCTACTAACCATCACCTGCATCTGATAAAACACTGCGTACATCATTGTGGGAAAGGGCCATTCATCTCCAAGCACAGAGCACTCTACTAACCATCACCTGCATCTGATAAAACACTGCGTACATCATTGTGGGAAAGGGCAATTCATCTCCAAGCACAGAGCACTCTACTAACCATCACCTGCATCTGATAAAACACTGCGTACATCATTGTGGGAAAGGGCAATTCCAAGGTTTGATCTGAAATTGCGCCAAGTGGCGCAAGTGTCGACGTGGACGTGGGGACTGATTATACACGAAGAAAGAGGCTTGGTATGCAGTGAAGAGTTGACAAGTGTTAGTGTGGACCCAGTTATGTGCTGATAAGCCCTTTGTGGCTGACTGTTCTGACCTATCGTTTATCAGATTGTTCTGTCTGTCATGATCAATTACGCAATGCATTCATTCCTCCTCATCCACTTTGTCACCAAGTCCATTATTCACACACCTTTTAAAATGACTAGTCATATGACTGACCCCTTATATCACATCTCTCATCGACAGCTGTTGTCGATTTTATTGTACAAACTTCCCCATTCTCTGGATTTTTCCGATGTCTGTTTCTTTTCTGGCATACATGAATAGTTCAATAAAACATTTCTCAGTTTACAAGCTCATGTGCATGATTGTGCATGTGTATGTTTGTATGTATGTATGTATGTATGCCTCAAGTACGAATGTATGCACATACATATTTCTGTACCCAGTATGTCCGTGATTTGTACGCGATCTGTTTACGTTAGTACTGTCGAAACGGCTCACTTAGAGCCGACAGCCGGGCAGTGGTAGGCCTAACGGCTTTCCACCCAACTGTCTAGCTTGCTGCCACTGAGCTTCCCCACCTCCCTCCTCCGCGCCCAGAAAGCATTCCTTTCCACAGGCGCTTGATTGTGTGCATAATTATGGTGTCCCCAAAATAGGTCGATGACTGGGTCAGAGAGCCAGTTGAATGGAGGCATTCAAACTTTGAAAAAACTCGCCTCGTCCATTTTCTTTGGGTTGGTTGGTTTGTTGTGACTGTCTTGTTTAAAATACACTTAGTTGCACACGTATTTATTCATTTACCTTAAAATACACTTAGTTGCACACGTATTTATTCATTTACCAATTCACTCATTTTTTTTTCTATTCATGCATTGGTCGCTGGTGTGTTCACTTGCGTTCACAGCAAACGGAAGAAAACATTGTAACTGAAAATAAACATCGAAATGTGTCATCAGTTTGACATTGAACTGATCAGCAACATGGCTGGAAGATCAAGTCAACAGTGAGCAAAAAACAGAAGTGAAGAAAATGCCAGTGATTCATGCTCGCGCATGCACATGAACAAAAATCAACATTTGGCACATATTCATATCAGTTCTCACTGTACATTCACACACACACACACACACACACACACACACACACACACACCAACTGGTACATAATCATTCCAGTTCTCCCTGTACATTGATGCTCACCAACGTTCCGGTACATTGGATTAGCTGAGTGTCGCTCATTGCATTGCGTGGGGACCCGAAGCGGTCGCTCTCTGCACGGACCGAATTAGCGTTTGAAACGAGTTGTTTTTAGCAGTGGTCTTTATTCTGGTCAGTCAGAGAGTTTCAACAGCTTGTTGGTCTTCATGAAATCGTAAGATATCATGGACAACTTCAACAATCAGTCAGTTGTACTGGAGGACTGTTCGCCTGCCGAAAGAGTAACGGGACAAGATTCCATCCTCGGAGCGCAGAACATCAGAGGTTTGTGGCGGGTCTCTCCAGCAACCAAGGGGACGCGTGCGGAGGACTGGTCATACACGACACCTCACTCAAGGTATCCTGCACCAACCCTTGTATTCTTCGTAATACAGGTGAGGGGGGAAAATAACCACAACAGTTTGGATATTTAAGCCTCAGTTTCTGTAGCCGACACCGAAATTGAACAAACCTATGCCCAATCTGTCTCTAAACTGCGATCGCAGACAGGCATTGAGAGAGCCAGAGACAAAGACAATAAGTTAACAAAATTTTTACGGGGCGTGCAGTTTCTACATCCCCCCTCCCCCCCCCCCCCCCCCCCCCACTCGGTCCACTCGTAAAAAAAAAACAAATATGAATGTAGGCCTAAATATTTTCTCTGAAAAGATTTTTCACAAAGAACAAAGTCTCTGCACTGTACGATTGTTTGTTCTCGTTGTCTCCAGTGAGGCCACAATGTGTCAGAATGCAAAAATGACTTCATTTGCAAAGTAGGTATACAGACTGGACTCAAACGGGACGATCAGTCACACCAAGTCTCTGACAATTGGACTGACAAACATCAATGACCAACCGACACAGATCAAAAGCGAATACAGGCAACAGTTAAAACGCAACTAACGTTGGATCAAAGCCTGTTGATCGTGTTGACAGGAGCCGATCTTCATCCCGTCAGCCTGCCTCCTGTCTTGCCTTGAACAGGCTCGGCGCGTGCGATCAGACACCCCCAAGCATGGCCGCTCCAGAGAGCGACACAGCGCGTGGGGAGGGACAGGGTGGGTGTCCAAACGGGTGAGGTCAAGATCCGCCAGCCCTGTGTATACTGACTCCGAGAAGGCAACGGGTGATCAGTAGTCACTGTGTGTGACCCCTCACCTTTTGACGACTGATTGGCTATTTATCCAATGAATCGTGTAATCAGTAGTCACTGTGTGTGACCACTCACCTTTTGACGACTGATTGGCTATTATCCAATGAATCGTGACATTGTGCAAGGCCTGAAAACGCTTCCTCAAATATGTCATTGATAGCTATGGTTAATATGATGATACATTGATAGCTATGGTTAATATGATGATCCTGTATCAAATTGTTGTACGGATACATTACAGTTGATGTTCCTGAAGAAAGGGTTACGGAAGAAAATTGGGAAAAAGTGCTTACGGTGGACAATATACGTATTACTTTTTTCAACGCAAGAGCGTTACGAAACAAAATGAAAAAGAAAATCGATGTTTAGTCTCTTAAATATGTAAAAGTTTGATATCATTCGTTTACAGGAATCCCATTTAACGAAAAAAACGAAATCAAAATGTGGAATGAAGAATGGGATGGAAAGATTTGGTTTTATATAAACAAAAAGTCAAGAGGAGGTGATTTAATTAAAAAAAAAACAAAAAAAACAATTCCATGGGGAGATAAAATGAATGAAAAAGAATGCTTTTTGTTTCTATTGCAAGCGTTGGATGCAATATTATGATAGCAAATGTGTATGCGCCCAATTAATCGAACGAAAAGCTTTCCTTTTTTTAAAAATATGAACGATAATTTTATTTATATTTTTTTGTCGTTGTGAATTTTGTGAGTTTATTATCCTTGGCGACTTAAATTGTGTTCTGAACAACGAGCTCGAAATTATAAGAGGCAGACGGCATGACAGCAGAGACGTTAAGAGTCTTAAGCGAAACAATCGATAGTTTAACACGTGTTTGGAGAAATCACCACCCATGTGACCAGGAATACACTGGTGTCGATGTAAACCATTTACAGTGCATCGTTTGGACTGTTGTCTTGCTTCTGGAAGTATTGAGTTCACGTGTATTGTGTAAACATGATTTTGTCTCCCAGTTCGGATCATAAGGCAATCGTACTGGGTATCAGAGTACGAAATTTGTTCGTGGTTTTGGCTACTGGCGTTTTAATAACAGTACTTTACGAAGTGAAGGGTCTGTACAGAAAATAAATACTGTGTTGTCTTGTCAGAGTAAAAATGAAATCGTCAACCGCAGTATATAGAGAATCACGAATGACCCCCAACTTCAGAACGATCTCTTGACTGTAAAACAAAGACTAGAATCAACACAGGTTGTATGTGTGACGTGAAAATCATCAAGTTTCGGAATGTCACACTTTTTTTTTGCGCTAGAACGACAGGATTTCCGCATAAACATGTTTGTTATGACACTAATTATATTAGTAATGAACAGTTACATCAGATCATAAACCAGCACAAAAGACCAGATGAAGATCTAAAATTGCTTGGTCTGGCCATGCTAAACGATCCTCCAGGGAGCTGTTTAGCGAGGGGAAGACACAAACAAGAGGACTGACAACACTGAACAATGGACTGGGAGAACACTTGCAAAGCCTTGGCACAAAAACTGACAGAACTGAAGGAAGTTGGTAGACTGTTCTTCAATGTTTCACTCAATGACTCCCCGCAGAGATAATGGAGAAGAGGTAAGGTCCACACCTTCCTGTGGCCCACCAAAATCTCCCTACGGTCAGGGGGACAGTCCCCTTCGGCATTTGCTGCCATGAGCCGAGACAGTTGACTGTCGACATGCTTATCTCGTCACTCTGAGACTGTCTACCTTTCACAGTAGCTGATCCAAGAGTAAAGAAAGTGATACCTGGTTTCTAAATCTAAACCAAATGCCTTGTTTAACATTCACATGTTTCGCCTTTAACAGGGTTTCCTCATGCTAAATCTGAGTTAAATCTGTTGATATGATCACTTGATACCTTTAATGCTTTGTAGTGATTTGCTCAAATAAAAACCTGTGCTGAATTTTAATCGCACTCGATTATCTAACTGAACCACCTGTGTATTTGACTAAATTGCAGTTATCTCCCTTCAACTGATCCAACCAGATTGCAACACCTTGTTTTCTCTCTCTCTCTCTTTTCTCTCTCTCCTCTCTCTCTCTCTCTCTCTCTCTCTCTCTCTTGTGTGTGTGTGTGTGTGTGTGTGTGTGTGTGTGTGTGTGTGTGTGTTGTTCTTTAATTTATGTATCCCAAGAAAAGTTGTGTGCATAAAAATTCGCTTGTATTCGTCCGTAAATTGATGTGCTTAATCCTATGCCCCTCCCTGTTTGAATTCTTTGAAACATGGGTGTGGTGAACGACTCTACATGTATCATCTGTAAGAATGTGTAGGACAGCATTCGCCATATGTATTAGTGGGCATACCAAGACCTTCCGGAAAATCGTTACTGTCGCTGTTAATAGCTAACGAGAAAGCAGTGTGGCACTGACGCTGTGTGACTCCTGTTATTGATTGGATATGACAGAAACATCAAATCTAAACAAAGTCATTGATTTTCTTTCACTGAAAGAAACTCGAAACTCGAAACTCGAAATCTTTAATGAGGATGAATAGATAAGCTGGAAGCTTTTTTACACTATGCCCTCAAAATAACAATAAACAAAAGGAACAGTTACATTGATTTGACAAAATTAAACACAGCAATAAGAAAAACAACAATGAGAGAGAGAGAGAGAGAGAGAGAGAGAGAGAGAGAGAGAGAGAGCGAGCGTTGATGTCCGACATTGATAATGAGAAGAACCCGCTGCAAGTTGGCTGTGGTGTTGAGGCTATGGGGTCAATCAATGATGATTGTAATCATTCTACCACCACCCCATGTGCCCTTCCTTCTCCTCCTATCCACCTACCCCATCACACCCCATCCTCCCCTCCCAGCAGTTAGTACAGGACTAGCTGCACACGTGGTGGTGTCGTCAAACGGTAGTTCAACAACACAGGAATGGCTTTATCTTACCGTGGGAAGACTGAGCCATTCAGTGACACGACAGCGGCACTGACACAGGCTGTAAGCCAACAGAAATCAATAGTGATCACAGCAAAGGCCCCAGCCGCACAACTGGTGGAGGAGTCGACTGCTCATTTCCATTGGAAGCATGGACTGCGGTGCATGTAACCAAGGACAGAGCAATGTCGCAGTACGCCGGTGAGGACTGGAAGTGCCCAGCGTAATACTTGTCTGCCTGGCAGACAGCCGCAGCATGGAGAGGAACAGCACCAAGAAGGCTTGTCTTCTGTTTTCGTTTGGTCACTGTAATCATCTGACCCGATGATCAAATGAACATTCGAAAGTTTACACAGCATACCATGAAATACTGACTTGCAGAAGTACGAATGTCAACACTTAGGAAATCCTCATCGTGTTCACAGATATGAGCATTTGTCCATTCAGTCAGTCAATCAATCAGTCAATCAATTTATACTTTATTTTATCAGTTAATCAAACGATTAGTCGGTCAGTTAATCCACAGTTATTCAGATCATCTCATGAATTGGTGCAATTCATACAAAATTGTATACTTTAATTGAGAAAGGCTCCATACCTCAGCACTAAATCATGCTGATATACAAAAAAAGGTCATGGGTGATGCACTGTGGGTAACGTAAGTTCCTTTGGTCGTCTGACAAACAAGCAAAATTTAAGAAATTAAATTATCGAGAAAAACAGTTGTAAATATTGTTGGAAACTATGAAAAACAACAACAACAATACCAATGGTAAGACAACACGGACTGGCACCAAACCCCGTGCATGATCATGATTCGCTGGACTCCGGGCCGATTCTCATGACCTGTTGTGAGTTGGAAGTCACACAAACTACAATGGCTGGATCAGTGTCCCACTGATGGATTCTCCCGTCGTGTCCGACGGATGAGTAGGCAGGCAGGCCATCTGCTGATGTGGGTCCTCATGTGGGAATGAAGACCAATTCCTGAGGCACAAAGTCTTCCACGGACGCTGCATGGAATGGAGTCCTGAAAGGATGGGCCCCGTTTTCGCCGATTCCTCCTTTCCTGGATGGCAGCTGCTCTGTTGCGCTCAATTGTCTTTGTGCCCTGGGTACACTGTTGCTTCCACTGTGTTCTGTCAAGAGCGACATCTTCCAAGGAAGCAGTGTCGATGTTGCAGCTTCTGAGGTTAGCCTTCAAGGTGTCTTTGTATCTCTTTGGAGGCCTTCCTTGGTCACGTTGTCCTTCCTTCAGTTGTCCATAGAGCGGCATCTTTGGAATTCTGATGTCCTTCATATGGACAACGTGTCCTGTCCATCGGAGCTGGTTTTTGATGAGTATACACTCAATGCTGGGTAAACCAACTTCTCCAGGACCTGTAGGTAGGACACTCTGTCTTGCAATTTGATGCTGCAGATCTTGCGTAAACACCGTTGATGGAACTGTTGGAGTTGGATGTGTCGGCAGTACGTGGTCCAAGTCTCACAACAGTAGAGAAGAGCACTCAGAACCACAGCTCTGTACACGGCAACCTTTGTGCGCTATCTGATGCCATGGTCTTGCCACAGACTCTTTGAGAGTCTGCCAAAGGCAGAGCTGGCCTTTGAGATGCGCAACATCACTTCTATATCCAGAGATCCATTGTTGCTTACAGTGCTACCCAAATAGAAGAACTTGTCCGCAGTCTTGATCTCTGTGTTGTTGATGACGACAGGTGATGGTGGAGCGCTGCCAGCAGCGGACGGTAAATGTTGGAACATGGCCTCGGTATTACCGAGACTGATTGTTGAGGCCAAAGCGTTGACAGGCCCTTGCAAAGCGATATATGATGCATTGGATGTCTTCATGAGAGTGCTGGGCCAGTGCACAGTCAACTGCAAAGAGGAACTCTCTCAGAAGGGCATCAAATACTTTGATCTTGGCCTGAAGTCATCGAAGGTTAAAGAGGTTGCCATCTGAACGTAACTGGATGGCAACTTGTAGTGCATAATCTGTTTGAATATGTATGTGTTTGAATATGTATTGTATGAATGATGCTTGATCTTTTAACAGATCTATGGTTTGGGCATGGGAGCCCTCAAATTTTTAAATGAAGATTTTATTAGTGTCATGATTATTTTAAAACAACTTCAGTCTGACACCACAGGGTTGTCCGTTTTCTTTGGGGTATAATTCAAGATTGAATTACTTTGTCCCTGCTTTTGCTTGACAGATCGGTTATAGAACTTCTCAAAAGTTCTGGCATTTGACCAACCTGCTGTTTTCAGAATGTCATCTAAAGGTACGCCGCTTTTCATCATTGCAGATGATGATGCCCCTCGGAAACTGTGCGTGTCAAAGTCCTTTATACCCACATCATGCCACAAGGTCTTCACTCATCTAGAAAAAGTATCTCTTGAAGCTGATCCATGCGGACGCTGATAACGTAATATAAGCCTGTCAGGATGCTGATCTAAGAACTTCAGTTCTCTCTATATATTCCTGAAGACACTGCACAACACAAATGTTGGGATTGTCTTCATACTTTGGTAATTCAATGACACCTTGATGAAAACCTGGTCTAGTTGTCTTCAGCTTGTCTGTCAGATAAATTGTACAACCAGATCTATGCACTCTGGCATTACTAAGCTTAATAAGATGAACAGTTTGGAGTCTGTGCAGATGATAACAACAGTAAGGCACACAGTTTTACACTCAGCTCTTTCAATGTCAATAGAGCATTATCTACTTGACTACCAAAGTGTGTGAGTAACACAGAAACATCCCAAAACTGATGATATGGAGGTAAAGGAGTTCTTAGCTCATATACACCTTTCATAAAACGAATCACTAAAGGATGTGCACCCACTGGCTTGCTATTCTCTGGTTCTAGAATAGCGGATAAGGCACTGCGTGCAGTGTTGAGAGCACTGTAACCTAAACCTTGAGGAAACAACTGGGTTATAAGCTGAAGGACGACAGTTACAGATATACAAAGGGGATTATAACCCCTTTCAAAACAGAATGCACTCCACCCGGAGAGATAGCCTACGAGACATATTGTACTTTACTTGTTGGTCGCCAGGATGCCCATGATGTCAAAAGTTTGTCCACAAACTCCTCTTGCCTCGACAGCTTGCCTGATAAGCTGCATGCCATCAACTGCAACTGCCCGTGAAGAGGATGAACTGCATGGTTGTGTGGCAAACGTAGAACTCTTGATCCTTTGGGCAGAAGAACTGGAGTGCTGGTCAGCATGCATAGTAAGACTGGGTACCAGGATGCGGTCGTCCATAATGGGGCGATGATAATCCCATCTGCCTGATCTTCCCCCCATTTGTTCAGCGCCTTGTATAGCAAGCTGAAAGGGGGGGAAAGTATACATGTTTATTTGCCCCCAGTTAATGCTGAATGCATCAACTGCCCACACTTGTGGATCTAGCCCCCATGACACAATGATAATGTAGTCGGGAAGCAAACAGATCAATATCTGGAGTGCAGAATATTTCTGTCAATTTACACAAAAATCAGGATTCAAATACCACTCTGTTCTGTCATTAAAGATTCTGGACTGAGCATCAGCTTCCACGTTACTTATCCCTGGAATATGAAGGACTGTCAACGAAGTGTCTCTTGTCTTGCACCAGATCTGATTCTGTGAGCTATTTCATTACACTCAACAAAATGAGAACCACCCATGTTTCTCAAATAGGACATAGCACATGTATTGTCTGTCAGAATTTTCACATGTTTTCGAACCAGATTTTCCTTGAAACATTTCAGTGCATGCTCAATGGCCAAAAGCTCAAGGGCATTAATATGCAGACTTTGTTCTGTCTCTGACCATCTACCACCTGTGTGTTTTGACTGTCAAATAGTTCCCTAAGCCTGTGCGAATGCATCACTTTTTATCTCAATCTGTGGGTCAGTAGTGATCGAAGATGAGAAGAACTTTCAATATTCTCAATCTACCATACCAATTCAGATTCAGATTCTCAAGTTAAATATGTCTATCCCTCAAACATACACTTCCTCTGACTGGAGTGGGCAAAGAGATACACTCCTTCTGACTGGAGCAGGGAAAGAGATACACTCATTCTGACTGGATCGGGGAAAGAGATACACTCATTCTGACTGGATCGGGGAAAGAGATACACTCACTCTGACTGGAGCAGGGAAAGAGATACACTCTGACTGAAGCAGGGAAAGAGATACACTCTGACTGGAGCGGGCAAAGAGATACACTTACTGGAGCGGGCAAAGAGATACTTTGACTGGAGCTGGGAAAGAGATACACTCTGACTGGAGCGGGCAAAGAGATACACTTACTGGAGCGGGCAAAGAAATACACTCTGACTGGAGCGGGGAAAGAGATACACCTGCTCTGACTGGAGCGGGCAAAGAGATACACCTACTCTGACTGGAGCGGGGAAAGAGATACACCTACTCTGACTGGAGCGGGGAAAGAGATACACTCACTTTGACTGGAGCGGGCAAAGAGATACACCTACTCTGACTGGAGCGGGCAAAGAGATACACTCACTCTGACTGGAGCGGGAAAAAATATACACTCACTTTGACTGGATCGGGGAAAGAGATACACTTACTCTCACTGGAGTGGGCAAAGTGATACACTTTCTCTGACTGGAGCGTGGAAAGAGATACACACACTCTGACTGGAACGGGCAAAGAGATACACTTCCTTTGACTGGAGCGTGCAAAGAGATACACACTGACTGGATCGGGGAAAGAGATAGACCTACTCTGACTGGAGCGGGCAAAGAGATACACTCACTCTGGCTGGAGCGGAAAAAAATATACACTCACTTTGACTGGAGCGGGCAAACAGATACACTCACTCTGGCTGAAAGGGAAAAAATATACGCTCACTCTGACTGGAGCGGGCAAAGAGATACACCTACTCTGACTGGAGCGGGCAAAGACATACACCTACTCTGACTGGAGCGGGCAAAGAGATACACCTACTCTGACTGGAGCGGGGAAAGAGATACACCTACTCTGACTGGAGCGGGGAAAGAGATACACTCACTTTGACTGGAGCGGGCAAAGAGATACACCTACTCTGACTGGAGCGGGCAAAGAGATACACTCACTCTGACTGGAGCGGGAAAAAATATACACTCACTTTGACTGGATCGGGGAAAGAGATACACTTACTCTCACTGGAGTGGGCAAAGTGATACACTTTCTCTGACTGGAGCGTGGAAAGAGATACACACACTCTGACTGGAGCAGGGAAAGAGATACACTCACTCTGACTGGAACGGGCAAAGAGATACACTTCCTTTGACTGGAGCGTGCAAAGAGATACACACTGACTGGATCGGGGAAAGAGATAGACCTACTCTGACTGGAGCGGGCAAAGAGATACACTCACTCTGGCTGGAGCGGAAAAAAATATACACTCACTTTGACTGGAGCGGGCAAACAGATACACTCACTCTGGCTGAAAGGGAAAAAATATACGCTCACTCTGACTGGAGCGGGCAAAGAGATACACCTACTCTGACTGGAGCGGGCAAAGACATACACCTACTCTGACTGGAGCGGGGAAAGAGATACACTCACTCTGACTGGAGCGGGGAAAGACATACACCTACTCTGACTGGAGCAGGCAAAGAGATACACCTCTGACTGGAGCGGGGAAAGAGATACACCCACTCTGACTGGAGCGGGGAAAGAG
>CM065739.1:46729669-46737169 GCA_033310375.1 Conus canariensis
TTCTGCCTTGATGTAGGGTGCCTTTGGTGTTCTGCCTTGATGTAGAGTGCCTTTGGTGTTCTACCTTGATGTAGGGTGCTAATGGTGTTCTACCTTGATGTAAAGTGCTAATGGTGTTCTGCCTTGATGTAGGGTGCTAACGGTGTTCTACCTTAATGTAGGGTGCTAATGGTGTTCTACCTTGATGTAGGGTGCTAACGGTGTTCTGCCTTGATGTAGGGTGCTTTTGGTGTTCTGCCTTGATGTAGGGTGCCTTTGGTGTTCTGCCTTGATGTAGGGTGCCTTTGGTGTTCTACCTTGATGTAGGGTGCTAATGGTGTTCTACTTTGATGTAGGTGCTAATGGTGTTCTACCTTGATGTAGGGTGCTAATGGTGTTCTACTTTGATGTAGGGTGCTAATGGTGTTCTACCTTGATGTAAGGTGCTAATGGTGTTCTACCTTGATGTAGGGTGCTAATGGTGTTCTACCTTGATGTAGGGTGCTAATGGTGTTCTACTTTGATGTAGGGTGCTAATGGTGTTCTACCTTGATGTACGGTGCTAATGGTGTTCTACCTTGATGTAGGGTGCTAATGGTGTTCTACCTTGATGTAGGGTGCTAATGGTGTTCTGCCTTGATGTAGGGTGCTAAAGGTGTTCTACTTTGATGTAGGGTGCTAAAGGTGTTCTACCTTGATGTAAGGTGCTTTTGGTGTTCTGCCTTGATGTAGGGTGCTAATGGTGTTCTACCTTGATGTAAAGTGCTAATGGTGTTCTACCTTGATGTAGGGTGCTAATGGTGTTCTACCTTAATGTAGGGTGCTAATAGTGTTCTACCTTGATGTAGGGTGCTAATGGTGTTCTACCTTGATGTAGGGTGCTAAAGGTGTTCTACCTTGATGTAGGGTGCTAAAGGTGTTCTACCTTGATGTAGGGTGCTAATGGTGTTCTACCTTGATGTAGGGTGCTAAAGGTGTTCTACCTTGATGTAGGGTGCTAATGGTGTTCTACCTTGATGTAGGGTGCTAATGGTGTTCTACCTTGATGTAGTGTGTTATAATGTTCTGCCTTGGTGGAGAGTGCTATAATGTTCTACCTTATGTAGTGTGCTAATATTGTTCTACCCTGATGTAGGGTGCTGTAATGTTTTACCTTGATGTAATGTGCTATAATGTTTTACCTTGATGTAGGGTGCTAATGGTGTTTTGTCTCGAAGTAGCGTGCTGATAGTGTTCTGCCTTGAGGTAATGTGCTATAATGTTTTACCTTGATGTTGGGTGCTAATGGTGTTTTGTCTCGAAGTAGCGTGCTGATGGTGTTCTGCCTTGAGGTAATGTGCTATAATGTTTTACCTTGATGTGGGGTGCTATAATGTTCTGCCTTGATGTAGGGTGCTATAGTGTTTTACCTTGATGTAGGGTGTTAATGGTGTTCTGACTTGATGTAGGGTGCTAATGGTGTTTTGCCTTGAAGTAGGGTGGCCCTGACGTATTGCTACAATGTAGGATGTTAATGGTGTGTAACCTTGATGCAGGATGTTAATGGTATTTAACCTTGATGTAGGATGCTAATGATGTGTAACCTTGATGTAGGATGCTAATGGTATTTAACCTTGATGTAGGATGTTAATGGTGTGTAACCTTGATGTAGGATGCTGATGGTATTTAATCTTGATGTAGGATGCTGATGGTGTTTAACCTTGATGTAGGATGCTAATGGTATTTAACTTTGATGTAGGATGCTGATGGTATTTAACCTTGATGTAGGATGTTAATGGTGTGTAACTTTGATGCAGGATGCTAATGGTATTTAACCTTATGTAGGATGCTGATGGTGTTTAACCTTGATGCAGGATGTTAATGGTGTGTAACCTTGATGCAGGATGCTAATGGTATTTAACCTTGATGTAGGATGCTGATGGTGTTTAACCTTGATGCAGGATGTTAATGGTGTGTAACCTTGATGTAGGATGCTGATGGTGTTTAACCTTGATGCAGGATGTTAATGGTGTTTAACCTTGATGTAAGATGTTAATGGTGTTTAACCTTGATATAGGATGTTAATGGTGTTTAACCTTGATGTAGGATGCTAATGGTATTTAACCTTGATGTAGTATGCTAATGGTATTTAAGCTTGATGTAGGATGTTAATGGTGTTTAACCTTGATGTAGGATGCTAACAGTATTTGACCTTGATGCAGGATGTTAATGGTGTGTAACCTTGATGCAGAATACGACAAACTATCTTTGAGGATGCTCAGATTTGTAAAAAGAAAGGAAAAAAGAACGAAAAACGTTTCAACGTCTCGATCACAGACCGTCTTCATGACTTGTAACATAAAAATACATACAAATATACATACAAAAATACATTAAAAAAACATTAAAGAAAAGGCTAATAAATACGTATAGGCAATGACGTATGAACACATGTACGTGAACGGACGAATACACACACACACACACACACACACACACACACACACACACACACACACACACACACACACACACGTGTGTGTGTGTGTGTGTGTGTGTGTGTGTGTGTGTGTGTGTGTGTGTGTGTGTGTGTGCGTGCGTGTGTGTGCGTGCGTGCGTGCGTGCGTGTGTGTGTGTGTGTGTGTGTGTGTGTGTATGCGTGCGCATGCGTACGTGTGTATGTAATGGGGAAAAGGAGAAAGAAAGACAGATAGTGGGAAAAGGCAAACAGAAATAGAGAGAGAAAAAGAAATGGAGAGAGTGGTAGAGGAGGAGTCTTATGCTTAGACGGGGCGCTTGAGGGTGTGTAAAAGAAAGGGAGAGTGTAGTAGAAAAGCAGTCTTATTCCTGGAAGGAGGCGCTTGAGGGTGTGTATGAGGGAAAACAAAACAAAACAAAGCAAACCGCAGGAGTGAGGGGTGAGTGTGGGGATGGGGGGGGGGGTGGTACGTGGAAACTCCTGTAAAAAAATAGGTGCATATGGATTGTCCACATGTGCATGTGTCTACAAGTATGCATACCTGGATGGTGGAGATGGAATTTGGGGTGTATATATAATGCTCTACATGTTATGTTATTAATATGTTATATATGTACATGGGATGTGAATGCAAAGATGCTGGGATGGGGAAATTGGGGGAGGGGGGGGGGTGTAGAGAGAAAGGGATGGAGGAGAGGTCGGGGAAAGGAAAGCGAGGGCAAAGAGCTGGAATGATTCAAACTAAAAAAAGTCAGACATGGGAGTTGAGTTCATCGGGAATTGTGGTGCCAAGGCGAGAGATGATCCTTGACTCCATGAATGTTCTTTCCGTGCGCGCTCACCACAATGCATATGCACGTCCTACCCGAACGCATACGCGCGTAAAAAGGGCAGGAAACTCCGATTGTAAAAAATATACTTTGATATGATTGCTTATATCTACACCACTAAATCACAGGTTTCCTCGTCCCTGTATCAATCGACCAATAAACAGACAGACAAGAAGACTAGGAAACTATGTGAACATTTTGTTGGAGCCTCTTCTTGTTCTTCTCCTTCTTCTTCACGACACAGGACCCTTTTTGTAGCATGCAAGTGGGTTAGGCAGTGTAATGAGAATCATCATCACTGCCCGCCCTCAAGGAAAAAAAAGCAGTGACCCCAAAGTATGTCATCCCGCGTTGAAGACAGATGGTGAAGAAACTAGGTACTAAGGCCACGAGATGAACATCTGGAGTGATGAAGCACGGCTTGAAATACTCATGAAAGGAGACCGCCCCCTTCACCTCTTACATAGTCTGGAAAAAGAGAAATAGTGCTACTGAACTGAAGTCTGCTTTCTCTTTTCAATATCAAGCTTACAACACACACACACACACACACACACACACACACACACACACACACACACACACACACACACACACACACACCACACACACACACACACACCACACACACACACACACACACACAGCACAGCAGAGAGAGAGAGAGAGAGAGAGAGAGAGAGAGAGAGAGAGAGAGAGAGAGAGAGAGAGAGAGAGAGAGAGAGCAAAATAATCGTCTCAACAGCAAAAAGTTGACTGACTAGGTGATGACGATGTATTGAACCATCTCTGTGTTGTTCCTATACTGACTGTTTGCCTCTTTTAGTTTGCCACTGGTTTCCATATCTCATGTTTAGACTGCGTTGATGTTCTGTTCCTGAAATAGGAATAATCTAAATTGTTCCCTGAAAACAACTAACATGCTTTTAAGCGTGTGATGTAAAGAAGACCTGTTTCTAAAATCCTGTGCATGGGTGAACTGACCGTTCAACTGGACAAAGGAATTCATAAAATCCTTAATGTTTCCAGCGTCAGCATCTAAGAAACACGCGGTCAAACTAAAGAACACACTCGCACACAACACAGACGCTGAAACACACTGTTATTATTATCTTTAATTGGAAACCCAAAATGACCTGGACTGCTGAAATGGGACGAAAAAAGCACCAATCAACTGTAGAATAAGATATACAAGGAAAAGCAGGAAGAGGGAAGGACCGTGAAGAGGTGTGCAAGGAAGAAAAGCAGGAAGAGGGAAGGACCGTGAAGAGGTGTGCAAGGAAGAAAAGACGGAAGAGGGAAGGACCGTGAAGAGGTGTGCAAGGAAGAAAAGCAGGAAGAGGGAAGGACCGTGAAGAGGTGTGCAAGGAAGAAAAGCAGGAAGAGGGAAGGACCGTGAAGAGGTGTGCAAGGAAGAAAAGACGGAAGAGGGAAGGACCGTGAAGAGGTGTGCAAGGAAGAAAAGCAGGAAGAGGGAAGGACCGTGAAGAGGTGTGCAAGGAAGAAAAGACGGAAGAGGGAAGGACCGTGAAGAGGTGTGCAAGGAAGAAAAGACGGAAGAGGGAAGGACCGTGAAGAGGTGTGCAAGGAAGAAAAGCAGGAAGAGGGAAGGACCGTGAAGAGGTGTGCAAGGAAGAAAAGACGGAAGAGGAGGAAGAAGAAAAGGACAGTAAAGAGGAGGAAAAGGCGGAGGGGGGGGGGGGGGGAGAAGCAGGAGGAGGAGGGGGACAGTGACAACGACGTGGATGCGGGCATGTTCGCAGGAAGAAAGGCGGCAACAGCAGAGAAATCCCTCCCAGGTTTCCGAGCGCCACCCGCTCAACAGCCATGTTGCACAGACCGCGCCCTGCCCAACTCGCCCTGGGCCTCTACAGAGTTGGTGGTGTGCCTTCAGTGGAAACCACCGGTCAGGCGCCAGGCGGGGGGTGGATGAGGGGAGGGGGGGGGCTGGGAGGAGGGGGGAACAGGACAGTGTGGCAGAATGACCCTCCCAGGGCTGTCACTGTACACACCCTGAACACGGCGACAGTCTGCACACTGCACGCTGCTGACACACAACAGGAGGGGCCGACAGCTGTGGATGATGAGAAACATGACGATGATCGTGAAGGTGAAATAATATCTGAAGGGATCTGGTCTAAGAAGGGTCAGCACCACTACTGCTATGACCTGCACCATTACTAGCAGTAAATGCCTTAGCACTATATTGGAACTGGTAGTGGTGGTACTGAGGTTGGCGGTCACAGTTGGATTAATACTGGTAGAAGTTGTGGCAGGAGCAGCACGGGGCCTGGGGTGGGGGGTGGGGGGGGGGGGTAAGAAAGGGAAGAAGCGGAAGAAGAGAAGACGAAAGGCTGATAAAGGTTGGAGACGGGGGAGGGGGGGGGGGGGAACTGAACAGCAGTATTAGTATGCCAGGAGAAGCAGATGGGAAAAGGAATGGGAGAAAGACAGGGAAGGACGGAAGGGGAAGACAGACAGGGGAAAAAACAGTAGAAGTGAAACAATGAGAACAAGAAATGGAGACAAAATTGATGATCCAGAGAGAGAGAGAGAGAGAGAGAGAGAGAGAGAGAGAGAGAGAGAGAGAGAGAGAGAGAGAGAGAGAATGTCGATATGAATGCAGCCGTGATTGGAAGTCGCGTCCTTTTACCGAAATGAAGCCGAAATGAAAACCACCACAGTAGGACTATCACCTCTTTGTTACAGAAGCTGTGTGTTAAACCAACAAGACAACAGATGACTCAGTAACTTTTAGATGCAAATACATCTCAGGAAGGAACATTCCAGCAGAAAAGGGGATTGAATGCAGAGAATGTGTGTTATATGGAAACAGATCCGATCATCGTATACACTCACCCAATTTTCTACAAAATGCAAGGTATGTTTGAGCTTTATTGAAGCAATATGCACGCCATTCGCGAGAAATGGTGAATATATGGTTGAAAAGACAAAATTAATGAAAAAAACGAATGCTACTCACATTGGTGTGTGTGTGTGTGTGTGTGTGTGTGTGTGTGTGTGTGTGTGTGTGTGTGTGTGTGTGTGTGGCGCGCGCGCATAAAAAAGCCAAAACAAATCACGCAGCACAAAAAGCTGCGGAAGCAAGGCACCCACTAAAGAATATATCACACAATATTCGTTCTTATCCTTTCTTCACGCAAGAGGGGAAAGGCGAGAGAGAGAGAGAGAGAGAGAGGAGAGAGAGAGAGAGAGAGAGAGAGGAGAGAGAGAGAGAGAGAGAGAGAGAGAGAGAGAGAGAACTGACGAATACCACCAGAACCATGCGAGGTTTCAACAAACAGGAGATTATGAGTGACAGACACTAGAGACAGGAAGTGACCCTTGAACGGGTCAACACAGAAAATTGACCAGGACGCCGTGCCATGGTCCTCACTATGGATCAGAACGTTACATGTCAAATCTTCACTGTGCACTGAAATCCGCGCTATAGCAGACACATGACGCGAACAGTACAACGTAAAATGTGAACTCCAACACTGGCAGAGACATGACGCTAACAGTACAACATGTAAAATGTGAACTCCAGCACTGGCAGAGACATGACGCTAACAGTACAACATGTAAAATGTGAACTCCAACACTGGCAGAGACATGACGCTAACAGTACAACATGTAAAATATGAACTCCAACACTAGCAGAGACATGACGCTAACAGTGCAACATATAAAATATGAACTCCAACACTGGCATGACCTTAACAGTACAACATGTAAAATGTGAACTCCAACACTGGCAGAGACATGACGTTAACAGTACAATGTGTAAGAATGTGAACTCTAACACTGGCAGAGAAATGACGTTAACAGTAAAATGTAAGAATGTGAACTCCAACGCTGGCGATGCTACTGATGACATAAATAATGCGCCCCTCTCTCCTCATCTCAACACTATGGGGCAAGCCTGTAAAGGAAATCCCCGGTCTCTTGCGGCATGTGGAATGGGCAGGAAGACGTGCTCCGCTGTTGGTCGGTTTTTAATAGAGTCTGAAAAAAAAAAAAAAAAAACAACGTCAGGTGAATGTTTAATGCAGACCTGTTCGATTAGATCGTCTATACAACGTCAGGTGAATGAGCAATGCAGGCTGCTTCAATTAACGCATTTCTTCAACGTCAGCTGAATGAATAATGCAGGTTTCTTAAATCAAGAGATCTACACAACGTCAGGTAAATGTCTAATGCAGGTCTCTTTCATCAGGACATCTATGTAAT
>CM065739.1:46742169-46767169 GCA_033310375.1 Conus canariensis
GCGCTCGGGAGAAAGCAGCCATGCGTGTCCGCTCAGTGTCAGTCCGTGCGCCAGTGGCTGTCGTGCTCGTGTTCCTGTTCTCCTTCTTACTTCGGTGCGGAGATGTCGAAGCGAACCCCGGACCCAACAAGAAACAATCCACGCCGACTCGGCAAACGCAGGGCCAGGCGCAGGGAGGGGAAAACAGTTCTACTGATCAACCGACCATTGCTGATGTTGTCCGAATGCTCAGTTCACTGGACCAGAAGATGACAACTATGGACAAGAAGATGGACAGTGTTCATTCCACAATGCAAGAGCAAATGGACAGACTGCAGCGTGACTTTGCTAGCGTGGTGAAAGAACACAAAGAACTGAAAGAAAAAATCGACAAGCTAGAGTCCAAAGTCGACGATTTGGAGGGAAGAAGCAGATGCAACAATCTCATCTTTCACGGCATTCCCCACCCCCAAGGACAGTCTGAGTCATGGGCTGATTGCGAAAAATCTGTCAAGACAGTGGAGAGAGAAGAGTTGGGGATTGAGGACGAAGTCGAGATTGAGCGTGCTCACCCTCTGAGGTCTGGAAAGGGATCGCATCCCATCATCGTCTGCTTCAGCAGTTTTAAAGACAAGGAGAGAATTCTGGCCAGGCGTCGGGTGTTGTTGTTTTGTCCGTCGAGACGACGAAGACCATCTAGTCATCCTCGGATCGGGGATGAGTGCATAGATGGCTGGTCAGGCCGATCTGCGCCAGGAAAGACCTATCACAGTATGGACAGGGGATGGTGGCGGCAGTTGGAGATCTGTTGGTGCTGGTCTTCCTGATCATCCTGCGCTGCTCAGCTGCAGCAATTCTGTTACTTTCACAGGTTTCTGCATCTTTGCGGACAACTGATCGCCACCCGTCTCTGTCCTGGGCAGTCTGCTCCCATGTTGTGTGGTTGATGTTGAAGGCCTTCAGGGAAGATTTGAGGTTGTCTTTGAAACGTTTCTTCTGGCCTCCATGAGAGCGTTTTCCTTGTTGTAGTTCGCCAAACAATAGTTTCTTTGGCAGCCGATGGTCTGGCATGCGAACTACATGACCTGCCCAGCGAAGCTGTGACTGCATCAGGATGGTGAAGATGCTAGGCAGGCCAGCACAAGTAAGGACTTCATTGTCCCGAATCTTATCTTGCCACTTAATGCCCATGAGTCTTCCGAGGCAGGTGGTGTGGAAATGGTTCAGTTTCCTGGCGTGACGCTGGTAAACCATCCATGTTTCACAGCCATAGAGCAGTGTGGTGAGAACTATGGCCCTATACACCTTGATCTTGGTCTCTAGGGTGATGCCTCTCCTGTTCCATACGTTCTTGTGGAGTCTGCCAAAAGTGGCACTAGCTTTGGCGAGCCGGGCATTCACCTCATCGTCGATGACAACGTTTCCGATCGATGAGACGCTGGACGCCGTACCAACTTTGGAGGAGACCCAGAACCCAGACGGGCGTCGGGAACTGAAGAACAAACTGTCTACTGTGTTTGTTTCCGAGGACTTTACTCCCCGGGTGAGGGACCAGCGTCGTAAGCTGCAGCCTTTCCTGAAGGAAACGAAGGCAGTAAACAAGAAAGCGTTCCTCCGCTTCGACACCCTGGTCATCGAAGGCAAGTCCTTTGTCTGCGACTCCACAACCAGCGGTCTGGTGGAGCGACAGAGGCGGGGACGAGGGGCAGGCCGGCGTCATCAGAATGCGGATTGCAGGAGGAGACGACCTCCCAGCGATCCTGTCTTCACCCCTCGGTCATCGGCTGACAGCACACACACACATCAACCCATTTCATCCGCCCATACACCCACACCTTTACCCTGTGAAGTGTCCTCTGTGTTTGAAATGATTACGTGGAATGTTCAAGGTTTATTCTACAAGCTAAAAGGTTGTTCGTTCCGGCGTTTTTGTGAAAAGTTTAAAATATTTTCCCTCTCCGAAGTGTGGCTATGTAAAAAAAAAAAAGTGATATAGAAAATGATTCCCGGATTTTCATGTGTTTTACTCTCCTCGCACGATAAAACTGAAAAGTGGTGTTGTTGCTTGTGTACACAAATCTATTATGTGCCATGTGGAACATCAGCTTCAATCAACAGAGGACTGTTTTTCTGAAGGTTGGTAAGTGTGTTTTGTATTCTCGGTTTGACATTCTTGCACCTAAAAGACCAGATCAACGAGACCCAAGACCAAGACCACAAGCAAGAGTTACAGGCACACTACTGGGACGTCAACCGCCAAGTTAAGAAAAGTGCTAGACAAGACAAGAAACAATTCATCCATGAGCTCACAGAAGAGGCAGAAACAGCGGCAGGACAGAGAAACATGAAAAGACTGTATGAGATTACCCGAACACTTTCTGGAAAGACCAGCAATCCCAGTCGCCCGGTCAAAGACAAGGAGGGAAACACCATCGCAGGAGAAGCTGAGCAGAGAGCAAGGTGGGCAGAGCACTTTAAAGAGACACTGAATAGACCTGCACCACCTGTCCCCCCAGACATTCCACCACCAACCCAGCTTCTGGACATCAACACAGGCCCACCAAGCAAGACGGAAATTACCAAAGCCATCAAGTCACTGAAGTCAGGTAAAGCCGCGGGTCCAGACGGAATTCCACCTGAAGCACTGAAAGCAGACATCCAGACGTCAACAGAGATGCTGCATCCACTCCTAAGCAAGATCTGGGAGCAGGAACGAGTGCCAGAAGACTGGAAAAGAGGCCACCTGGTGAAGCTGCCGAAGAACGGGGACTTGTCATCCTGTAAAAACTGGAGAGGGATTATGCTGCTGTCCATCCCGGGGAAGGTGCTGGCCAAAATCATGCTAGAGAGACTAAAGACCGCCCTAGACAAGACCCTCCGCCAAGAACAAGCTGGATTTCGCCAAGACAGATCATGCACGGACCAAATTGCCACCATGAGAATTATCATCGAGCAGTCTCTGGAGTGGCAGACCCCCTTGTACGCAGTATTTGTGGATTTCCAGAGGGCGTTTGACAGCATCGACAGAGATACCATCTGGAAACTCATGCACCACTATGGCTTCCCACCCAAGTTTGTTGCCATCATCCAGCCACTCTACGAAGATGCCACATGCCAGGTCGTCCACGACGGGAAGCTAACGAAGCCCTTCACTGTACAAACCGGCGTCCGTCAGGGGTGTCTACTATCGCCAACAATTTTCCTGATGGTCGTTGACTGGATAATGCGGCAGTCTACAGATGGCAAGAGGACAGGAATCCAGTGGACTTTCACCAAGCAACTGGAAGACCTGGACTTCGCCGACGACATCAGCCTTCTCTCCCACAAACAGCAAGACGCACAAGAGAAGCTGTGCCGGGTAGCAGAAGAAGCAGGAAAGACAGGCCTCCAAATCAACACAAAGAAAACAGAAGCCATGAGAGTCAACAACCAGCAACGAGACCCACTACGACTACAACAGGAAGACATCATTGAAGTTGACAAGTTTGTCTACCTCGGCAGTGTGGTCAGCAAAGATGGAGGTACAGATGAGGATATCAAGAGCCGCATCAATAAAGCCAGGCACACCTTTACTACGCTACGACCTATCTGGAATTCCTCTGCACTCTCACTCCACAACAAGATCAGAATCTTCAACTCAAATGTCCTTCTGTATGGTTCTGAAACGTAGCGAACAACAAAGACAAACACCCACAAACTCCAAACATTTATCAACAGATGTCTGCGAAAGATTGTGAACATCAGATGGCCAGATGTTATTGCCAACACAGAACTGTGGAACAAGACCAAGCAAGTTCCAATAGAATTAGAAATCAGAAAATGGAAGTGGGGATGGATTGGCCACACCCTCAGAAAGTCTCCATCCAACATCACAAGACAAGCCCTTGAATGGAACCCTCAGGGCAAAAGAAAAGTGGGAAGACCAAGACAGACATGGCGAAGGAGTACCGACGCGGAAGTGAAGGCCGCCGGAATGACGTGGGCCGAGCTGAAGAAGATCTCCCAAAACCTGTCCGCTGGAAGAGTGTGGTTGCGGCCCTATGTTCCCCAGGGAATTCAGAGGACTAAGTCAAAGTAAGTCAAGTTTGACATTCTTGCTGCGTTTGTTTACATTGCACCTGAACGTTCGGTGATCTATGGAAAGAACAGTGATAACAGTTATTGATTTATTAGAAAACTGTATGTCAGAGGTAATGGACCGATATCCTGACTTACCTTGGTTACTGTGGCGATTTTAATGCCCGCACATCTGAACTCTCGGATGTGGATAATGTTGGTGAAAATAGACACGCACAACTAGTAGAAGATATAGAAATACAAATGCAGAATGTGTCACAAACTGTTTGTAAATCTGTAGACAATGGTGTCAATAATTATGGTCGTAGACTTATTGAATTAAGTACAGAATATGATCCGTTAATTGTAAATGGAAGAACTGAAGGGAATAGTGAAGGAGAAATTACATGCATAGCAAACCAGGGTAAAAGTGTAGTAGATCATTTTGTTTGTTCACAATATCTATTTAACACTGTTGTTGATATGTACGTGGCAAACGGGTGTGAATCTGATCATTTTCCTTTTGTTGGTTCCTTTACTTATCTTGATAACATGGAGACTGTGGATAGTGCCGAACAAATTGTACTGGAAGAGGAGATTCCATTTGTTTGGATGGAAGAGTATACAGTCATTCGCTGATTATATTTTCTGAAACAAAGAAAGAGAATTTCAAAATTTTATGACAGCGCTTCAATGTGACGTTGAGGCGGGGTCGACCTGTCTTGTTACATTCCTTCAGAACGCTGCGGGTCAAATGAGGTCAAAGCGGAAAATGCAAGAATCCCGTGAACAGCCTCCCTGGTGGGACGAGAAGTGTGAGCGTGCGAAAGAAAAAAAATCAACATCAAGGTTTCTTCAGACGGCCAAATTTAAGGGAGGATTTAATCTATCTGAATCAGAAGCAGCAGGTTAAAGAATTGTGTGAAAGTAAAAAAGCAGTACAAAATGAGCACGTTTTAAACAAACTAAATGCTGCGTGTTCCGATATTAATTCCAGAGCGTTTTGGCAAAAAGTTAAGCCATTGACATCAACTAAACTGAACTGTTCGAAATTGATCTTACCTGTGCATGGTATGATTACTTTAAAAATGTGTTCAATGTAGAGCAATCAGCGGATGACTCGGATTTTGGCCGGGAGGTTAAAGATGTTCCAAATGATCATGTACCTGGAAACTGCAGCGATTGTTTAAATGCCCGAGGAGACGGGGAAATAGAGGTTGAAATTCGTAGTGCTATTCGTGCATCTGGGCCAGATGGTCTGTCCTCTGATTTTTTTCATTCACGTTGAAGATGTCCTTGTTAAATTTCTGTATCCGTGGTTCAACAGAATTTTTGAAAGTGGGGAGTACCCTCAAAGCTGGACGAAAGCTGTCATATTCCCCTTTCACAAAAAGGTAGTTCAAGTAAAACAGACGATTATAGGGGGATTTCATTGTTGAACATAATCAGGAAATTATACAGTGCAATAGTGAATAACAGACTAAAGGACTTATGTGATGCAAATGATACTATTCCTGAAGCTCAAGCAGGTTTTCGCATAGGTTACAGTACCACAGACAACATTTTTACTCTTCAATCACTGGTTCAGAAATACCTCACAAAACATGGTGGTCGCTTTTACACACTCCTTGCGGATTTCTCTAAAGCATTTGACAGTATACACAGACAAAAACTGTTATACTTCATGTTACAGAAAACGGGCATTCACGAAAACATTTTCAAAACATCGAAGACTATGTATAGAAATGTGAAAGCCAGCATCAAAGTGGGGACCAGAATAACTGAGTATTTTGACTCTGCGTCAGGTGTAAGGCAGGGCTGTGTTCTAAGTCCATTGTTGTTCTCTGTATTTTTGTCTGAGTTGCAAGCTGACTTATTAGATTGTGGTGCAAGAGGTATCGACATGTTGCAGATCTACTTGGTATTTTTTTTGTTGATGTATGCAGATGATATTGCTTTAGTTTCCTACTTTGTGGCAGACTTGCAGATGAAGATAGTTTGTCTGGAAAAATACTGCTGTAAATTGGTTCTGACTGTGAATATGGATAAAACCAGTGTGGTCGTGTTAAAAAAATGGCGGTTTCATGAAATCAACTGAGAAATGGTGGTATGATGGTAAGCATATCCTGGTTGAACCTAGAACAATTATCTTGGCGTTATGTTCTCAGCCACATTAAACTGGTTCAGGTGTACAGAAAATCTGTCAGTTAAGGCTCTGAGAGCAGTGGCAGGAATTAAAAGATTGCGTGACCTGCGAAGATCCCTTTCTTCCATTAAGAAAGGGTGAACACCGTAGTCGCACCTTCTCGCCACGTTAATGTGGGTGTTTCCTCAGGGGGACATGGGGCAGGTTGTTTTCACTAACGCGGCACGGGAGCGGAATACTGGCGCTATATCAAAACTAGATCCCGGCCTCTCCAATCAAGGAAAGCCGCAGGCTAGACCAGTCCAGATGGAGGAGTAAGGCCCCCACCAAAATGGAAGGAACTGAGTGAAGGCCCACCGGCGTGTGGATACGCCCTGACACTGCTCCAAGCCTTACCCCAGCCATGGGTTAAATGGCAAAAGCATCCAGCCTGCCGAAGACGGAGTGTGTCAGCTACGGCGCAGGTCCTGGGGATAAATTAGGACACACACGCATCAACGATTATGGTCATGCGTCAGACTACCTTGTTGTCATGGCGTCGTCCCTATCAGCGACAACCGGGGAGGGACGGAGCCGGGCCCTTAGCCTCAAAGGGGCCCACCCAAGCGACCGGTGCCTCTGTTAACCTGACGGTCGGGGGAAGGCAGAGTAGAGCGACTGACCAGACTACCCAGCCTCCTACCACCCTTACAGTGGCTCAGTGGAATGCAGAAGGACTAGGGAACAAGAAGCCAGAACTGCAAAAGTTTCTCAGCAAAAACAGCATCGATGTCATCTGCATCCAAGAAACACACTTGAAAGATCATCGACGTTTCTTCGTAAGAGGCTACGAGACATTTCGCCAAGACCGCGAAGACAGACACAAGGGAGGAATCATTACCCTTGTCAGAAACTCCATCCCTGCAGTAGAGACAAACAGATCAAGAAGACAAGAACTAGAACACCTGACTGTCAAGCTCTTGCTGCCCAGTGGAGACCTACGGATCACCAACTGCTACAGCCCATCAACCTCATCTCTTACGCTACACAACGTGAAGCTAGAAGCTTGCAGACATCTGGTGGTTGGAGACTTCAACAGCCACTCGCAAAGCTGGGGATATGAGGAAATGGATGCCCGTGGTGAGGAAGTGGAAGATTGGATGATGGAAAATAATCTAGTACTCATCAACCAGGCGGACGACAAACCAACGTACTTCTCCAGAGCCTGGAAAACCACCTCCACACCAGACCTGGCAGTAGCTACTGAGGACATTCACAAGCTCACGTCCAGAGAAGTCAGCACCCAGCTTGGAGGGAGCGACCACCTGCCAGTCATTCTCAACATCTCCAGCTTAGGATGTACTGAGCGCAACATGCAACCAAGTTGGAACTTCAAACGAGCCAACTGGACCCTCTTTGCAGAAAAGGCTGACCACCACACCAAAAACATTTGCTGTGCAAATGACCTGAACAAGAACGTCCAGAATTTCACTGATGCAATTCTTCAGGCAGCAAAGCAGGCAATCCCAAGGGGCAAAAGAAGACATTACCTGCCATACTGGAGTGACACACTGGAACAGCTTCACACTGAAATGGACAATGCCAGAGAAGCTATGGAGCAAACCCCCACTCCAGAGAACCTAGTGAGGCACAACAACGCCAAAGAAGCTTTCAACCAACAGAAGAAAGCTGAACTCCAAAAGAGCTGGAACGAGAAGACCAGCAGCCTCAACATGGAGAAGGACACCAGCAAGCTGTGGAATCTGACAAAAGCCCTGAATGAAGACACCAGAGCGGGACACAGCAAAACCGTCATCGAGGAAAATGGTACACACCACACGGGAAGGAAAGCAGCAAACATCCTGGCAGAATTTTACAAAGAGGAAAGCAAAGCAACAATACCCATTGCCCGAGTGCAGGAAGTCAGCAAGGAAACCAGGGAGAAGCTGAAACACCAGAACCCTACACCGTCCATGATGTCAGCCTTCTCCATGACTGAACTCAATGCAGCCATTAAAAAACTAAAGCCAAAGAAAGCCCCAGGGAAAGATGGTGTTACCAATGACATGATCAGGAGACTTGGAACCACAGCAAAACAGAAGCTCCTTCTGATCATCAACCAGTCATGGAGCTCAGGGAAATTCCCAGACCGATGGAGAGAAGCAGTCATCATCCCCATCAGAAAGAAACAAAAAGACAAAACCAAGAAATCCAGCTACCGACCAATCAGCCTCCTCAGTTGTCTGGGCAAGGTGATGGAAAGAATGGTGAACACAAGACTGCTGAAACACCTGGAAGAAAATCACCTGCTCAGCAACACACAGTCAGCATACAGGAAAAACCACAGTACGGAAGACCAGCTTGTGTACCTCGCCCAACAGATCGAAAACGCCTTTCAGGAGAAGAAAAAGGTACTCGCTGTCTTTGTGGACCTGACCAAAGCCTTCGACAAGGTATGGAAGGAAGGACTTCTCCTGAAGCTGCTAAACAAGAAAGTGGAAGGGAATATGTACCGCTGGATACGCAACTTCCTCCAGTACCGCACAGCAAGAGTTCAGCTTGATGGGAAAATTAGCCACCGAATCACTCTACAACAAGGTGTACCACAAGGAGGAGTCATCTCCCCTACACTCTTTCTCATCTTCATTGATGACATCGCTGAGAAGCTCACCAAGCACATCTCCAGAGCTCTCCACGCCGACGATTTTGCTGCCTGGAGTGCTGCAGAACATTTAACCACAGCCAGCTACAGGATGCAGGAAGCACTGGAACACGTCGGAAGATGGGCCTCTGAGTGGGGCGTAGAAATCAATGCCACCAAGACAGTGGCCACAGTCTTCTCGCTGTCGCCACTGCCAGAAACCATCAGCCTGAAAATAAATGGAAGAGAGCTAAAACAAGAAGACAACCCAATGTACCTAGGCATCAAGCTGGACAAGCGGCTTACTTGGAATCCGCACCTCAAGAACATTGAAAACGAAGCAGTCAGGAAGCTCGCCATCATGAAGAAGCTGGCCGGTACATCCTGGGGCGCAAACAGCAGCATCCTGCAGAAGGTGTATGTGGGTACCGTCAGACCAACCCTGGAGTATGGCAGTTCTGCATGGGCCACTGCATCCAAGACCAACACCAGTCGCCTGAACAAAGTGCAGAATGCAGGATTGCGACTGATCACTGGTGGGATGAAGACTACCCCAATCCAAGCCATGGAGAAGCTTACTAGTCTACATTCCCTCGAAGACAGACGCGAGGAGAAGGTTTTCATCCACAGTGAAAAGTTACTGCGTATGCCTACCCACCCCATGCACACCGAGATGCAGAACCCCACCAAAAACAGGCTAAAGAGAACAAGTTTCAACCACCTGTCTAAGAGCCTGCATCGCAGCAATGAAGACCTGCTGCCTGTTTCACCAGCCGAAATGGAGATGCTTCCAAATTTTGAGGAACCAGACAATCACCTGGAAGATGTCGCAATCATCACCGAAGTTCCTGGCATTAAAAGAATGGACCGTCAAGCCCCTCAAGTAATGAAAGCTCTAGCACAGGAGATGATCGCCAACCAATACAACCCCAGTGAGTGGACCCACGTCTTCACAGATGGATCCTCAGAAGGAGCAGTCAAAAATGGAGGAGCAGGGTTCTTCATCAGACACACCAATGGAAGATTGACACACAAGGCCTTCCCTACTGGAAAGATCTCCTCCAACTACAGAGCAGAGGCAATAGCACTGCTCCACGCAGTGAGGATCTTTCTGGAACCGGCCAGCCCATCACAGAAGGTTGTCTTCTTCACAGACTGCCGATCTCTGCTGCAGGGACTTCAGAACACAAGAAATGAACAACATACGCAAGACATCAAGGCTGCCCTCTATGAACTCTCAAAACAGTCTGTCATTACGCTTCAGTGGATTCCGTCTCATTGTGGGATCATGGGCAACGAAAAAGCTGATGCTCTCTCCAAAGCAGGCAGCAAAATGGAGCAGTTCAGCCACCCCGTGACCTACAGGGAGGCCAAGACCATCATCCACAACCAGTTTCAGTCCCAGTGGAAGAGAAGGCTGGGTGCAGAGAGTGGTGCTGACCCGATCCACCAGCTCCAAAGGCACCAGCAGACAATCCTCTTCAGACTGAGGACCGGCCACTGCAGACTGCTGAGCCACCTTAACCGCCTGAAGATCACCTACACTGACCAGTGTCCATGCGGCACTGGACCCCAGACCCCTGAACATGTCCTCCTGCGCTGTCCTACTCACGCAGCTCTACGACACAAAACCTGGCCGGGGGGAGCGGAGTTACAGGCGCAGCTTTGGGGAGCCCGTTCTGACCTGGAGAAGACCGCGGGCTTCATCATGGCGGCCGGGTTACAAGTCTGACGCATCCAGCTTCAATCGAACGCAGAAGAAGAAGAAGAAAAGATTGCGTGTTAAACTTCAAGGAATTCCAGCTGCTCCGTTATTCAAAATTTTTTACACAAAAGTAAAGCCAACTCTGTTGTATGGTTCTAAAATATGGTGGTTTCAAAAATATGATGCTATTGAAAAAGTCCGGATTAAATTCTGCAAGATGGTTTAAGGGATGTAAAAAAAAAAAAACATTGCCCGTGGGGAGTTGGTAGATATCCTATCTATATTGATACATATATTCGACTTGTGAAATATTGGTGCAGGCTTGTGTGTATGTCCGACAACAGATATTGAAAACAATGCTATAAAATGATGCAAATGCACGATCACTCTGGTAGAAAAAAACTGGGTTACACGTGTAAGACTGCTCTATTGTGCACTTATGGCTTTGGATATGTATGGCAGATGCAGAATGTGGGAAATGTTCATTGTTTTATAGATCTGCTCAAACAACGATTGAAGGATTCATATTATCCTTCGTTTTTATCACATCCTGACTATTGTACGTATCATCCAGAGATAGTATTGGCCAGTTACGTGAGTCAGTTGACTGCTCGCGAACATCGTCGTGTTTTGTGTCTGTTTAGATGCAATTCGTTACCTCTCAATAGTTTGTGTCACTCGACTCGACAAATCATTGATCCATTTTGTAAACAGTGTGATGGTCATTGTATTGAAGATTTATGCCATTTCATGTTAATCTGTCCTAAATATTCCACACTTCGCAGGAAATGCATACCATTGTATTATTATCGTTTTTCATCAGAATTTAAGTTACAGTTATTAGGTAGAAATACGTCAAATGAATTGTTATTTAACGTTGCCGTATACATAACTGAATCCTTAAAATTAAGGAAATGAAACCTCTGTCTACAACTGATTAGTAAGGTAAACGTTTACTTGTGTTGCTTATGAAATTTACCGTGTACTTCTTGTTTCTTTGTCATTATACTTTTTCAAACTCGCCTATACCATGCTAATTATTGTGCAATTCAGTTCTCCTGTTCATATGGGCCAGATGGCCTGCAAAAACTGAATAAACCTTTATCATTATTATTATTATTACACACACACACACACGCGCGCGCGCGCGCGCGTGCGAGCGCACCAACGCTCACATTATTATAGTATTATATGCATTTCATATCAAACTGAAAGGTGTAGAGTGTTCACAACAGTCCAGAGGGCACAGACAAGACGCTAACTGACCGAGGTGTTGCGTTAGAGCAGTAGGAAATGGTCACACTCCAGTGACAGACAAGACGCTAACTGACCGAGGTATTGCTTTAGAGCAGAAGGAAATGGTCATACACCAGTGACCAGCAGGCAGCCCCAACACTTCTTCTCCTGCTTCTTTCTGAACTCGCTTCATAAAAACCAATCTCTATTTTTCTTGGCAATAATTTCCGGATTAAACATGAACTTTCCATGGTAGAATGTGTGGTGGAGAGAACTTCTTCATCGTTCATATAGTGCACTTTGACCAGACGGTTAAAAAAAGAGAAATATGAAATGCAGTACGAAAAGATAAACGCATACATTTTCTCCATCCGATTCTTCTTTTCTTAGTTACCCATTGCCATAGATTTCTTCACATGTGTTCCTGTGCAATGTTAATCCATTTCACTGATACGAGGGGTCAGATGGCAAGGGACACAGGCAGACAGAGGACAGGGGACATAGGCAGGGGACATAGGCAAGGGACAGACGACAGGGGACATAGGCAAGGGACAGACGACAGGGGACATAGGCAAGGGACATAGGAAAGGGACAGACGACAGGGGACATAGGCAGGGGACATAGGCAAGGGACAGACGACAGGGGACATAGGCAGGGGACAGACGACAGGGGACATAGGCAAGGGACAGACGACAGGGGACATAGGCAGGGGACAGACGACAGGGGACATAGGCAAGGGACAGACGACAGGGGACATAGGCAGGGGACAGACGACAGGGGACATAGGCAAGGGACAGACGACAGGGGACATAGGCAGGGGACAGACGACAGGGGACATAGGCAAGGGACAGACGACAGGGGACATAGGCAGGGGACAGACGACAGGGGACATAGGCAAGGGACAGACGACAGGGGACATAGGCAGGGGACATAGGCAAGGGACAGACGACAGGGGACATAGGCAGGGGACAGACGACAGGGGACATAGGCAAGGGACAGACGACAGGGGACATAGGCAGGGGACAGATTTCAGGGGACAGGGCAAGGAACATAGGCAGAGGACAGAGGTCAGGGGACATAGGCAAGGGACAGACGACAGGGGACATAGGCAGGGGACATAGGCAGGAGACATAGGCAGGGGACATAGGCAAGGGACAGACGACAGGGGACATAGGCAGGGGACATAGGCAGGGGACATAGGCAGGGGACATAGGCAAGGGACAGACGACAGGGGACATAGGCAGGGGACATAGGCAGGGGACATAGGCAGGGGACATAGGCAGGGGACATAGGCAAGGGACAGACGACAGGGGACATAGGCAGGGGACATAGGCAAGGGACAGACGACAGGGGACATAGGCAGGGGACATAGGCAGGGGACATAGGCAGGGGACAGATTTCAGGGGACAGGGCAAGGAACATAGGCAGAGGACAGAGGTCAGGGGACAGAGGATGGGGCACATAGGGCAGGGGTCAGACGGCAAGGGACAGAGGGCAGGGGACGAAGGCAGGGGACAGAGGGCAGGGGACATAGGGCAGGGGTCAGACAGCAAGGGACAGAGGGCAGGGGACGAAGGCTGTGGACAGAGGGCAGGGGACATAGGGCAGGGGACAGAGGGCAGGGGATATAGGGCAGGGGACAGAGGGCAGGGGACAGAGGGCAGGGGACATAGGGCAGGGGACAGAGGGCAGGGGACATAGGGCAGGGGACAGAGGGCAGGGGACATAGGGCAGGGGACATAGGGAAGGGGACAGAGGGCAGGGGACATAGGGAAGGGGACACAGGCAGGGGACAGAGGGCAGGGGACACAGGCAAGGGACAGAGGACAAGGGACACACGCAGAGGACAGAGTCAGGGGACAGGGTCAGGGGACAGGGGTCAGAGGGTAGGGCCCAGCAGTGGCAGTGGGACTTGCATGTTGTACTGCTGTATACCTGGCTTTCCGCGACACTGCTTGGCTTTCAGCAATATCTCCGCCGTCAGGGACAGGTACTTCTCCTGCACCAAAGGAAACAACATCAACTGTCTGTGTGTGCGTGGGTCATGTCGGCCTTTTGCGCCAGCCACACACACACACCACACACACACACACACACACACACACACACACACACACACACACGCACAGAGAGAGAGAGAGAGAGAGAGAGAGAGAGAGAGAGAGAGAGAGGCAAACACACACACACTCACTAATGCACATGTGTAGAGCAAAGAAGAGAGAGAGAGAGAGAGAGAGAGAGAGAGAGAGAGAGGCATATACGGTGGGAAAATATTGCCAACCAAATCCAAAATATCAGACGCACAGAATTAAATGAAATCAGGGAAGGGCTGTGTCAATATACGACACAATGAGCAGTTACCGGTGCTATACTGGGTAACATCGGGAAAATCCGGTTTCATAGCATGGTCGTCGGTCCCCAGATGTCAACGCCAAACATTAATGATTTATGAAACTGAAAAAATTAATGGTTTTTTTTTTATGGTGATAAAACTGTTTTTGATAAATCAATTTATCGTAGCAGTTCTCAGTTGCAGCAGTGTTACATAGTTATGTAAAAATGCATTGAGGACACTAAAGAGAGAGAGAGAGAGAGAGAGAGAGAGAGAGATGAACTGAACTGGCCGTTACTGGGATAGCATCAAACGTCAGTTGCCTGCCCAACAGATCAATTTGCGCATGGAGAGGAATTATTTCGGTAATTGACTTGCTGAGCATGTGTTCATGCGATATTGCACGCTACCAGCGGACGGAAGTTTGATTTATGTGGCACGAAGCGCTTTGTGGCACCGCCGTGTTCCTGATGGGTCTGTTGACCGTGCGAGTTGCGTGGGCAATGAAGAACTGCTCTAACCAGTGGGACTGAGAGTGAGTGAGCCACGGTGGTCAAGATCTTTCTGATGGGAAATGTTGCACGAATGAAGGAGTTAAACACATGGAGTCAAACATTGAGACTTTCGCCATTGTTTGCTTGATACATCACTTGTGAACAATTTTGTGTTGTGAAAGAGGCGTTGAAACAGAGGGGGTCGTCAGTACTGTGTTGTGAAAGAGGCGTTGAGACAGAGGGGGTCGTCAGTACTGTGTTGTGAAAGAGGCGTTGAGACAGAGGGGGTGTCGTCGGTACTGTGTTGTGAACAAGGCGTTGAGACAGATGGGGTGTCGTCAGTACTGTGTTGTGAAAGAGGCGTTGAGACAGAGGGGGTGTCGTCAGTACTGTGTTGTGAAAGAGGCGTTGAGACAGAGGGGGTGTCGTCGGTACTGTTTGCAACCTGGCTACTGAAACTGTGCAACACAGTGATTCAGCTGGCTGTTTTCAACACCGTGATTCAGCTGGCTGTTTTCAACATGGTGATTCAGCTGGCTGTTTTCAACATGGTGATTCAGCTGGCTGTTTTCAACATGGTGATTCAGCCGGCTGTTTTCAACATGGTGATTCAGCCGGCTGTTTTCAACACAGCGATTCAGCTGGCTGTTTTCAACATGGTGATTCAGCCGGCTGTTTTCAACATGGTGATTCGGCTGGCTGTTTTCAACATGGTGATTCAGCTGGCTGTTTTTAACACAGTGATTCAGCTGGCTGTTTTCACGAGCGCAGCATCCCATGAACAGCCGGGTCTTACCATCACTGTTGTCCGGGGTTGCACAGTTTCCATTTCACTGTTGTCCGGGGTTTGCACAGTTTCCATTAATAATTATCGCTGATTGTTCCAGTTTGGAAGGTGTCTACGCTTAAAGAGTTGGATTCTGAGGCAAGCTGGGTACCACAGATCCCATCTTGAGAATTGCAGATCTATGTGCCTAGCAGTTTGGACGTGAAGCATGACCCCCAAGGTCCCATGACAATGCTGCCTCACATGCTGCACGTCTAAATTGCACGTAGAAAGAAGTCTGGGGACCAGGTCAAACTGTGTATCTCCTACTCCATTCGGACAAGAAACGCAACTTTATCAGCAAATCTGCTACCTAAACTATGCAATTCAGATTCTGTATGTAACTGAAAATTAGGTCTAAAAGCTGGCCAGAAAGCTGTTTCCATGGTTGTGTGTGGTGATGATGATGATGATGATGATGATGATAATGATGATGATGTTGACAGTGATAAAATAATGACTGATCCCAGTGTTTTGGCCTCAAAACACTGCATTATTCCTGCTTATTTGGGTCCATCTCCATCACCATCTTCTTATTCATTTTCGTTGTGTATAGCTGTGAGCATGCGGGCGTGGTGAGGTGTGGTATGACGCTCATTAAGTTTACATCACTTCACAGTCATGAAAATGTCAGTAAATAGCCATGGCTGCAGATGGGCCTGGGCCGAAATGTTCAAAATTGTGGTAATTGAGTAGTTTAGTTTAATTTTGTCGACAACCATAATGATAATTTACCAGAGCGCATGGACAGAAACGCAGTGTTACACCACCACCGCCGCCATACACGAAGAAAATTATCATAAAGAAATCATCGCGTACTTTGATCAGCAAATAGATAAACCTACGTATGAGCGTATACATGTCCATGTTATACAGAATCAAAACACGTTACGTACAAAGATTGATTAAAGGCATGATTAGGTAGTCGTCAGACTTTAACAAAAAAAAAAGGTTTTTGTTCACCGACCACTGCAGTGAACGGATTTATGCTCAAGAGAGGAATGCCTGGATTCTGAATCCCCTGTGTAAGTGATGGTTTAAGCTGCTGTAAACGACCGTGCACTGTTAGGTCAGACTGGGTGTACATTTTCAACCAGACTTCCTTTCCGAAAGACCTTGCCAGTCAGTACCTACCCGGCTGCCCAAGGAGTTTTGAAAGATGAGCTCTTCTAGCTGTTCTGGGGAGTTCTGGGCGATGAACTGCTCTACCTGGTCATCAGAATTAGGGTCAGGGTCAAACTCGTCTTTAACCTCAGCTCTGAAACAGAACATAATTAAGTACGTGAGTTAAATCAAGTTGGTCAAATTATGTCAAATCTGATATTACAAAAAAATTCTGATACTGTTTCCAACACTTCACACATACAACTGTCTGTCTGAGCACACAATTGCTGAGATAATATTAAAGATCCTATGAGATCTGCTGAGCCAACAAAGAGTAATGAAGAATTGTGAAACGGCGCCATTGGAACCATGAGACCAGTGATGACGTGCTGTACTCACCACTGTCACCAGACAAAAAGAAGCAATGGCACAGGAACGTTCAAAGACCACTCAGCCTGGCACATTGTCTACTATCCTGCAGGCCACAACACCAGGAGGACAAAGAGGAGGCAATGAGAGAAAGAAGTGTTAGGACACCATCAGGGAATGGACAGGCCTGTCCTTCACCACCTCTTTGAGAGCCACAGACAACTGCTACAGCCGGAGACACGTGGTCAGAAAGTCCTCAGTGAGTCACATGGCCAGAAAGTCCTCAGTGAGACACATGGTCAGAAAGTCCACAGTGAGACACATGGCCAGAAAGTCCTCAGTGAGACACATGGTCAGAAAGTCCACAGTGAGACACATGGTCAGAAAGTCCTCAGTGAGACACATGGTCAGAAAGTCCTCAGTGAGACGCATGGTCAGAAAGTCCTCAGTGAGACACGTAGTCAGAAAGTCCTCAGTGAGACACATGACCAGAAAGTCCTCAGTGAGACACATAGTCAGAAAGTCCTCAGTGAGACACATGGTCAGAAAATCCACAGTGAGACACATGGTCAGAAAGTCCACAGTGAGACACATGGTCAGAAAGTACTCAGTGAGACGCATGGCCAGAAAGTCTTCAGTGAGAGACACATGGTCAGAAAGTCCTCAGTGAGACACATGGTCAGAAAGTCCTCAGTGAGACACATAGTCAGAAAGTCCTCAGTGAGAGACACATGGTCAGAAAGTCCTCAGTGAGACACATGGTCAGAAAATCCAGTGAGACACATGGTCAGAAAGTACTCAGTGAGACGCATGGCCAGAAAGTCCTCAGTGAGAGACACATGGTCAGAAAGTCCTCAGTGAGACACATGGTCAGAAAGTCCTCAGTGAGACACGTAGTCAGAAAGTCCTCAGTGAGACACGTAGTCAGAAAGTCCTCAGTGAGACACATGGTCAGAAAGTCTTCAGTGAGACACATGGTCAGAAAGTCCTCAGTGAGACACATGGTCAGAAAATCCTCAGTGAGATACGTAGTCAGAGAGTCCTCAGTGAGACACATGGTCAGAAAGTCCTCAGTGAGACACATAGTCAGAAAGTCCTCAGTGAGACACGCAGTCAGAAAGTCCTCAGTGAGTTTCAGTTTCAGTTTCATCAAGGAGGCGTCACTGCGTGCGGACTAGTCCATATACGCTACACCACATCCGTTAGTTTTGAGAGCACGCTACGCATGATTTGAAGCTGATGGATAAATGAATTAACAACTAAGATGAGAGAATTGAAGAAGAGGGTCTCGTGGCTACGACTCGGCAGATGTCTGACCTACGCATTAGCCCAACGCGCTGGTCAGACCTTGAGTGCCTACCTACCAGGGTTTTTTTTGTTTGTTTGTTTGTTTGTTTGTTTTTTGTATGTGTGTGTAGTGAATGTACACATGTGTGTGTATGGATGTGTGGGCACGAGCCCATGCGTGTGCGTGGGCGCATGTGCGTGTATGTGTGTGTGTATGTGTGCGCATGCGTGTGTGCGCGCTTGTGTGTGTACGTGTGCGCGCATGTGTGTGTGTGTGTGTGTGTGTGGCAAGCGCGCGCGCGCGCGCATGTGTGTGTGTGTGCATGTATGTGCGCGTGTGTATGCGTGTGCATATATATATATATATATGTGTGTGTGTGTGTGTGTGTGTGTGTGTGTGCGCGCGCGTAATTTGTGGGTTTGTGTGAGCACACACACGTATCTGCATATATATGTGTACATATATCTGTGTATATGTGTGTGTCTTTGTATGTGGGCGTGTACGCATGTACGTGTGTGTATGCATTTGTGCGTTCATGTGTATGTGTGTATGTGCGCACGCGTGTGGGTGTAGATGTGCACATGCACGCATGTGTATATGTGTGTGCGTAGGAGCAAGCGAACGTACGTGCACACGTTTGTGTGTGTGTGTGCGTGCGTGTGTGTGTGTGTGCGCGCGCGCGTGTGTGTAGGGACTGCGTGCGTGAATGTTCAGAAGATGACTTGGGGTCAAGAACAAGAATAAGACCACCAAATACAACATGTAAATGCACGTACACACGCGCGCACACATACACATAACAATAAGAACAACTCCTCCCCATCACACACACACACACACACACACACACACACACACACACACACACACACACACTCTCTCTCTCTCTCTCTCTCACACACACACACACACACACACACACACACACACACACACACACACACACACACACTCATACACCAACGCTTGCACACTCATGTCCGTGGACTCTCTAACACGCTGGAATCACCCCACTGATGAACACACACACACACACACACACACACACACACACACACACACACACACACACACACACTCACTCGCTCACTCTCTCACACACACACTCACACACCAACGCTTGCACACTCATGTCCATGGACTCTCTAATCAACACACTGGTATCACCCCACTGATGAACACACATCAGCGCACACACGTCTACAGTATGCGCTGGGGGCCCTGAGAGGTTCAGAGTTTTATCTCAGTTGACATGTGTTTCATCTTTTGTGTCTGTTATTGGAAAGGCCCAGTTTGAGTTTGCCCCAATCTCTAGGAGAGGAGGGGGGCGGGGGCAGAGGGGATAGTCGAAGGAGGATGTGGCAGTGGAAGTGCAGCTACATGTGTGGATGTTAATGATGTACAAATCACACTTTTACTGTCACATTGTTTGTGCAAGTGCAGTGTGTGTCGATGTAAATATTTCATAATTCACATTTTAATGTCATCTATATTTGTTGTAGATCTTGTCGCAAAGTGAGAAATGATTGAAACTCATTGAACTGAAGTTTACCTTGACTGCACGTTACACGATCAAAGAAACTCTGTCACTGATCGACACACCTGTTGAATGCTTTTTTAATTATTACATTACTACCACACACAACTGTTGAATGCTTTTTTAATTATTACATTACTACCACACAACTGTTGAATGCGTTTTGAATTATTACATTACTACCACACACCTGTTGAATGCTTTTTGAATTATTACATTACTACCACACACCTGTTGAATGCTTTTTGAATTATTACATTACTACCACACACCTGTTGAATGCTTTTTGAATTATTACATTACTACCACACAACTGTTGAATGCTTTTTGAATTATTACATTACTACCACACAACTGTTGAATGCTTTTTGAATTATTACATTACTACCACACAACTGTTGAATGCTTTTTAAATTATTACATTACTGCCACACACTTTGAATGCTTTTTGAATTATTACATTACTACCACACAACTGTTGAATGCTTTTTGAATTATTACATTACTACCACACAACTGTTGAATGCTTTTTAAATTATTACATTACTACCACACAACTGTTGAATGCTTTTTAAATTATTACATTACTACCACACAACTGTTGAATGCTTTTTAAATTATTACATTACTACCACACAACTGTTGAATGCTTTTTAAATTATTACATTACTACCACACAACTGTTGAATGCTTTTTAAATTATTACATTACTACCAGGCCTTTTCTGCTGTTGTTGCGGCAGAAACACCAGCGAGTACGCAAACTGCTGTCACAACTGTATCCTCATCACCAACAACAGAATCTCCAACTAGTCTCAAAACTACTGCAGCAACCCCTACATCAATTACTACAAACGACTTCATGATGTTATACATATGTACACAACCCCGGATTAAAAGAACAATGTAGTGAATTACCGTGGAAAGCCGACCACAGTTCCTCCCCCCTCCCTCGGCACACGCCCTCTTCCGTCCGTAAACTCTTACACATTGCTTGCAAACCCATCAGTTGATCTAGTTGAGGCACAACACATATCGATGACCTTGTTCACCCTGGATCCTTCCCTATAAAGGGGAGGTAATCTGTTTGTCTTCACATCACGTGACCTTCCACACTTTCGGATGGCCACACCCTCTAAGTAATGCCGCCTTTTGAACAGCCATGTTTGCTTGCTGTTTGTTTCCAGGGAGTCACCGTCACGTGTTTTCTAATTTTGCTTTTTTGTCAGCAAATAGTTTGCGCGTATGTCAGTTGCCATCCCTTTTATGAACTTTAGACAGAAAGCTTAAAAGTACCCTCCCAACACTGGCATTCATTCACACACCACACACACACACACACACACACACACACACACACACCGCGCGCGCACAGAGTAGGCAAGGGAAGGTTCGCTTTTTCACCGTGCTGTTAAGCTCTGCTTTGTTTTGACACGAGTGCCGTGCATTTAGCCAGCAGCGGCTGTCAGCTGGGCATATGGAACACTCCGTCATCTGTTATCAGTATCATCTTCTCCCTACTATAAATGATCTTCAGCGACACCTCAGACTGTGTGTGTGTGTGTGTGTGTTTTGTGTGTGTGTGTGTGTGTGTGTGTGTGTGGTGGTGGAGAGAGAGAGAAGAGAGAGAGCGTGTGTGTGTGTGTGTGTGTGTGTGTGTGTGTGTGTGTGTGTGTGTGTGTGTTCATGAGAGATAGAGCGAGAGAGAGAGAGAGAGGAATGAGAGAGAGAGAGAGAGTGTGTGTGTGTGTGTTGTATGTGTGTGTGTGTGTGTGTGTGTGTGTGTGTGTGTGTGTGTGTGTGTGTGTGTGTGGTGCGCGCGCGCGCGCGCGCATGTGTATGACAGCGTGCATGAGAGAGAGAGAGAGAGAGAGAGAAGAGAGGAGAGGAGAGGAGAGAGAGTGTGCAGCGTCAGGCGCCTCTTGCAGGCAGCCATGATCAGGGCAAGGCATGATGCCCCTACAGAACCAGTTCGGCCAATCAGCGCCAGCTGGGCACGGTTGCCATAGCAGCTGTCTGCATACACTCAGTTTCTTGACCTCGTAACCTGCACGCACTGTTGCAGCATTGTGCTGTCTGCTTGTCGTCTGGCTCCCCCTGCCCCTTCCAGTGCCCTGCTACCTCCCCTCCCCCTCCCTCCACACAGCACCAGTCTGTGGCTTCTTCATTGTCCCTCTCTTCACTTCCCAGACTCTCTGTTTTCTTCACTTCCCACAGCATGAAGACGAGGTGGTGGAGGATCAGTTCAGAGAGAGAGAGAGAGAGAGAGAGAGAGAGAGAGAGAGAGAGTTATGCTGGGACTTACTGAGATAAATGTTTTAGGCCATGTACACCCCTGTCTCCCCCATCCCAGCCCCATTCCTCCGTACAGTTTCAAAAAAAGCTGGATGGATTATGCTCAGTTTTCTTTGCCTGGTAAGTACACTTCCTTTAGATAACTTGGGTGACATCCCACTTATTGCATCCCCCTTCTCCCTCTCCACTGTGCCTCGTCCCTCCCCCGTATCTTTGTTATGGGAGAAGGCATTGACCACATTCCCCCTTTCCGCCCCCACACATAAAGCCACTCTTCAGATCTCCCCCCAGTCATTGTTTCAATCTTTCCCTAAGACTTGGACCCTTAAATACACTGTACACCGTTCTCACCCCCGCCTTCTTCATTCTATCGATATTCAATAAGCCACACAACATTTTCCCTCATCTTTCCACCTGTAACTGAACATCTTTTCCTTGTGGTCAACAATTTTTCCCTTTGTTTTGTTTGTTTGAAAATGTATTGTAATGTATTTTGACACGTCAAATTTATAGTTCATATTATTACAACTGTGGCATCACCTTTACTGTGTGCCACTGTACAACGCTGTTGCTGTTTTCTTTTTCTTTCTTTGTTTTGTCCTCAAGATATTGAGATGATCTGTCAGGACATGCTATGCGGCCAGTGTCAGTCAGTGTACACTGCATTTCAGTTCCATGAAGGGCGACAACCTGTGATTAACTACCGGAGTACACGGGAGAGCGCAGACCTGGCCAAGGTCGAACAGGTGGATCCATCCTTTAAATCACTTATTGTTTTTTTTTGTTTTTTAAAAAATCTTTTTGAAATCTATTTCGAGATTTGAATTTAACATGGTGATAGCCCTGCTATGGTTCTTTGCAGTCGGCTGACTGTAAGCAGCAATAATTGAATTGAATACTACATTAGTTTTCCGTCAGGGAAGGTAAAACCGGGCACACACCCAGACAGCTACTTTCCAAATACTTTCATTCGTTACGATATGGGGAAAAACTGAAATATAAACGGTCACACGACCAGAAAGTGTTGCTATCCCACTAAAATATCTTAATTGTTAGACAGTGATGAACTGATAACGGTAACTTTTCTACAGCTGTGATATCTTAATAGTTAGATAGTGATGAACTGATAACGGGAACTTTTCTACAGCTGTGAGAGTTTACTCCCCATACACTTTTCTTTATTAGAATATTGGAGAAAATTGAAATATCAACGTTCAGGCCATCAGAAAATGTTACTATCCTAATAGAATACGTTACTTTGTAGCTAGTGATCAACTGGTAAATTGAAATATTAAAGTTCATACCACCATAAAGTGTTACTATCCCAATAAACTATGTTATTTGGTAGATAGTGATCAACTGGTAACGGCAATTAGGGGAGAGACCGAGAGTTACTTTACACATATTTTCATTTATAAAGATATTGGGGAGGGAGGGGGGGGGGGAATTAAATGTCAACGTTCATACCACCAGTATGTGTAATGTGTGACGTGATAGACAGTGATATTCTTCTTTTTTTGTAACAGTAACTTGCGTTCAGACTGAGAGACTTACTTCCCATGTACTGTCCTATATTAGAATATAGCTCAAAGTAATAACATGTCAACGTTCATATCACCAGACAGTACTACTATCCAATTAAAATATGGAAAACGGTAGACAGTGATCAATGGTAACGGTAACTTGGGTCCACACTGGGAAAGTTACTTGCCGTATACTTACTTTCCTTTATAAAGGTACGAGAGGAGTGGGGGTGAGGAGATAAAATGTCAATATTCATACCCAGAAAGTGTTACTATCCCATTAAGGTAGGTTATCCGTTAGACGGTGATCACCTGGTAACAATAACTTGGGTAGAGACTTCAAAGAGTTCCTTCCCGTGTACTTTCCTTTATCAGGACATGGGAAAACAATAGAAATACAAACGTTTATACTACCAGGAAGTGGTGCTGCCCCAATAAAATATTTACTTGGTAGACACGATCAGTTCTTAACGGGTAATTTGTTTGGGTACAGACTCAGAGCATGTACTTTCTTTTATCAGGATGGGAGAGGGATGGGGGGTGGGGTTAGAATGTCATAACACAAAAGTGTTACAATCCCATTAGAATATGTTACTTGGTAGACAGTGATCAAATCATGACGGTAACTTGGGTACAGACTGAGAGTTACTTCCCATGTGTCTACCTTTACTGGGCTATGGGGAAAATACCAAAAGTATCAACGTTCATACCACCAGGAAACTTTACTATCGCAATGAAATATTTACTTGGTAGACAGTGATCAATTTGTAACAACTTGGGTACAGGCTCAGAGAGTTATATCCCACAGGCTTTCCTTTATTAGGATATGGAGGGGGGGGGGGTGTTATATTGTCACCGTTCATACCACCAGAAAGCATTACTACCCCAGCGAATTATGTTACTTGGCAGACAGCGATGGCTTGTTAACGGTCACTTCACAGTGTTCATGCCCGGTGGAAAAGCCATGCTGCTGAACGGATTGTGGATCCACCGTTGGATGGGGTTCACAGTAGAGATCGGCCCACAATGCACTGGGGGCGTCCTTGGCTCATATGCCATCTGTGCATCAAGGTTCATTCAACCAGTTCTGTAGCTGTTGGGTCATCAACTTGGTCACATCAAGCGTCATTCAACCAGTTCTGTAGCTGTTGGGTCATCAACTTGGTCACATCAAGCGTCATTCAACCAGTTCTGTAGTTGTTGGGTCATCAACTTGGTCACATTAAGCTTCATTGGACCAGTTCTGCAGTTGTTGGGTCATCAACTTGGTCACTATCTCAATGAACGGATCCTAGATTGACCCTTTGATCTACAGCTACAAGACAAATCTGACCACACAGTTGACGGCTTGGTGCTTGGGCCACATTTCCTATGTTGTCCAGCTTGGTGGAAATGGGTTCATAAAAGTTAGCGGACAACAAACAGACAAACGAAAGCCTCAACAAATCAACGGGCGCAGGTGAAAAGAACCTCCTTAGTGGAGGTGAAGGT
>CM065739.1:46772169-46792169 GCA_033310375.1 Conus canariensis
CCACCCCCCACCACCCCGCCCCCTTTCTTCCCCGTTACACCCACGGGTGCCTGGGCTCAGTGTTGACACAGCAGTTTTTCTCGTCTGAAGGTCACACTCTAATCCGTCTACCCGGCGGGGTGGTTGACCTCGGCTGTACTGCACTTTCCCAGACAGACTGACAAACTGACAGACAAACATGCACAACTCATTTGGGAAATTTCAGTGACCGAGAGATTTCTGGTGAAACAAACAGAGAAGAGCAAATAAAAACCGATCTCGATAAGACAACAGATAAAAAGAGACTTTAATACGATAAAACAAACAACACTAAAGACAACTGTGCACAGCCGTATACCAGCCACCGAGTGCGAAGGCAGTGAAGCTCCAGGGAATCTGAAAACTAATAAAGCTCCGGAAAAGGAAGGAGTAAGAAGTGAGATTCTCAGAGTTAGCCTCACTAGTATCACCAGTAACAACTACAACATTTTAACGCAGTATGTTAATCAGGTATTACCCAACGCAATGGAAGGATGGAATCAATGTACCCATCCAAGTGGTGACCCATCGAATCGTGGCCTAACTCTCAGTGGCAGTGTAACAAAACTGTTCTGTCATCAACAAAACAAACAACACATGTCTTGAGCAGAACTGTCTACTGATAAAAGAGCAGGCTGGTTTCAGCAACAAAAAATGACGAACTTCCGATTACATGCTTATCCTTAAGAAAAGAAATGAAAATATCATGAAAAAAAAAGAACGAAATGGGCGTCACTACAGCAGCTTTGCTGATATTGATAAAGTGTTTGATGATAGCTAATTGCATGACGCACTCCTCTTGAAATAAAATGCTATTATTAGAATTACTGGTGACATCTTCCGTGTTATCAAGCATATGTATGAAAACTCAATCGTGTGTGCTAAAACAAAAAACGGAATCACAAATACTTTCCCAGTTAAAAAGTAGGGAGCAGTAGTTCAAAACAATATAATCAGCCCAACTCAAGATATCCCCATCCCTGACTGAATAGATGGTGCACAAAGCTCTGACTGCCCCTGACTGAATAGATGGTGCACAAAGCACTGACTGCCCCTGACTGAATAGATGGTGCACAAAGCACTGACTGCACCTGACTGAATAGATGGTGCACAAAGCACTGACTGCCCCTGACTGAATAGATGGTGCACAAAGCACTGACTGCCCCTGACTGAATAGATGGTGCACAAAGCACTGACTGCCCCTGACTGAATAGATGGTGTACAAAGCACTGACTGCCCCTGACTGAATAGATGGTGCACAAAGCACTGACTGCCCCTGACTGAATAGATGGTGCACAAAGCACTGACTGCCCCTGACTGAATAGATGGTGCACAAAGCACTGACTGTCCCTGACTGAATAGATGGTGCACAAAGCACTGACTGCCCCTGACTGAATAGATGGTGTACAAAGCACTGACTGCCCCTGACTGAATAGATGGTGCACAAAGCACTGACTGCCCCTGACTGAATAGATGGTGCACAAAGCACTGACTGCCCCTGACTGAATAGATGGTGCACAAAGCACTGACTGCCCCTGACTGAATAGATGGTGCACAAAGCACTGACTGCCCCTGACTGAATAGATGGTGCACAAAGCACTGACTGCCCCTGACTGAATAGATGGTGTACAAAGCACTGACTGCCCCTGACTGAAGAGATGGTGCACAAAGCACTGACTGCCCCTGACTGAATAGATGGTGTACAAAGCACTGACTGCCCCTGACTGAAGAGATGGTGCACAAAGCACTGACTGCCCCCGTTTGTTCACGAGTCAACCAGTATTCGGACTCTTTTGGAGAGAGAGATTTCTTGATAGTGCATACATTCGTGTATGGATGTGCTTTTGTGTTGGTGGTGGTGATGATGTATGTGTGGTGTATTTGTGTTTGTGCGAGCGTGCGTCTGTCTATCTATGCGTGCGTTTGTGTCCACCCACGCACGCACAAGAAACATGTAAACTTCCTATGTAGTATTTGTGAAACATAAGAGAAACACGGGTATGTTAAACTGTATATGAAACTTAACCACAAAAATGGTGGTTTTGGAATGGAATGCGTTTGTGTGTGTCTGGGAGCCCTGTAAGCCAGTAATATCTGCCACATGTGGGGAGTAGACCCAATGAGCTAATCCGACGTGGAGAAGGATGGCCACCGTGTGGTTCAATTAATCAAGCAACATTACAGGGAAGAAGGAAATACAGAGATCATACTTAGCACTGACACAAAATTCATAACCAATTTCCGATTTGCAGATGACATCACTGGCCTGGCTGGCAGTTAACGAGAACTCGCCGAGATCGTTGACCGACTGCATGACACATGGGTGAGATCTGGAATGGCTATCAGCGCTGAGAAGACCACGCTTAAGGTCAACCACAATGCCACTGTCAACACCGATATTACTGTCGGTGGTTGTCACTGTCAACACTGATATCACTGTCTATGGTTGTCAGTATCAACACTGATATCACTGTCTATGGCTGTCACTATCAACACTGATATCAATGTCTATGGTTGTCACTATCCCTACTGATATCACTGTCTATGGTTGTCACTGTCAACACTGATATCACTGTCTATGGTTGCCACTATCACCACTGATATCACTGTCTATGGTTGCCACTATCACTACTGATATCACTGTCTGTGGTTGCCACTGTCAACACTGATATCACTGTCTATGGTTGCCACTGTCAACACTGATATCACTGTCTATGGTTGCCACTATCACTACTGATATCACTGTCTATGGTTGCCACTATCACTACTGATATCACTGTCTGTGGTTGCCACTGTCAACACTGATATCACTGTCTATGGTTGCTACTATCACTACTGATATCACTGTCTATGGTTGCCACTATCACTACTGATATCACTGTCTGTGGCTGTCACTGTCAACACTGATATCACTGTCTATGGTTGCCACTATCACTACTGATATCACTGTCTATGGTTGCCACTGTCAACACTGATATCACTGTCTATGGTTGCCACTATCACTACTGATATCACTGTCTATGGTTGTCACTATCACTACTGATATCACTGTCTATGGTTGCCACTATCACTACTGATATCACTGTCTATGGCTGAAGCTGGAAACTGCTCAACAGGTCACACACTAGCAATGAGGGGTCTAAACCAGAGATCCTGTCAAGGGCAGCCATCTCTGTCTCTGTCCCTGTGTGTGTGTGTGTGTGTGTGTGTGTGTGTGTGTGTGTGTGTGTGTGTGTGTGTGGCGCGCGCGCGCGCGCGCGCGCGTGTGTATGTGTGTGTGTGTGTTTCAAGTCGTGATTCTCGGTATTTAAGTCATGCTTTGTGGGTGTCACTGCGTTCTTTCTTTCAGATGTCCGAAAGGGGTACGAGAGGAAACGAGCGCCTCGTTTCAGACATGCTGACACTGAGGCGGCCCCTGACATCTCGGTCCACGGGCAGCGTAAGAAAAACCCCACCACTGACAGGTTCTTTTGTTACAGTCTTTCCACACTTCATCAGATCGGGTGAAGGGGTGGCAGCGAGGAGGGAAGTGAAGTCTGAAGTGGAGTGGAGGACGGACATGCAGGCCAGCAGACCAGCATTCTTCCTCCACCCATCCTCCTCCTCTGACACCTCTCTGCCCACCTCCCAATCTCTCTCCCCACCTGTCACATTCCCAATATCCTCTTCGGATGCCCCCCGCCCCTATCCTCGTCTGCACACACACACACACACACACACACACACACACACACACACACACACACACACACACACACACCACACGCACACGCACGCACGCACGCACGCACGCACGCACGCACACACACACACACACACACACACACACACACACACACGGCAGAGAGCGAGAACGAGCGAGAGAGAGAGAGAGAGAGAGAGAGGACTCACATTCTTGCCACGATCCTGTCACGGAAATACTTAGACTCGCAGCTGCTCATAAACTGTCCTGCCATGCCCGCCATCTTGGTAATCCCAAATTCACACTACACCTTCAGTACACGTAGTCTTGGCGAACGACAGATTACTTGTATGTCCGGCGCCTCAAGTTTTATGTCGTCTGCTTTTTGTAGCAGGTCAAAGACACATAGACAGACAGGTTGGCGATGCCAGTGTCAGATGTGTGACCAGCAGTGGGTCTTAAAGCACTCTCTGTCCTCGGCAGTTCGTCAGGAGAATTCTGCAACAATATAAAGAAGACAATTCTTCAGTTTATTTCTCGACATACTAAAAGAAAGAAAGAAGGAAAGGTACAAAAGCAGGCAAGCCAGAGAGACAGAAGCAGACCAAAGAGAGACAGAAGTAGACCAAAGAGAGACAGAAGCAGACCAATGAGCTAGTACCTCTCATGTGGGAGTACATACTCGGGCCGTTTCTTTTCTTTTCTTTTTTTTCTTTTCTTTTACTATGCTGTCTTGTACTGAATAATTTAGGAGTGAAATCAATGCAGCCGACATGTTACAAGGATCTGCAGACAGAGTTACCCGTCATCAACACTCAAGTGAGTGAGTTCACATATTCCTTGCCAGCTATGATTAGATCTTCAGAAAATGAAGTGAAGAAGTTTGCAGGAAGCACACTGAACAACTTTCATGCGGAATGGAGACGACTAACTTCTGACTCCGAGATTCTTGAAATGGTAGGTGGAGTTAGCATTGACCTTGAAAGTGACTTTGAATCATCATCACATCTATCTAACAGCTGGACTACAACTAATCCCAGAGAAGAGGCTGTGACTGACACAGAAGTACAAAGTTTGCTTAAGAAAGGAGTCATTTTCTCATGTGAATGCCACCTAGATGAAGCTCTCTCTCAAATATATATCAGATTAAAAAGAAAAGAGAAAGAAAAGAAAAACCAAATATGATGGATAATGGAAGACTTACGGCACACGAATGAGAAGGTCACATAGCATTATAAGAAAACGTTTACACTGACAGCAGCACTCCAGGCCTCTATCAAACTGAAGGATGCATACTACTCTGTGTTAGTCCGCAGCACTTGATTTTACACGGATAAATTGTTTTGAGGTTTCTGTCAACCTGGGGGTGTATACTAGTCTGGGCTAGTCTGCCCACAGCACAGGACATTGTTCTCATTCAAATGGTGTGGTCGCAGACATGATGGAAAGCATTAACAAACGGACTTTCTGAAGCTCTCACGGTTCACTGAACTTTTTAAAACCGGTACATTGCCTCCTACGAAAGGAAGACATGTGCCCACGCTTTCCTGGACGACTTTATGCTCGTGGAAGAATGGGACCAAAGGTGCACTGATAATGGACAGGATATTCTGGATTTGCTCCAACTGTTAGGTTTTACTGTACACCCAGTGAAATCTCTTCTACAACCTACCAATGGACATCAGTTTGAGCCGTGATGCTGAAAACTTACGGACACATACATACTATTGCACGGATAGAAACTGGGAAACAACAGATGAGGTCACAGCATGAGAAACAACAGATGAAGTCACAGCATGGGAAATAACAGATGAAGTCACAGCATGGGAAACAAGAGATGAAGTCAAAACATAGGAAACAACAGCTGAGGTCAAAAATTGGAAATGACAGATGAGGTCACAGCATGGGAATGACATATGAGGTCACAGCATGGGAAACAACAGATGAGGTCACAGCATGGGAAACAACAGCTGAGGTCACAGCATAGGAAACAACAGCTGAGGTCACAGCATGGGAAACAACAGATGAGGTCACAGCATAGGAAACAACAGCTGAGGTCACAGCATGGGAAACAATAGATGAAGTCAAAACATGGGAAATAACAGCTGAGGTCACAGCATGGGAAATAACAGATGAGGTCACAGCATGGGAAATAACAGATGAGGTCACAGCGTGGGAAATAACAGATGACGTCACAGCATGGGAAACAACAGCTGAGGTCACAGCATGGGAATGACATATGAGGTCACAGCATGGGAAATAACAGCTGAGGTCACAGCATGGGAAATGACAGATGAGGTCACAGCATGGGAAATGACAGATGAGGATACAGCATGGGAAACAACAGATGAGGTCACAGCATGGGAAATAACAGATGAGGTCACAGCATGGGAAATAACAGCTGAGGTCACAGCATGGGAAATAACAGATGAGGTCACAGCATGGGAAACAACAGACGAAGTCGAAACATGGGAAACAATAGCCGAGGTCACAGCATGGGAAACAACAGATGAGGTCACAGCATGGGAATAACAGATGAGGTCACAGCATGGGAAACAACAGATGAGGTCACAGCATGGGAATAACAGATGTGGTCACAGCATGGGAAACAACAGATGAGGTCACAGCATGGGAATAACAGATGTGGTCACAGCATGGGAAACAACAGATGAGGTCACAGCATGGGAACTGACAGATTAAGTAAAAAAAAAAAACAACCAAAGCTAGGGTGAAGCAGAGGTAAGTAAAAAATACATCAGATAAGGTGAAAGGTTGGAAGTAGCAGAAGGGGTGGACTGTGTGAAATATCAGTTGGGAGAAAAGTAACGCGAATACCAACAAATGTTAAGAGCTCAGACATACCAGATGAAGTGAAAAGTTGGAAAATGTCATGCCAAATTAAAGCTTCAGAAATACAGACTAGGTAAAATCCTAGGAAAGAACAGATAAGACTAAAGATGAGAAATAAAGATTGGGTTAGAATATGGGGAACAACAGTTTTAAAGGCAGGGTGTAAGAGAGGTGGACACAGTGATCACGTGCTGTCGGGGAAGTGTCGGTGTCTGCTGACAGTCACTGTGACCAGGAAGTCATCAGTCACACACAGCAACTAAGAATTGCTGACGGCCGTTTCCGCCAATCAGAAGGAGGTTAACAGAATCCGGCGAATCACGGGGCCGACTCAGACATGAATATTTATAAAGCAAAAAGGCCAATACGAACAACGAAGACGAAGTTGAAGCAGGGTGTTTCTAGTTCAGGGTCCGTCTGTTTCAAATCTAACACCATCTTCAGTTAGAAGATCATTGTCGTCTGGAGGGGCTAGTGGTCAACACAATCTTTTTTACTTATGTTCAGTCATTATGACCCACCCTACTCATCCTCCTGTGCCAAAAATAGTGACGTCCTCTCATTGGTAGGAAGGGCGTCAGCGTGTTAATGCTTTTAATCAGTCTGGTACAGGTCACAGTGTTACTACTAGAAAGTGTGGGACAGGTGACAGTGTTGTCACTAGAAAGTTTGGGACAGGTCACAGTGTTATTACTAGAAAGTCTGGACAGGTGATAGTGTTATCACTAGAAAGTTGGACAGGTCACAGTGTTATTACTAGAAATGTGGGACAGTGACAGTGTTATTACTAGAAAGTCTGGGACAGGTGACAGTGTTATTACTAGAAATGTGGGACAGGTCACAGTGTTATTACTAGAAAGTCTGGGACAGGTTGACAGTGTTATTACTAGAAGTCTGGGACAGTTGACAGTGTTATTACTAGAAAGTCTGGGATAGGTGACAGCGTTATTACTAGAAAGTCTGGGACACGTTGACAGTGTTATTACTAGAAAGTCTGGGACAGGTGACAGTGTTATTACTAGAAATGTGGGACAGGTCACAGCGTTATAACTAGAAAGTCTGGGACAGTTGACAGTGTTATTACTAGAAAGTTGGGACAGTTGACAGTGTTATTACTAGAAATATGGCACAGGTCACAGTGTTATTACTAGAAATGTGGGACAGGTCACAGCGTTATTACTAGAAATGTGGACAGATGACAGTGTTATTACTAGAAATGTGGGACAGGTGACAGTGTTATTACTAGAAAGTCTGGGACAGGTCACAGTGTTATTACTAGAAATGTCTGGGAAAGGTCACAGTGTTATTACTAGAAAGTCTGGGACAGGTGACAGTGTTATTACTAGAAATGTGGGACAGGTGACAGTGTTATTACTAGAAATGTGGGACAGGTCACAGTGTTATTACTAGAAATGTGGGACAGGTGACAGTGTTATTACTAGAAATGTGGGACAGGTCAGTGTTATTACTAGAAATGTGGGACAGGTGACAGTGTTATTACTAGAAATGTGGGACAGGTCACAGTGTTATTACTAGAAAGTCTGGGACAGGTGACACTGTTGTTACTAGAAAGTCTGGGACAGGTCACAGTGTTATTACTAGAAATGTGGGACAGGTACACGTGTATTACTAGAAATGTGGGACAGGTGACAGTGTTATTATTAGAAAGTCTGGGACAGGTCACAGTGTTACTATGGTCAGTCAGGGACAGGTCACAGTGTTACTATGGTCACAGTCAGGGACAGGTCACAGTGTTACTATGGTCCAGTCAGGGACAGGTCACAGTGTTACTGTGGTCCAGTCAGGGACAGGTCACAGTGTTACTATGGTCCAGTCAGGGACAGATCACAGTGTTACTGTGGTCCAGTCAGGGACAGGTCACAGTGTTACTATGGTCCAGTCAGGGACAGGTCACAGTTTTACTATGGTCCAGTCAGGGACAGGTCACAGTGTTACCATGGTCCAGTCAGGGACAGGTCACAGTGTTACCATGGTCCAGTCAGGGACAGGTCACAGTGTTACCATGGTCCAGTCAGGGTCAGGTCACAGTGTTACCATGGTCCAGTCAGGGACAGGTCACAGTGTTACTATGGTCTAGTCAGGGTCGGTCACAGTGTTACCATGGTCCAGTCAGGGACAGGTCACAGGGTTACTATGGTCCAGTCAGGGACAGGTCACAGTGTTACCTATGGACCCAGTCAGGGACAGGTCACAGTGTTACTATGGCGCAGTCAGGGACATGTCACGAAGTTACTGCCTGTTCAGTCAGGGACAGGTCACAGTGTTACTATGGTCCAGTCAGGGACAGGTCACAGTGTTACTATGGAGCAGTCAGGGACAGGTCACAGTGTTACTATGGCGCAGTCAGGGACATGTCACGAAGTTACTGCCTGTTCAGTCAGGGACAGGTCACAGTGTTACTATGGTCCAGTCAGGGACAGGTCACAGTGTTACTATGGTCCAGTCAGGGACAGGTCACAGTGTTACTATGGTCCAGTCAGGGACAGGTCACAGTGTTACTATGGTCCAGTCAGGGACAGGTCACAGTGTTACGGTGGTCCATTCTCAGTGACCACATCCTAACGGCTGCTAAAGGCCGGGGCCGATGATGAGCAGGGCCCAGAGACCATGTGGACACAGTGAAGACCGTGTGGGACCACAACAGCCGCTGCCATTGAAAGAAACAGTGTCCTTCAACGTTTTACTGGACAGGACGATAAACCAGAGAAACCTAAAAGGGCACTCAACCTCCACAAGTCCATCTGACCCTGCTCCCGCTGTTTGACCCGGACATGTACAAAGAACAGGCAACAACGGCAACAACAACAACAACAACAACAACAACAACAACAACAACGATAACAACAAAATGGTGAGTAGACTTTAACATGGGGCGGACAAAGTATTTTATGTGGCTGGGTTTATATCTTTTTGTTCCATACGTTTGTGAGCAATTCAATTCATAAGTAAAAGAAAAATTCAGCCAGAAGAAAAAAACGAAGGTATGCCCTGAAAGAATTATTTCTCAAGTACGCTTTCGTAACTTAACTCTAAAATGCTGCTATTCCGTGACAATATACAATGTCCTATTTACTTACCAGTTGATAAACAGTCACTTCACCGTGTTCATTAAACATGCAAGAAAGAAAGATGCAATATCGTGACGACAACGGTGAAGTGACTGAGAAATTGTTATCCTGCACTTGTTTTCCCCCAGTACTAAACTGTTCAATTACACACACACACACACACACACACACACACACACACACACACACACACACACACACACACTGAAGCGCAGTGAGTAAGCACACAACAGGCTGAAACCCGTTGCCGCTTTGTTCTCATTGTCCATGGTTCTGAGACATATGCACTGTTGAAGGCTTACCGAGTTCTTCACACCAACAGAAGCTGAATCAGGGTCAGGGTAGTTGCAAATTCTGTTTATTGTTCACATCTGTTTTCAACTTTGTCATTATTGGAGGAAACACGAAGTCTACCCGTCGCCAAGTATAACATAGGCTATTCCCCATTTTATCTCTGCCTCAAGAAAGGTTTCTCGTTGTAGTCTCAACTGTCCTGTGTCTGATTTTTTAATGTGTGTGTGTGTGTGTGCGTGCGTGCGTGCGTGCGTGCGTGCGTGCGTGCGTGCATGCGTGCGTGCGTGCGTGTGTGCGTGAGTGAGTGAGTGCGCGCACGTGTGTGTGTGTGTGTGTGTGTGTGTGTGTGTGTGTGTGTGTGTTATTTTGGTGCATAAATCACATATAAATTCTGCCTTTTCCCTGAGGCAGTCAGCGACTCTCCGTGGAGACCAGCTGTGCCACACACCACCTCATCTGTTGTCCCGTGCAGGGAAAAATCCATGCCCCCTCCGACCCCATGCTGACTGTTTCATGCTCCATCTCCTAGGTAGGTGAGTTCTGTACCACTACACTACAGCTCCAGCCATCTCCGACTTCAACGTTGCAATCATTCTGATTTACGTATAGAAACCAGACAACTACCAGGCAACTACTGTATGAAACCATTTTCTTCGGCGTACCACCAGCCCCTATCAAGTCTCTCACTTTCTCGTTCATTCGCTCATCAGCTCCTCCTTTTTTCAGCCAATTAAAACAGATAGCATAATAAGCTTACCACACAGTCAGATAGGCATAGAGACACAGGTATGTGGACAGGAGAGGAGAGGAGAGGAGAGGAGAGAGAGAGAGAGAGAGAGAGAGAGAGAGAGAGAGAGAGAGAGAGAGATGTTTGTCTAGATGAGAAGATGAAACGTAAATGAAACAATGAATCATCAGCTATGGTTTAATGTCACAGAAGCATACACGGAGTGAATTCGGGTTAGTTAAACAACGTACAACACTTGGGAATAAAATCAATCACGGCAGCAGCACACCTGCGGACACACTCCAGTTACACCAAGCGTGTAATGGGTCATAAAAGCTTTGTTCGCTGGATGGGAACGGGGGTGCAAAAGGAGAGGAGGGGATGGAGGGAGGTGGACACAAGTCGGAATTCTGGCCTACAACACACCGGTCATTTGGCACGCAGCGATGTGAGGTGTGTTCATTGCATTACACATACGCGCGCGCGCGCGCGCGCGCGCGCGCGCGCGTGTGTGTGTGCGCGCGCGCGTGCGTGCGTGCGTGCGTGCGTGCGTGTGTATAACTGAGAGCATATAAATAACAATGAAAACCAGACGAAATCTATTAGAACAGAGAGAATCAGACAGAACAAATACTGAGGATCAGAAAAATGATGACATTCACAGAGAAACAAATGATTAAAGTATAGACTACCGTACGATCAAAGTCACAGAGAGAGAGAGAGAGAGAGAGAGAGAGAGAGAGAGAGAGAGAGGGAAGAATTTAACCAGAGAAACGCGTCAAAAATCGAAACAAAACTTGAACATGAATCAGCGAAAATTACAAATGAACAACAACAACAAACAACAACAACAACAACAAACAAATAAATCAACCAACAAGAAACAATATAATGAACATCAATCACAAAGAAAGTAGTAAGCATATAAAAATATTTATTCTATTTTCCCGTTTCACTTTCAACATACAAAATGAGGCACATTACAAACAAATACACTGAACAAGTTGTAAATAAGGCACATTTCATATACATTACACAACAGACAAATCAGTTGCCGACAAACGTCTTCTCCAGGCGCTATAAACAGCAGACTACAGTGCAGAAAACAGCACTTCCCTGACAGCTGTCAGCATGAGACTGACAGCACTGTCCAGTGACATTTCCCCATCATGCTGGCTGCTGTCAGGGGCAGTGAGCGGCTAGTGTCTGATGCAGTCTGGAACATCTAATGCAGACACATTCGTCCAAACTTGACTTGTCCGTGTTGTTCTGTGTATACAAATGTGCCGCCCCCCCCCCCCCCCACCTCCCGTAACGCTGCAGTCTGTTTTATTTTCTGCATAACTACAACACACCCTTTAAATACATCTAAAAACACACCCGAAATGTTAAAAATCTTTCCACTGTAAAATCTCAGATCAGATGAAAACTGTTAATCTCTTTCAAAAATTCAAAGATCCCATCAGGTGGGAACATCTCTGAACATGATTTTCATGGAGTCTGCTGTAAAGTGTTTACGTCTCACATCATGCAAGTCCCAACACTCTAAAAGAATATGTTTCATTGTGAGCGGTACATGACATGGAATGCACCACGGAGCTTTTTCACTCCTTAAACGGCACGAATGAGTAAAATACGAATGGCCGGTGTGCAGCCGGCATAAAACCGTTTCTTTTTTGCGACCACCAGAGGTAGATGAGAGGAACTCTTTTAGCTTTGGACGGATCTGGAAGATTTTGTTATCCGTCTGTGTATTCCAGTTCTCCTGCCAGAGGTCTCTGACATAATTATTGACTTTCGGTTTTAGATCTGTGTACAGGATTGATTTGTTAGACAGTTTCCTTGTTGTGGCATTCTTGGCCAAACGATCAGCCATTTCATTCCCTCCGATGCCAACATGACCGGGAACCCTAGCCAGAACAATGTTGTGACCTTCCGCTTTCAACGAGGTAAAAAGTTCAAAAAGGTGTACCAGTTCAGGATGATGGAGGTTCTAATAAAATTTGAGAAGGAGCACCAGGGCAATAGGCTGCACAGGTCACTCCATCTTCAGATTTTGAACCATCAGTGAATATTCCCCCCGTGGGGATACCCGGGGGTCTTTTGTACAAATAGTTCCCCCTCCTTCTGGACATTCTGTGCTAGTAACGTCCCCTTTTCCTTTCACTCTCAGTAACTCTGTCTCCTCCTTTGCTGTACTGTCGTCTACTGTCCTTTCTGTCTACCATATCTTTTATCTATCTTTTTCCACAACCTCTTCCCACAAATTTCTGCACTCAACGAAGTCGGAGTGAACTGACTACATACTCTCGAGTATAGTGTGAGTATCCTAACGGAGTAAAACGAGTTCACACGCTACCAGATACTGGAACGCTGAAGAAGAAGAAGAAGAAGTGAATATTCTCTGAAAGGAATTCGTTTCAATAGTTGAAGCAAGCAGATTAGCAGCAGATTTTTTTCTCTGTTATTAAAGAGTCAGAAAACTTGAGATGGTTCAGAGTAGGGCAGGTGTTCTTCCCTTTAATTTTCTTGATGATTTTCCACACTTTTTTCTTCGATGTTTTAGACGTAAGACTAGAGCAAAATTGTTTCCAAGACAAACGTTTATTAGTTTTATAGATATGTTTGGATTTTACTCTCAGTTTTTGATGTGCTCGGACGTTGGGCGTCGATGGTCTGCGGGAGACCCAGCGTTGAGCTCTTTTGCAGGCTTTGTTAATTCTCTTACATTCAGAGTTGAACCAAGGAACTTTTGGTATTTGGGGCTTCTTGGAAGATGAAGGAATGGTTGACTTAGCACAATTCAGTATGAAATCTGAAAGACTTCCTGCCGGATCTTCACTTTGCAGGATCTTGTCCTCTTCCAGATCATTAAGAAATTTAGTGGCAAAGAGGACCCAATCTGCTTTGTAAAAATTTAGGCGTTCTGGTAAGGACTCACTTTCTGCATTTGTATATTGAAGCAATACAGGAAGGTGGTTACTACCATGTAAGTCGTCATCAACCTCCCAAACAAATTCCAGAAACAACGAAGGATCACAAACAGAAAGATCAAAACAAGATGTGGTGCCATTAGCGGAGTGAAAGTAATTTGGCGATTTCCCATTCAAGACACACAAATCAAGCTCTGAAAACACTTCCTCTAAAAGCAGACCCCTTGGTGAAGATCTGTCACTTCCCCATAGAGGAGAGTGACCATTCAGATTGCCTAATAGCAGGAAGGGTCTAGAAAGCTGCTCCAAGAGAGAAATGAGGTCCTGTTTGGTGACAGATACAAGCTACATATAGTTATTGTTTTATGGAGAGTAACCCGAGCTGCCACTGCCTGAAGCGGAGTCTGCAGAGCAGCTGGGCTGTAGAGGACAGAGTTATGAATGAGTAAGGCTACCCCTCCAGTAACGCCATGTTCAACAGGTTGTGCAGGTTGATCTAGGAAACTGTAGCCAAAAAGGGAGAAAATGTTATCAAGCCTCAGAAGTTTCTTGCAGTGAAACTAGGACAGGTGTAGCTTCACGGCACAAAAGCTGCAGTTCCTTGTAATGGGAATACAGTCCCCTGGTGTTCCATTGTACTATTGTTTCTATTTTAGATGAGAACTCTATTCATCCATGTCAACATACTCTTCCTGATCATCATACAGAGTTTCAAACGCGTTCTGCAACTTGAATTCCGCCTTTTTCAATCTGTCTGATGATATAGATAGTTTCTTCTTTCCCGGAGCGGAGGAACTCAATGATCTTTGTGACATTGGTGGAGGCTTTCCTTTGCACTCCACCAACGCCACTTTGTTGGAAGCCACCGTCAGGGCGCCTCCCTTGGGGGGTGGTCTCGGCTTAGGGACCGTCTCGAGGAGAACCCCTTGCTGAGCAGCCCGCACAGCTGCAGGAATAGGAAAAAAGTGGGTTACTATTTGTCAGGGCCCTCACTCTTAACCTTTCTGACATGGGAGACCCTACCAGGGGCATCAATTCCTACCACGTAATGCTTGGCCAGTCAGCAACTTGGCTATACAGGCCTAGAAGCTTCAACAAGAACTAACTATCTAGTCGAGTACTGATGCCCCCGTCAGCAAAGCCTTAGGGACCACGGGACCACGCAAGCCCTCCGACCACGGCAAGGTTGTAACCCCGGGGGACTTCGGAGAGGGACGGGGTTGTATGGACACAAATATGGTAAGAATAAGACGTGTTATTAGGACAGAGATGTGAAGGACAGGGTTGTTACAACACAAATATGAATAAGACGTAGTTATTAGAACAGAGATGTGAAAGGACAGGGTTGTTACAACACAAATATGATAAGACGTAGTTATTAGAACAGAGATGTGAGAGGACAAGGTTGTTACAACACAAATATGATAAGACGTAGTTATTAGGACAGAGATGTGAAGGACAGGTTGTTACAACACAAATATGATAAGACGTAGTTATTAGGACAGAGATGTGAGAGGACAGGGTTGGAACGACATCAGATGTTAGGACGTGGTTGTTAGGACAGAGATGTGAGAGGACAGGGTTGGAACGACATAGATGTGTTAGGACGTGGTTGTTAGGACAGAGATGTGAGAGGACAGGGTTGGAACGACATAGATGTGTTAGGACGTGGTTGTTAGGACAGAGATGTGAGAGGACAGGGTTGGAACGACATAGATGTGTTAGGACGTGGTTGTTAGGACAGAGATGTGAGAGGACAGGGTTGGAACGACATAGATGTGTTAGGACGTGGTTGTTAGGACAGAGATGTGAGAGGACAGGGTTGGAACGACATAGATGTGTTAGGACGTGGTTGTTAGGACAGAGATGTGAGAGGACAGGGTTGGAACGACATAGATGTGTTAGGACGTGGTTGTTAGGACACACAGGTGAGAGGATAGGGTTGTTGAAACACAGATTGTGAGAGGGCAGAGTTGTTTAGACACGAATGTGAGATGATCGGTTTGTTAGGACACAAAGGTATGAGGACAGAATTGTAAAACACAGATGTAATCAGATGTAATCAGACGCGTAGGACACAGACATGAAAGGACACTGTCGTTGAAAGATATGAGAGGACAGGGATTTTAAGACAGTTGTTGACGTGAGGACAGGGATTTTAAGACAGTTGTGAGAGGACAGGGATTTTAAGACAGTTGTGAGAGGACAGGGATTTTAAGACAGTTGTGAGAGGACAGGGATTTTAAGACAGTTGTGAGAGGGCATGGATGCTAGAACAGATGTGAGAGGACAGGGGTATTATGACAGATGTAAAGGGACAGAGTTGTTAGAACAGATGTGAGAGTACAGGGGTATTATGACAGATGTAAGGGGACAGAGTTGTTAGAACAGATGTGAGAGTACAGGGGCATTATGACAGATGTAAGGGGACAGGGTTGTTAGAACAGATGTGAGAGTACAGGGCATTATGACAGATGTAAGGGGACAGGGTTGTTAGAACAGATGTGAGAAGACACAGGGGTATTATGACAGATGTAAGGGGACAGGGTTGTTAGAACAGATGTGAGAAGACACAGGGGTATTACGACAGATGTAAGGGGACAGGGTTGTTAGAACAGATGTGAGAAGACACAGGGGTATTATGACAGATGTAAGGGGACAGGGTTGTTAGAACAGATGTGAGAAGACACAGGGGTATTATAACAGATGTAAGGGGACAGGGTTGTTAGAACACAAATGTGAGAAGAGAGGGTTGTTGGTACACAAATGTGAGAGAGAACAGGGTTGTTGGAAACACATATGTAAGAGGACATGGTTGTTAAAACACAAATGTAAGAAGACATGGTTGTTAGAACACGAATGTGAGAGGACATGGTTGTTAGAACACAAATGTAAGAGGACAGGATTGTTATAACTCAAATGTGAGAGGACAAGGTTGTGGGAACACAAATATTAGAGACGGCAGAATTGTTAGAACACAAATGTAAGAGGACAGGGTTGTTTGAACACAAATGTGAGATGACATGGTTGTTCGATCACAAATGTAAGAAGACAGGGTTGTTAAAACTCAAATGTGAAAGAGGACAGTGTTGTTAGAACACAAATGTGAGTTGACATGGTAGTTAAAACACAAATGTAAGAAGACTGGGTTGTTAGAACACAACTGTGAAAGAGGACAGGGTTGTTAGAACACAAATGTAGAAAGACAGGGTTGTTAGAACATTAATGTGAGAGGACATGATGGTTAGAACACTAGTGTGAGAGGACATGACGTTTAGAACACTAGTGTGAGAGGACAGGGTTGTTAGAACACTAGTGTGAGAGGACATGACGTTTAGAACACTAATGTGAGAGGACAGGGTTGTTAGAACACTAGTGTGAGAGGACAGGGTGGTTAGAACATTAGTGTGAGAGGACAGGGTTGATAGAACACTAATGTGAGAGGACAGGGTTGTTAGAACACTAATGTGAGAGGACAGGGTGGTTAGAACACTAATGTGAGAGGACAGGGTTGATAGAACACTAATGTGAGAGGACAGGGTGGTTAGAACACTAATGTGAAGAGGGACAGGGTGGTTAGAACACTAATGTGAGAGGACAGGGTGGTTAGAACACTAATGTGAGAAAGGACATGGGAGGTTTAGAACACTAATGTGAGAGGACAGGGTGGTTAGAACACTAATGTGAGAGGACAGGGTGGTTAGAACACTAGTGTGAGAGGACAGGGTGGTTAGAACACTAATGTGAGAGGACAGGGTTGTTAGAACACTAGTGTGAGAGGACAGGGTGGTTAGAAACACTAATGTGAGAGACAGGGTTTGGTTAGAACACTAGTGTGAGAGGACAGGGTGGTTAAAACACTAATGAGATGACATGGTTGTTAGAACACTAGTGTGAGAGGACAGGTGGTTAAAACACTGTGAGAGGACATGGTTGTTAGAACACTAATGTGAGAGGACATGGTTGTTAGAACACAAATGTGAGAGGATATGGTTGTTAAACACTAATGTGAGAGGACATGGTTGTTCAAGACAAACGTGGAATGACAGGGTTGTTACAACACAGATGTGAGAGGACATGGATGTTCAAGCACTAATGTGAGAGGACAGTGGTGTTAGAACACTAATGTGAGAGGACAGGTTGTTAGAACACTAAGTAGAGGGACATGGTTGTTCAAACACCCTATGTGAGAGGACATGGATGTTAGAACTTATGTGAGAGGACAGGATTGATCGAACACAGATATGAGGAAACGGTTGTTAGAACACAATGTGAAAGGACAGGGTGTTGAACAATGTGAAAGGACAGGGTTGTTGGAACAGATGTGAAAGGACAGGGTTGTTGAACAGATGTGAAAGGACAGGGTTGTTGAAACAGATGTGAAAGGACAGGGTGTTGGAACAGATGTGAGAGGACAGGTTGTTGGAACAGATGTGAAAGGACAGGGTTTTGGAACAGATGTGAGAGGACAGGGTTGTTGGAACAGATGTGAAGAGGACAGGGTTGTTGGAACAGATGTGAGAGGACAGGGTTGTTGGAAAGATGTGAAAGGACAGGTGTTGGAACAATGTGAAGGACAGGGTTGTTGGAACAGATGTGAAAGGACAGGGTTGTGAAAGATGTGAAAGGACAGGTTGTTGGAACAGATGTGAAAGGACAGGTTGTTGAACATGTGAAAGACAGGGTTGTTGGAACAGATGTGAAAGGACAGGGTTGTTTGGAACAGATGTGAAAGGACAGGGTTGTTGAAAAGTGTGAAAGGACAGGGTTGTTGGAACACAAATGTGAAAGGACAGGGTTGTTGGAACAGATGTGAAAGGACAGGGTTGTTGGAACAGATGTGAAAGGACAGGGTTGTTGGAACAGATGTGAAAGGACAGGGTTGTTGGAACAGATGTAAAGGACAGGGTTGTTGGAACACAAATGTGAAAGGACAGGGTTGTTGGAACAGATGTGAGAGGACAGTGTTGTTGGAACAGATGTGAAAGGACAGGGTTGTTGGAAACAAATGTGAAAGGACAGGGTTGTTGGAACAGATGTGAGAGGACAGGGTTGTTGGAACAGATGTGAGAGGACAGGGTTGTTGGAACAGATGTGAAAGGACAGGGTTGTTGGAACAGATGTGAGAGGACAGTGTTGTTGGAACAGATGTGAGAGGACAGGGTTGTGAACAGATGTGAAAGGCAGGGTTGTTGGAACAGATGTGAAGGACAGGTGTTGTAGAACACGCATATGTGATCACGGGATCAGGAACAGCCTGTGCATGGCTACAAAGTGTGAATGGCGACAGGGTATTCAGAACAGCCTGTGCAGTAGGCTCAAAGGTGTGAATGGCGACAGGGTATTCAGGAACAAGCCTGTGCAGTAGGCTACAAAGGTGTGGATGGGACAGGGTATTCAGGAACAGCCTGTGCAGTAGGCTACAAAGGTGTGGATGGCGACAGGGTATTCAGGAACAGCCTGTGCAGTAGGCTACAAAGGTGTGGTGCGTCGACAGCCGTGCAGAGTCAGGTGTCGACAGGAATCAGGACAGCCTGTGCAGTAGGCTACAAAGGTGTGGATGGCGACAGGGTATTCAGGAACAGCCTGTGCAGTAGGCTACAAAGGTGTGGATGGCGACAGGGTATTCAGGAACAGCCTGTGCAGTAGGCTACAAAGGTGTGGATGGCGACAGGGTATTCAGGAACAGCCTGTGCAGTAGGCTACAAAGGTGTGGATGGCGACAGGGTATTCAGGAACAGCCTGTGCAGTAGGCTACAAAGGTGTGGATGGCGACAGGGTATTCAGGAACAGCCTGTGCAGTAGGCTACAAGGTGTGGATGGCGACAGGGTATTCAGGAAACAGCCTGTGCAGTAGGCTACAAGGTGTGGATGGCGACAGGGTATTCAGGAACAGCCTGTGCAGTAGGCTACCAAGGTGTGGATGGCGACAGGGTATTCAGGAACAGCCTGTGCAGTAGGCTACAAAGGTGTGGATGGCGACAGGGTATTCAGGAGCAGCCTGTGCAGTAGGCTACAAAGGTGTGGATGGCGACAGGGTATTCAGGAGCAGCCTGTGCAGTAGGCTCAAAGGTGTGGATGGCGACAGGGTATTCAGGAGCAGCCTGTGCAGTAGGCTACAAAGGTGTGGATGGCGACAGGGTATTCAGGAGCAGCCTGTGCAGTAGGCTACAAGGTGTGGATGGCGACAGGGTATTCAGGAGCAGCCTGTGCAGTAGGCTACAAAGGTGTGGATGGCGACAGGGTATTCAGGAACAGCCTGTGCAGTAGGCTATCAAGGTGTGGATGGCGACAGGGTATTCAGGAACAGCCTGTGCAGTAGGCTACAAGTGGACACGAACAGCTTGCAGTAGGCTAAGTGTGGATGGCGACAGGGTATTCAGGAGCAGCCTGTGCAGTAGGCTACA
>CM065739.1:46797169-46827169 GCA_033310375.1 Conus canariensis
TAGCAGCACATATTGACTCACCCAGATCTAGCAACACAGGTCTAGCAATACAGGTCTAGCAGCACAGGTCTAGCAACACAGGTCTAGTGACGTAGGTCTAGTAACACTCATCTAGCAGCACAGGTCGAGTGACACTGGTCTAATAACACATGACTAATAGCACAGGTCTTGTAACTTAGGTCTAGTAATACATATTTAGTAAAACAGGTCGAGGTCTGGTAACACAGCTCTAGAAACACAGGTCTAGAAACACAAGTCTAGTAGCAAAGGTCCAGAAGGTAAGGTAAGGTAATGTTGCTTATAGCGCAGCCGAAACACTGGTCTATAAACAAAGGTCTAGTAACACAGGTCTAGAAACATAGGTCTAACAGCACAGGCATAGTAACACAGGTCTTGTAACACAGGTATAGTGACACAGGTCTAGCAACACAGGTGTAGTAACACAGGTCTAGAAACACAAGTAACACAGGTCTATAAACAGTCTAGTAACGCAGGTCTAGCAACACAGGTCTAGAAACACAGATCTAGTACACAGGTCTTGCAACAGTCTAGTAACGCAGGTCTAGCAACACAGTCTAGTAACGCAGGTCTAGCAACACAGGTCTAGAAACACAGGCCTTGTAACAGGTCTAGTAACACATTTCTAGTAGCACAGGTATAGTAACATAGGTATAGTAATACAAACTGCGACGTCAGCTCAGATACACGTCATCAGCCAGTGTCCCCACCTATCCCTCTTTTCCCTCGTTCCCTTATGTATCATAATTCGCCCCCCACCCCCCACCCCTCACCCCTCTCAACCCATCCCCCACATTCACATAAAGCGGCGCGCAAGCGGACAATAAAGTAATGGGGAAAAATATGTCAACAACCTTTTATTCGTTTGAAAATCTCAGCGTCACACACACTAACATTAACACTAACTCTAACACATGCACGCACACATACACAGAGTGAGTTTTTCCATTTGAAAATCTCAGCGTTACACGGCCACAGACTCTGGTGGCCCCCCCCCTCCCCCTCCCCCCCCCCCCCCCCCCCCCCCCCCCCCCCACACACACACACATTTTTTCCTCGCTGTGTCAGTGTTAAGCCGACATGACCCACAGGTCAGAACTGCGGGACAGTCTCATTACAAACATCAACCGGTCGTTTGGGATCAGGGCTTTCAAAGTGATTAGGAATTAAGGTGTTAGGTGTGGATATACCGCGCTGACCTACAGTGTGTCGGACCAAAGACTGTACGCCCGTAGGGCGAACTATCTTTGGTCGGACTCAGCCACGGACGCTATGATAGGGTAGGGTGGTACTCTTCTCTTGCCACTCAACCTATTTGCACTGGCCGGGGAAAGCGTATGCCGGTCGACACGCTCCGACACCGTCCTAGCACAGATACATAGCAGTGCACAGGGACACGACCATTGTGCATATACACACAGGAGCGTAGAGGGACACAACCGGTGTGTACACATACAAGAGTGTAAGGGGAGGGTGGGGATGGCACGACCCGTGTGCATATATACACAGCAGCGTGCAGGGACAGGCGGCGAAGAGCAGCACTCCAGTTGTTGATCCTCATCATCGATGCCAAAAGAGCCGTGCTCCCTTCCATCTGTCTTCGGGCCATCAGCCATAATAGCCAGATGCGACAAATGTGTCTGTGAAAGAGGGAGGGAGGGAGGGGAGGGTGTGGCGGTGGGAGAGAGGAGAGGGAACAGGAGGCAAGGGGGAATGGTACTGTGTTGATCAGATCACTGATGATACTAACTTCTCTCCGGCCCTGTATGCAGGAGAATACGTGTGTGTGTGTGTGTGTGTGTGTGTGTGTGTGTGTGGCGCGCGCGCGCGCGCGCTCGTGTGTGGTGTGTGTGTGTGTGTGTGTGTGTGTGTGTGTGTGAGCGCGCGCGCGTGGGCGCGGCTGTTTTAACATCTGTATGGGCATAGGTGTGCTTTTGTGTTTTGCTTTCGCAGGCATCGGCACAAATCGATCTCCTTTCAGCTGTCCATATACCTTGGACACTTCAGTCGGCCTGATTTCTCATGGAAACCTGTACATGGTGTGTCAAAGAGGCCTTCATGCCAAGATTCATAAGGCACATGAGGTTGTCATGCCCCATTTAACTGCGCTTGACACCTGTCTACAATGTTTGCTCTTTCTCCCCCACCCAGGCGCCGTCAAATGTTCACAGCGAATCTCTAATGTCGTGAATATACTTCACTTCACATTCGACGGGGAAAACCCCAGCAACAACGCATTAATTTAAACTAAATGCACACATGACGTGACATATCCTATCTTCTTCAAACGTCGATGATGGAATGTTTGCCGCGTGGAAGTAGGACCTGAAATAATCCTCTGAACACAAAGAGAGCGCGAGGGAAAGAGGGGGGGGGGGGGGGGGCATGCATGGCAGACACCGCTCCTATGAACTTTAGGTCAACAAAGGTAAGGACCCCATTGAAAGTGGGGCACGTAGATCCTGTGATTCGGTTCACTTTTAGTTCAAACACAGTTGGTTCAGTCCTTCAGTGTGGGAATTTCCAGCTGGAAACTCTCTAAAAAAAAAAGACATTTCTTGAGGGCACTACGAAAGTAGGAACTGTCATCTCATGTAGATTGAAGGTGGAAATTCTCACAATAAAGGACATTTCTGTGTGTACTGCAAGTGGTGACCTTCACAACCAACAACAAGTCTTCAGGCGACAGCAGAGGAAAACTCTGGCAATAAAGAACATTTTTTGTGAACACTTCAGATGGCCACTCATAAAACAAAGGCCATTTCCAATTAGAACTACAAACACAGACTTTATCACTAACGTCTGTGTCTTATGGCGCCTAACTCTCACAATAATGGACATTTCTAAAGTGGACTACAGGTTCAAACTATTAAAGAAAATTGCTGCGGAGACTACGAGTGGAATCTCTCAAAACAAAGGATATTTCTTGTGGGGACTACAAGTGGAACCTTCCACAACAAAAGAAATTTCTTGTGGGGACAAGCTCAATGTCTTACAACAGAGTAATTTCTTGTGGGAACTACAGGCAGAAACTGTCACAAGGAAGGAAATGTATTGTGGGGACAGGCAGACAGAGAGAGAGAGAGAGAGAGGGAGGGGGGGGGGAATCAAAGATGATGGTAGTGTCTTCCTTTCTTTCAATCAAATTTACATGTGTTTCAGAAAACTTAACTTGTAGTCACAAGAAAAAAAATGTCACAAGAAAGGAAATGTATTGTGGGGACTACATGTAGAAACTGTCACAAGAAAGGAAATGTATTGTGGGGACTACATGTAGAAACTGTCACAAGAAAGAAAATGTATTGTGAGGACTACAGCTAGTAACTGTCACAAGAAAGGAAATGTATTGTGGGGATTACAGCTAGAAACTGTCACAAGAAAAGGAAATGTATTGTGGGGACTACATGTAGAAACTGTCACAAGAAAGGAAATGTATTGCTGGGACTACATGTAGAAACTGTCACAAGAAAGGAAATGTATTGTGGGGACTACATGTAGAAACTGTCACAAGAAAGGAAATGTATTGTGGGGACTACATGTAGAAACTGTCACAAGAAAGGAAATGTATTGTGGGGACTGTTGTTGTTCGTCCTTCGATTTCGAAGATGACCATGACTTCAAACTTAGATGTGACATTGCTGAGTGTGGGTCCGCAGGTGGCTGGTGAGGCCGATCTGGGCCCGGAAGGAACGCCCACAGGTGGGACACATGTGGCTGGGTGCTACAGTGGAGGTTGAGGTTGTTCTAGCCTTGCGCGCGGCTCGCTTTCTCTCAGCTTCTGCTGTAGACTACATGTAGAAACTGTCACAAGAAAGGAAATGTATTGTGGGGACTACATGTAGAAACTGTCACAAGAAAGGATATGTATTGTGGGGACTACATGTAGAAACTGTCACAAGAAAGGAAATGTATTGTTGGGACTACATGTAGAAATGTCACAAGAAAGGAAATGTATTGTGGGGACTACATGTAGAAATGTCACAAGAAAGGAAATGTATTGTGGGGACTACAGCTAGAAATTGTCACAAGAAAGGAAATGTATTGTTGAGACTACAGCTAGAAACTGTCACAAGAAAGGAAATGTATTGTTGGGACTACATGTAGAAATGTCACAAGAAAGGAAATGTATTGTGGGGACTACAGCTAGAAACTGTCACAAGAAAGGAAATGTATTGTGGGGACTACATGTAGAAACTGTCACAAGAAAGGAAATGTATTGTGAGGACTACAGCTAGAAACTGTCACAAGAAAGGAAATGTATTGTTGGGACTACATGTAGAAACTGTTACAAGAAAGGAAATGTATTGTGGGGACTACACTTAGAAACTGTCGCAAGAAAGGAAATGTATTGTGGGGACTACAAGTTAAGAAAATTTCCTTTTTAGTCTAAGGTACTACAAGTTAAGCTTTCTGAAACACATGTAAATTTAATTGAAAGAAAGAAAGACACTTCCATCATCTTTGATTCTCTCTCTCTCTCTCTCTCTCTCTCTCTCTCTCTCTCCTCTCTCTCTGTCTGCCTGTCTCTCTCGTGCGTGTGTGTGTGTGTGTGTGTGTGTGTGTGTGTGTGTGTGTGTGTGGTGTGGTGTGTACGCGCGTGTATGTATGTGTGCGCGCAAAATATAATGAAAACACTTAATATGTTCGTTTATCGATAGACAAAAACGTGTCATTGTAGCTGAACTTTGAGAGATGAAGAATGAAGAATGTTACAGTCACTATTTGTACATATTCTTAATATCAAAAGGCATTGTAAAAATACAAACAAAATTCTGATCTTTTTGGTTTGATCTATCACAAATGCACGATGACTTCACTCAGACCCACGCACACGCGCGTTCTTGTGTGAGACTGTAAAACAGTCCAACACAACGAGAGCATTGTTCACAGACTCTTCGTGCAGTCAACACAACGAGAGCATTGTTCACAGACTCTTCGTGCAGTCAACACAACGAGAGCATTGTTCACAGACTCTTTGTGCAGTCAACACAACGAGAGCATTGTTCACAGACTCTTCGTGCAGTCAACACAACGAGAGCATTGTTGACAGACTCTTCGTGAAGTCAACACAACGAGAGCATTGTTCACAGACTCTTCGTGAAGTCAACACAACGAGAGCATTGTTCACAGACTCTTCGTGAAGTCAACACAACGAGAGCATCGTTCACAGTCTTCGTACAGTACTTCAAGCCGAGGGTCATGCCCAGTCACAACTCCTTCTGGTCATCGTCCATTTCTTGTCAGTCTTCAGTGGTCTTGCCGGGGGTCAGTGGACAGTGACAGTGGGCGTGACGGCACGCTCTATGAGGGGGGTCTGTCACAGAGTGTGCCGTCTGTCTCTGGCCCATCTCCCTCACTGCACAGTTTCTTTTGGAACTCTCCTTTCTTCCCCATCTCCCTCACTGCACAGTTCCTTTTGGAACTCTCCTTTCTTCTTGTTTATTTTTTTCACAGCCAGTTACGATTTCAACAGATTTCAGAGTTTTGCTTCCCCTGCTGTCTTATTTTACTTCCATAGTTCCAAGAGCTGATTATTCAAACACATCAAGGCGCATCATGGCTAATGCACATTGAACAGGCATTAATACGAAATGAAACTGATACACGTGAACACTAACAAACAAACTAACTTACTGACTGATTGACTGACTAACTGACAATTTAACCAACTAACTGACTAAGTGACCAACCGACCGACTGACTGACTGACCGACTGACTGACTGACCGACCGACTGACTAACTATTGCAGTCATGAAGTTAGCAATCAGCTGATCAAAGAAGTGACATTGGCACAGACAGCACAGCATGACACCAGTGCACAGCAGAAATGTTGAAGTACTAAATGGCCCAATGAAAAATGCTGAAACAACCAGCCTCGGCCTACTGGCTTGTGTCAGCTTGGACAAGAACACAAAGAAAACTGGTGAGTAACAAACAAAATGAGTTAGAAAGGATTTTAAAGGCAATGGATTGGGAGGAGGGGGAGAGGAGGAGGGGAGATGAAAAGAAGGACGTTACGGAGTGAATATTAAATCCTCTTAATGACTCCTTTTCATTTGTTTGCTTGTTATTGTCCTGCCTGAGAGAGGCCCACACGTTGAGGTCGTTACTTCAGTATCCGTTACATTCATTTTGCGGGTCAGTATTTCAACATGAGGTTTATTGAAGGGACGTCTAGTTTGAACAAGCTTTTTCGAACGCACGTCTTATTTGAACAAGGTTTATTGAATGGATGTCTATTTTGAACAAGGTTTAATGAAGGCACTCTATTTCAAAACAAGGTTCAGTCGCACTCTATTTTGAACAAGGTTTATTGAAGGCAGGTCTATTTTGCACAAGGTTAAATTGAAGGCACGTCTGTTTTGAACAAGGTTCATCGAAGGCACGTCCTATTTTGAACAAGGTTTAATTGAAGGCACGTCTATTTTGAACAAGGTTTAATTGAAGGCACGTCTATTTTGAACAAGGTTTATTCAAGGCACATCTATTTCCAAACAAGGTTTAATCGAAGGCATGCCTATTTTCGAACCTAGTTGGGGTGGGTTTTTTTAAAGGCATGCCTATTTCTGAACACGGTTTATTGAAGGCATACCTGTTTCCATACACATTTTAGCGAAATAATTCCAATTTCTGGACATAGTTTTTGAATGAATGCCTAATGCCAGTCGCCCCTCTTTGAGGCACGCCTAATTCCTATCGTAGTCTATTCGTCGCATGACTATTTTGGACCATGTTCCAGTGATAGTGAGCCTTCTTTCAATCATGATTTACTGTATGCAGGCCAGTTTCCCAAAGGCTACTGAACGCCTGCCGACATCCCAAAGTTTTCTGAACGCAAGTCTGTTTCTGACAATGGTTTCTTTATACATGTCTATTTCTGTCTATATGTACATTTCTGTTTATGCTTTCTTGAATAATGTCTTGTATCTGGCCATTGTCTATTGAATACATGTCTTTTTCTGTCCACGTTTTTTTTTTTAATAAATGTATATTTCTTTCTGTGATATTTGAGCACGTCTGTGTCTGACCATGATTTATTGAGCACGCGTCTATTTCTGACTATAGCCTTCTGAATGTGTATCTGTTTTAGAAACGGTTCACTCAATGCATGCCTACACCATTCTACATGAAATGTTAGTTTTGAACTCATCCCCTAACCCAAGGAAAACGACTTCAGTTTGCTAAATGATAACTGACACACCCCACACTGTACTGAGACTACTACACCTGAAAGCAAAATATGCATAAATCTCCGCACGATAACACGCCAACCCACACAGCGGATTGTTTTTCACTCCCACGGGCAAACCATTGACAGACTTTTTTCACGCAATCGGCCGAGAAGGAGAGTGTAGGTGTACCGTTTGGAGGTATGGCGTCGTTGTGTCTGAGCTCATCACAATAAAGGCATCGTGCCGTGTGTGTGTGTGTGTGTGTGTGTGTGCTTGAGGACTGAGGGCTGGCCCCACACTGAGTTTATGATGGTCGTGGTGATCGGGACGGAGAGAGAGAGAGAGAGAAAGAGAGAGAGAGAGAGAAGTGGAGTTCAGTGGGAATGTGTTAGCAAGAGAAAGGACGGAGGAGGAAAGGGAGAGAGTGAACAGGATATAATTCGACGGAAAGAGGAGGCATACCAGGTTCTAGCGGAGATGTTTCCACACTCTCAAAAACATAGCAGACATATCCTTTATGAGATGTTCTGGCATCAGTTGATGAGATAAATGGCACACGAAACAGGATGTTAGGAGTGAAGAAGCGGGAGGAATTGAAGCGTGTCTATGAAGGCCGTCACTAACACAGACAGGACTAGCATGGAGCTCTGTGCTGAGGACAGAACCCTGTGTGCCATCGTCTTCGGGGGAAGACTCGTCATTAGAATGGTCTGGCTGTGTCAGTCCTTCCCCGAGACCCACCAGATACATGCCTCTATACTTGTTTGCCATCGTCTCCTCCAGGGCTAGGACGTCACAATCAATGGCATCCAAAGACAGTCACCATGGGGAGAACGTCACAATCCATGGCATCCAAAGACAGTCACCATGGGGAGAACGTCACAATGCATGATCTTCAAAGACTGTCACCATGGGGAGAACGTCACAATCCATGGCATCCAAAGACAGTCACCATGGGGAGAACGTCACAATCCATGGCATCCAAAGACAGTCACCATGGGGAGAACGTCACAATCCATGGCATCCAAAGACAGTAACCATGGGGAGAACGTCACAATCCATGGCATCCAAAGGCAGTCACCATGGGGAGAACGTCACAATCCATGGCATCCAAAGGCAGTCACCATGGGGAGAACGTCACAATGCATGACCTTCAAAGGCAGTCACCATGGGGAGAACGCCACAATGCATGACCTTCAAAGGCAGTCACCATGGGGAGAACGCCACAATGCATGACCTTCAAAGGCAGTCACCGTGGGGAGAACGTCACAATGCATGACCTTCAAAGGCAGTCACCATGGGGAGAACATCACAATGCATGACCTTCAAAGGCAGTCACCACGGGGAGAACGTCACAGTCCATGACCTCCAAAGGCAGTCACCATGGGGAGAACGTCACAATGCATGACCTTCAAAGACAGTCACCATGGGGAGAACGTCACAATGCATGACCTTCAAAGACAGTCACCATGGGGAGAACGTCACAATGCATGACCTTCAAAGACAGTCACCATGGGGAGAACGTCACAATGCATGACTTCAAAGGCAGTCACCATAGGGGAGAACGTCACAATGCATGACCTCCAAAGGCAGTCACCATGGGGAGAACGTCACAATGCATGACCTTCAAAGGCAGTCACCATGGGGAGAACGTCACAGTCCATGACCTCCAAAGACAGTCACCATGGGGAGAACGTCACAATGCATGACCTTCAAAGGCAGTCACCACGGGGAGAACGTCACAGTCCATGACCTTCAAAGGAGTCACTATGGGGAGAACGTTACAGCCCATGACCTCCAAAGGCAGTCACCATATGGAGAACGTCACAGTCCATGACCTCCAAAGGCAGTCACCATGGGGAGAACGTCACAGCCCATGACCTCCAAAGACAGTCACCATGGGGAGAACGTCACAATGCATGACCTTCAAAGACAGTCACCATGGGGAGAACGTCACAGCGTATGACCTCCAAAGGCAGTCACCATGGGAGAACGTCACAATGCATGACCTTCAAAGACAGTCACTATGGGGAGAACGTCACAATGCACGACCTCCAAAGGCAGTCACCACGGGGAGAACGTCACAGTCCATGACCTCCAAAGGCAGTCACCATGGGAGAACATCACAGTCCATGACCTCTAAAGGCAGTCACCATGGGGAGAACGTAACAATGCACGACCTTCAAAGGCAGTCACCATGGGGAGAACGTCACAGTCCACGACCCCCAAAGGCAGTCACTATGGGGAGAACGTCACAATGCATGACCTCCAAAGGCAGTCTCTATGGGGAGAACGTCACAGTCCATGACCTCCAAAGGCAGTCACCATGGGGAGAACGTCACAGTCCACGACCCCCAAAGGCAGTCACCATGGGGAGAACGTCACAGTCCACGACCTCCAAAGACAGTCACCATGGGGAGAACGTCACAATGCACGACCTCCAAAGACAGTCACCATGGGAGATCGTCACAATGCACGACCTTCAAAGGCAGTCACCATTGGAGATCTTCACAGTCCACGACCTCCAAAGGCAGTCACCGTAGGGAGAACGTCACAGTCCATGACCTCCAAAGGCAGTCACCATGGGGAGAGAGCTCCATAATTCTTTATGAGCACAAGCGTGCCCGATGACCAATCAACACTCCAAAGAATTCTTTGAGCCTCTGCTTTAGGAACCAAAAGGGGTTAAAGGGAGGTTACTGTGTGTCAACAATCTGAGTGGTCAGCTCTTCTGTTCGACCAACCCAGCATTGTCCGTCACACCAATGAAGACGACGGACAACAGGATTTGTAAAACAGCTTTGCTTGGACTTCCAGACGGTGAGGGAGTGAAGGGTTAGGGGAACCAATGCATACATAATACACACAGGAATGCCACAGACAGTGCCATTACTGTATAGATTATGTATGCATTGGTTCCCCTCACTGACCGACTAACTGAAAACATGCCACAAACTGTACACCAGAACACAAGGTGCAGGTACCGCTGATATTAACAAACACTACGGAGTGGACAAGTAAATTTTCGACAGATATGTCTTTTGTAGCGTTACCAACAACAGACACAAAAGGATGCAATGAACGATGCTGCCTCCATCACAGTCAGCATGCTCACACAAAAAAGCACACAAAAGAACAAACAAGCGCACTAAACAATCCTCCCATATCACAGTCAGCACGCTTGTGTCTGGACTTTGTTCCGTCTGATGAGAACGTCTTTGTCGACAATTCCTTGTCTGTTCCGTAGTGTTTATCAAAATCAGAGTTACTTGCTCTTTGTGTTCTTGTGTAAATGCTTTGGCTCATAATGTATTCACTATCAATGAAACAAAATATTTTAGTGCACTTACTGTTTGTCAAAATATATAACAACGGAATTTAAAATGGCCCCCTTCCTCCTTTTTTTTAATGCTCCATCTTTTTATTTTGAGTAAAAATAGCCCCCAAATCATGGTAACATACATCTGCAATGTAGCCCCCAAATCACGGTAACATACATCTGCAATGTAGCCCCCAAATCACGGTAACATACATCTGCAATGTAGCCCCCAAATCATCATGCTAACACACATCTGCAATGTAGCCCCCAAATCATGGTAACACACATCTGCAATGTAGCCCCCAAATCATGGTAACATACATCTGCAATGTAGCCCCCAAATCATGGTAACATACATCTGCAATGTAGCCCCCAAATCATGGTAACATACATCTGCAATGTAGCCCCCAAATCATGGTAACATACATCTGCAATGTAGCCCCCAAATCATGGTAACATACATCTGCAATGTGGCCCCCAAATCATGGTAACATACATCTGCAATGTAGCCCCCAAATCACGGTAACATACATCTGCAATGTAGCCCCCAAATCACGGTAACATACATCTGCAATGTAGCCCCCAAATCATGGTAACATACATCTGCAATGTAGCCCCCAAATCGTGGTAACATACATCTGCAATGTAGCCCCCAAATCGTGGTAACATACATCTGCAATGTAGCCCCCAAATCATGGTAACATACATCTGCAATGTAGCCCCCAAATCATGGTAACATACATCTGCAATGTAGCCCCCAAATCATGGTAACATACATCTGCAATGTAGCCCCCAAATCATGGTAACATACATCTGCAATGTAGCCCCCAAATCATGGTAACATACATCTGCAATGTAGCCCCCAAATCATGGTAACACACATCTGCAATGCCTTCAGTTCCCTCTTCTGTCTTTCCTTTTCTTTCACATTTCCAATAATTTTCTCCCAAGTTGTTATTTCTAAAACAAAAGTTTCTTCTTTCTCCTTTTTTTCTCCTCCTCCTTCTTCTCCCCCATCTCCTCCTCCTCCTCCCTCTTCTTCGTCTTCTTCTTCTTCTTCTTCTTCTTCTTCTCTCTCTCTCTCTCTCTCTCTCTCTCTCTCTCTCTCTCTCTCTCCTCTCCTCTCTCTCTCTCTCTCTCTTCGATGTGTATTTATTATTTCCTCATTGTAAGTGAGAGTCTCTAACGCCAATCAGGGGCTGATCTCTGTAAACTGTGGGGGGGGGGGGGGGGGGGGGGGGGGGGGGGTTCGCACGAAGACCATGCTGCGCATGTCGTTACTGCTGATGACCTCGTTGGAAAGGCTTAGCTTACTGCCTCCCTGAATGACTCTAGTAAAATGAGGCCCAAGGACCTCGCCTACCTGGACTGGAACCTGCCATCTGTCACAGGCTGGCAGGTTCTGTACCATGGGCCCACGGGCTCTTCGGGCTCTTCCCGGAGGATGACATAACAGTGTGGTCACGAGGAGCCGTGCGGGTTGTCATGGCGACAAGGCATCCCTCATCTTCAGCAGGACTAGGGAGGGGAGCATGGGAGGGGGTGGAGGGGAGGAAGGGGGTGAAGACCAGAGAGGTGGTAGCAAGGAAGGGGGTTCAATGTCGGGGGACACAAGCTATCTGTCTTACCTGTGGACGAACCTGTTGGTCCAGCTGTATCGTCCGCCTGTCTGCTGCATGGGACTGTTAAAGATACCGTCACAGGCTGTTGACTGCATTAAAGATACCGTCACAGGCTGTTGACTACATTAAAGATACCGTCACAGGCTGTTGACTACATTAAAGATACCGTCACAGGCTGTTGACTATATTAAAGAAACAGTCACAGGCTGTTGACTACATTAAAGATACCGTCACAGGCTGTTGACTACATTAAAGATACCTTCACAGGCTGTTGACTATATTAAAGATACCGTCACAGGCTGTTGACCATATTAAAGATACCGTCACAGGCTGTTGACTATATTAAAGAAACAGTCACAGGTTGTTGACTGCATTAAAGATATCGTCACAGTTTGTTGACTATATTAAAGATACCGTCACAGGCTGTTGACCATATTAAAGATACCGTCACAGGCTGTTGACTATATTAAAGATACCGTCACAGGTTGTTGACTGCATTAAAGATACCGTCACAGCTTGTTGACTATATTAAAGATATCGTCACAGGCTGTTGACAATATTAAAGAAATCGTCACACAATGTGAGACATAAACACTTTACAGCAGAGTCCATGATAACCTTGTTCAGAGATATCCCACCTGACAGGATCTTTGAGTTTCTGAAAGAGATTAACATGTTTCATCTGATTTCAGATTTTACGGAAGAAAGATTTTTAACGAAGTTTCTGGTGCATTTTTAGAAGACGTATTTTAAAGAGATGTGTGAAAGTTTTTTTGTTTGTTTGGCTTTTTTTTTTTTTTTTTTGATAACTTGTGAGCTGATTTTAACGTGGTGACAGCCCTGATATGGCCCTTTGCGGTCGGCTGGGCTATAGGCAACATTACCTTACTAGGTTGCCGACAACATTAAAGATACCGTCACAGGCTGTTAACTACATTACATATAACGTCACAGGTTGTTGACTATAGTAAAGCTACCGCCACTGGTTGTCGCCTATATTAAAGCTACCATCACAGCTTGACGACTATATTAAAGATACGGTCGTAGGTTGTTGACTATGTAAAAGATACCGTTACAGCTTGTTGACTATATCAAAGATACCATGACAGGTTGCTGACTATATCAAAGATACTGTCATAGGTTGTTGACGTTATTAAAGATATCGTCATAGGCTGTTGACAATATTAAAGATATCGTCACAGGCTGTTGACTACATTAAAGATACCGTTACAGCTTGTTGACTATATCAAAGATACAGTCGTAGGTTGTTGACTATGTAAAATATACCGTTATAGGTTGTTGACTACATTAAAGATACAATCACAGGTTGTTGACTATTTTAAAGATACTGTCACAGGTTATTGGCTACATTAAACATACCGTCACAGCGTGTTGACTATATCAGAAACACCGTCACAGCTTGTTGACTATATCAGAGACACCGTCACAGCTTGTTGACTATATTAAAGATATCGTCACAGGCTGTTGACTATATTAAAGAAATCGTCACAGGCTGTTGACTATATTAAAGATATTATCACAGGCTGCTGACAATACTAAAGATATCGTCACAGACTGTTGACTACATTCAAGATACCGTTACAGCTTGTTGACTATATTAAAGATACAGTCGTAGGTTGTTGACTATGTAAAAGATACTGTCATGAGTTGTTGATTATATTAAAGATGCCGTGACAGGTTGCTGACTATATCAAAGATACCATCATAGGTTGTTGACTACATTAAAGATACAATCACAGCTTGTTGACTATATCAGAGACACCATTACAGCTTGTTGACTTTATTAAAGATATCGTCACAGGCTGTTGACAATATTAAAGAAATCATCATAGGTTGTTGACTAAATTAAAGATACCGTCACAGGCTGTTGACTAAATTAAAGATACCGTCACAGGCTGTTTGACTAAATTAAAGATACCGTCACAGGCTGCTGACTAAATTAAAGATACCGTCACAGGCTGTTGTTAACATTTTTAAAAAGTCATAGGTTGGTGACAACATTAAAGATACCATTACAGGTTGTTGACAACATTAAAGATACCGTCACAGGTTGTTGACAACATTAAAGATAATGTCACAGGTTGTTGACAACATTAAAGATACCGTCACAGGTTGTTGACAACATTAAAGATAATGTCACAGGTTGTTGACAACATTAAAGATACCGTCACAGGTTGTTGACAACATTAAAGATACCGTCACAGGTTGTTGACTATGTTAAAGATATTGTCATAGGATGTTGACTGTATTAAAGATAACGCCACATGTTGTTGACAACATTCAAGATATTGTCATAGGTTATTGACTATATTAAAGATAACGTCACAGGTTGTAGACAATATTAAAGATATTGTCATATGATGTTGACTATATTAAAGATACTGTCATATGATGTTGACTATATTAAAGATATTGTCAGAGGTTGTTGACTATATTAAAGATACCCATCATTGGCTATTGAATATACAAAGATACCCGTCATAGGGTATTGAATATGCTAAATATACCTGTCATAGGGTATTAAATATACTAAAGAAATCCGTCATAGAGTGTTGACTAAAACACGGGCACATTTGTGGAAGATACCATTATAGCTGTTGACTAAAACACGGGCACATTTGTGGAAGATACCATCATAGCTGTTGACTAAAACACGGGCACATTTGTGGAAGATACCATTATAGCTGTTGACTAAGACGCAGGCTTGACCGAAAAACGGACACATTGTTAAAGATACCGTCACACAATGTTGACCGAGAAACAGACACATTGTTAAAGATACCGTCACACAATGTTGACCGAGAAACAGACACATTGTTAAAGATACCGTCATTGACCGAGAAACAGACATTGTTAAAGATACCGTCACACAATGTTGACCGAAAAACGGACACATTGTTAAAGATACCGTCATACAATGTTGGCTGAAAAACGGACACATTGCTAAAGATACCGTCACACAATGTTGACTGAAAAACGGACACATTGCTAAAGATACTGTCACACAATGTTGACTGAAAAACGGACACATTGCTAAAGATACTGTCACACAATGTTGACTGAAAAACGGACACATTGCTAAAGATACTGTCACACAATGTTGACTGAAAAACGGACACATTGTTAAAGATACCATCATACAATGTTGGCTGAAAAACGGACACATTGCTAAAGATACTGTCACACAATGTTGACTGAAAAACGCACACATTGCTAAAGATACGGTTATTAGGTGTTGACTACATAACATGTTGTTCAAGATGCCTTTATAGGTTGTTGACTATAAAATACACATACAGAATGATGATTCTATCCGTTACCGCTATATATTCAGATGTCGACAATAAAATAATACTTGTACGGATACTGTTGTTGGATGTAAAATACTTGTACAGGATGACTATAAAATACTTGTTCAAGTTGTTAGTTATTAAATGGTTCTGCTGATTGTTGACTGTCTAGGTCAGACAGATTGTGGAATCTCTCTCTGTACCGGCTGTTGACTAAGCATGGGTACAAACGATGGACTGCATTACAGTTCAGTGGACCCGATGCCGGCCCAGGGTGATGATGTCCCACACGCCGCCTTAAAGCCAGACCCCATGCCGGCCCAGGGTGATGATGATGGCCCACACACCGCCTTAAAGCCAGACCCGATGCCGGCCCAGGGTGATGATGATGTCCCACACGCCGCCTTAAAGCCAGACCCCATGCCGGCCCAGGGTGATGATGATGGCCCACACACCGCCTTGAAGCCAGACCCGATGCCGGCCCAGGATGATGATGATGGCCCACACACCGCCTTAAAGCCAGACCCGATGCCGGCCCTGGGTGATGATGTCCCACACACCGCCTTAAAGCCAGACCCCATGCCGGCCTAGGGTGATGATGATGTCCCACACACCGCCTTAAAGCCAGACCCGATGCCGGCCCAGGGTGATGATGTCCCACACACCGCCTTAAAGCCAGACCCGATGCTGGCCAAGGGTGATGATGTCCCACACACCGCCTTAAAGCCAGACCCGATGCCGGCCTAGGGTGATGATGGCCCACACACCGCCTTAAAGCCAGACCCGATGCCGGCTTAGGGTGATGATGATGTCCCACACACCGCCTTAAAGCCAGACCCGATGCCGGCCTAGGGAGATGATGACCCACACACCGCCTTAAAGCCAGACGCCATGCCGGCCCTGGGTGATGATGTCCCACACACCGCCTTAAAGCCAGACCTGGTGCACAGGAAGGTGCCGTTAGCATCCTGCGTCCTGTTGACTTCCCTGGGAACAGCAGGCCAAACCTGTTGGTGGGCACCGCAACGGTACGTGTGTCTGTCTGCCTTTCCATCTGTTTGTCGCTCTGCCTACCTCTAACTACGCGAGCGCGAGCGCGCGCGCTGCTTGTGTGTGTGTGTGTGTGTGTGTGTGTGTGTGTGTGTGTGTGTGTGTGTGTGTGTGTGTGTGTGTTAATGTGTGTGTGTGTGTGTGTGTGTGGTGTGTGTGTGTGTGTGTGTGTGTGTGTGTGTGTGTGTGTGTGAGTGAGTGGGTGCATTCGCGTGCACGTACATTAGTTTTTGTTCAGTGACAAAAATGTGCAGCTGACTGGTTGGAACGAACAAGTGCGCATTTCAGAACGGCAGTGTACGGTCCCTTGACAATAATACACCGGATGGCCATCATCAGCAAATAGTGCACCTCCTTCCCCTTCTCCGCCACTCCTCCACCATCATACCCTCCTCTTTCCCTTTCTCCCGATCCTCTTCCAAAGAGACACAATCCGACTACCACCACCATCATCATCACCATCACCACCCCAGACCGTCGTGGTGCTGTGGCATTTAGGCCTGGCCATGTGGAGGGTGGAGCCTTGCATCAGTCACAGTGAAGGTGGCCAGCACCAGCTACTGAATTAGCGACACGATGAGCAGCAGGCTGACTGGTTGGTCAGTGTGTGGCCGGCAGTAGACCAGAGGGGCCTCACTGTCCTTGTCCTGGTCCCAACAACACCACTGGATGCTGTCTGTACACTCACGGTCCTCCACATAACCAACCAACCAGGCCATTACTAATTTCAGTCCCCCCCCTCCCCCCCCCCCCACACTCCCCCTTAACATTACCTAGTTATCCGAACCAAAGATGAAAGATTCCTGTGTTAGAGAGAATGTTTGTGGTTGGAAGGAAGCAGGTAAGAGGATTCAGATGATGTTTTATTCAGATAAACCTTTTATTCATCATTTCAGTGCTGATACCGCCATGGAACGACCCTCCACCGTCCTCTCCGCCGTATTTGCTCTTTAAGGTGTAATTTAACGTGGAGAAGTTTCAGCCATAGTCTCCGGAGCAGATGACCAGGTGTGTGTGTGTGTGCGTGTGCGTGTGCGTGTGCGTGTGTGCGTGCGTGCGTGCGTGCGTACGTGCGTGCGCGCGCGCGCGTGTGTGTGTGTACGTGTGTGCGTGCATGCGCCCGTGCGTGCGTGTATGTGTGTGTGTTTGCGCGCGCGCGCGTGCGCGTGTGTGTGTGTGTGTGTGTGTGTGTGTGTGTGTTACTCAGCCCCCCCCCCCCCCCCCCCCCCCCCCCCCCCCCCCCCCCCCCGCGCAGAAATGACATCGCAAACACACACACTACTACTACTACTACTACTGACATCACCGCCATCACTTTCCCTCACGACCAGCCCGCTGTCTCAAAATGAAGCGCCATCCAGGGACCTACAAAAAGTGGCCGTCTAGTTGTGTAGTCAACCATCCCATCATAGGCCCACAATAACTTGAGGTCACCAGTCCTCCCCCCCCCCCTCCCCCTTTCCTTCCCTTTCTCTCCCCCACCCCCTCTCACTATTTCTTTCCTATGTCCCTACCTGTCTTGTTTGTCTGTCTGTCTGTCTGTCAAGTTCTGGCTTTACCGGTTTCCTGTCGCTGACACCTCGCCACATTCTTGTTGGGCTGGCCCAATTTGAAATTTGAAGGCAAAAAAGTCCATCCGTGCTCCCCTAGAGCTGACAAGCAGTGCGCGCTTAGTGCTGTCTTGTTTAAAACGCCCTTCTTATCTGATGACGTGATGTGTGTTCTTCTTCGTTTGAACACTACTTTGATCTTTTTCTTGGTTCTCTGTATGCGCTTTTTTTCCTTTGATTTAGTATTTTCTTTAGTGATTGACGGTTATCTTTCTCTTACTTTTTGTAGACAGTTATTTGTTTTTAGTTCTTTTGCTTAGTTTGTGAGCCTGTGTTGTAGACTGCAGCGCATTATTGTTCGTGTTTTCGTGTCATTGTTTCCAAATAATCATTCGTTGAAAAAGTTCTGTAACCTGCCCCATCTTCCTTTAAAAATATTCAAAACCATGTCACTAAATAAAGAGAACTACACATTAGACGGCACAACAAAACATGTTTATACGTAGTCCTATTTTGATGTCATATATATACTCCAAAACACACATTTAGTCTCAATCTGATGTTATAATACCCCAAAGCACATATTTAACCCTATTTTGGTGTCATATGTTCATCCAAAAACACTTCCCCCTGGTCCTATTTTGATGTTATATGTACACCCAAGAAACACATTTAGGCCTATTTTGATGTCATTTGTACATCCCAAAAAGCACATACTGGTCCCATTTTGACGTTATGTTTACACCAAACCACATGCTTAGTCCTATTTTGATGTCATATCTACATCCAAAACACAATAGGTTTCGATGTTATATGTACAACCAAAGCACATATTATTTAGTCCCACTTTGATGTCATATCTACATCCAAAACACAATAGGTTTCGATGTTATATGTACAACCAAAGCACATAATTATTTAGTCCCACTTTGATGTCATATGTACGTCCAAAACACAATAGGTTTCGATGTTATATGTACAACCAAAGCACATAATTATTTAGTCCCACTTTGATGTCATATGTACGTCCAAAACACACCTTTAGTCCTGTTTTGATGTCACATGTACACCCAAAACACATATTTAGTCCTATTTGATGTCATATGTACATGCAAAACACATATCTCAGAATGATTTAGTCCTATTTTGATGTCATATGTACATGCAAAACACATATCTCAGAATGATTTAGTCCTAATTTTATGTCCTATGTCTATGCAAACACAAATTTAGTCCAGTTTTGATGCAGTATGTACATGCGAAACAATGCAGATGTTTAGTTTCTTAATACAGATGTCCTCGCAGAATCTAAATCATGGGGTAGAAGTGTCACTGTCTAATGTTGAACAGAAAACATGGGGTAGAAGTGTCAATGTCTAATGTTGAACAGAAAACAATGATCATTGCATCAAATCATGGGGTAGAAGTGTCAGTGTCTAATGTTGAACAGAAAATGATCATTGCATCAAATCATGGGGTAGAAGTGTCAGTGTCTAATGTTGAACAGAAAACAATGATCATTGCATCAAATCATGGGGTAGAAGTGTCAGTGTCTAATGTTGAACAGAAAACAATGATCATTGCATCAAATCATGTGGGTTTAGAAGTGTCAACTGTCTAATGTTGAACAGAAAACAATGTTAATTGCATCAAGCAGAGAGAAGATAATGCAAAAAACAATCTCTACTGTTGTGGCAGAATGGAAAACACATGCATCCGACGTTGAAAATTTTTAAAGATAGTATTTGCATATGCAACCAGTACACGGTCTCTCTCTCTCTCTCTCTCTCTCTCTCTCTCTCTCTCTCTCTCTCTCTCTCTCTCTCTCTGTCTCTGTGCATAGGTTGTTGAATAAATATATAAGAAACAGAAGAAGAATAACGAAAACAACACCCAAACCAAGCATGAAATCGAAAACTTAAAGTCCAAGCAAAACAGAGCCCAACCAACCGATAGTACTGAATGAGACAAATCAAAATACATAAACAACACCAATAAATATATTTCTGTGCCTACTTTAGAATTTGTTTTCCTTGTAAACTTCAGTGTGTGGTGTTCATTTTCAATGTTCCCATGTGAAAAGCTGTGCAATATGACCTTGCAGGTGATTTCACGGAATAATCCTCAGAATCTGTTTTCATGACGTAAACCGTGTCCTCTTTGTCTAACCACCTTGACAGTTCATGTCAATCAAATTCCAGAGAAGGGTATCAGCTGTGCAGGATTACACGTTTCTTGAACCCTCATGCCAGAAATGATTTCTATACACACATATTCTTTTTTTCTATCAATTACTGTTCTACACTGATTCTGCTAATGCCCTTGACATGAAACCTCTCATCAGTGTCTACAAAACAGCACTCAAAGCAGATTTTTTTTTTTCAAATCGTCAAGTCTCAGTGGGGAGGATTATTCTGAAGCAGGCGTTCTCCAGCTAAAAATATCTCTGCTGTCAACAAATGTTTACTTATGCATAAAAAATGTATTGGGTTTAGCCCCACAAAGTCTTCAGTCTAAACATAAATCCTACGGATTCATTCAAATTGCAGGTTCCCACACCTGGACTAGACCTGTTTAAATAACGTTTTTCTTACTCTGGTAGTATGGTTTGGAATACACTTCCATCGCATTTCCGATGCCCTCGAAATGCACAGTCCTTCAGGGAAAAAACTGATTACACCTGTCAGCAAGTCATTATTATTAGCCACAAAAATATATGTACCACGGCAAACCTCGTGCATTACCGCATTTGTAAACTGTGAAGCCACTACCTGTCTACTGATTAAAAAATACAAAATATGATAAATGAGTGACATGTTTACTGTTCGTTTTATTAGTGCATTGTAATTACATCATGATAAATGGGTATCATTTTTACTCTCGGTTTTGTTAATGCATTGTAATCACATCATAATAAATGAGAATGGTAGCTACTGATTTTATTGGGGCGTAGTCAGTGATTGATTCCTGGTCCTAGTACTATTGATTTTATCGAAGCACTGTAAGTGTATGATGATAAATGTGTGCCCTGTGCAGTGTTGATCTTATTAATGCGTTGTCGCTGTTTAATTAAAATCTGTCCGTCGTAGAATTTGGCAACAGTACTTTTGAAAAAAATGATAATGACCTCTCTCTCTCTCTCTCTCTCTCTCTCTCTCTCTCTCTCTCTCTCTCTCTCTCTCTCTCTCTCTGCTCCGTCTTTACCGTTGCTTATTGATGTATTCTTGCTGGTTAATTAATAATTCTAGTCATGGGTAGCAGATCAATTCAAAGAAAAATAGGGGGGGAGGGGGATCATGATGGCATCTCTCTCTCTCACATGATGAATAAGTGTTATTATTGATGCATTGTCGCTAACTAATAACTGTTTCCAGTACTGTTTATTCTATGTATGTATTGTTATCAAACAATAGAAATTAGCAGTATGTGCTATTTTAATATTCTAGGAAAGGCATGTAATAACCTCTCTCTCTCTCTCTCTCTCTCTCTCTCTCTCTCTCTCTCTCTCTCTCTGAGTGTGTGTGTGTGTGTGTGTGTGTGTGTGTGTGTGTGTGTGTGTGTGTGTGTGTGTGTGTGTGTGTGTGTGTGTGTGCGGGGTAAAGTGGTCTTTAATTGTAGTACGGGAAAGATTTCTTTTTGTTACCCACTCCCCCAGAACAACAGCTTTCCATAACGGGCGGGACAATAATGAAAAAGGATGCATATTGAGGTGGGGGGAGGGGATATATTTGACAGGAAGAACATCAAGTAGGGGGAGCAGGGGAGTATCAACAAGCAGCGTCAAGCAGGGGAACATCGGACGGGAGGAATGCCGAGCATGGGGAATATGGAGCATGGGGAATATGGAGCATGGGGAATATCGAGCATGGGGAATATCGAGCAGGGGAAATATGGAGCAGGGGAAATATGGAGCAGTAGGAATATGGAGCAGGGGTTGTATTGAGAAGGGGGTATATGGTGCATGGGGAATATCGAGCACGGGGAGTATCGAGCGGGGTAAGGGGGAGGGGAAAACGAGGGGTTATCGAGCATGGTATGGAGAGTATCGAGTATGGGGAGTATGGAACACGGGGAGTATGGAGCATGGGGAGTATTGACCATGGGGAGTATCGAGTATGGGGAGTATTGAGCATGGGGAGTATAGAACACGGGGAGTATGGAGCATGGGGAGTATTGACCGTGGGGAGTATCGAGTATGGGGAGTATTGAGCATGGGGAGTATGGAACACGGGGAGTATGGAGCATGGGGAGTATTGACCTTGAGGAGTATTAAGCATGGGGAGTATCGAGTATGGGGAGTATTGAGCATGGGGAGTATAGAACACGGGGGTATGGAGCATGGGGAGTATTGACCATGGGGAGCATTGACCATGGTCGAGTATGGGGAGTATTGAGCATGGGGAGTATGGAACACGGGGAGTATGGAGCATGGGGAGTATTGACCATGGGGAGTATAGAACACGGGGAGTATGGAGCATGGGGAATATTGAGCATGGGTGTATGGACCATGGGGAGTATGGAGCATGGGGAGTATGGAGCATGGGGAGTATGTAGCATGGGCAGTGTGGAGCACGGGGAGTACGAGTATGGAGCATGGCGAGCATGGGGGGGGGGGGGGGGGGGGAGGGGGGAGTACGGAGCATGGGGAGTATGGAGAATGGGGAGTGTGGTACATGGGGAGTATGGAGCAGGGGAGAGCATCGGTACGCCCTCATTTAAAGAACGTCCAATTTTCTTCAGGGTTTTCAACAGCCTGGGGTGCCGGAGTTTTCAAAAGATGTTTCTGACGTGGGAAAAGCAGATGGCCGTCACACTGACACATCACAAAGAAACGGCTGAAAATACGTACGCTATCGCTGAAATACGTACGCCTATAACGGCTGAAATACGTACGCCTATAACGGCTGAAATACGTACGCCTATAACGGCTGAAATACGTACGCCTATAACGGCTGAAAACGTACGCCTATAACGGCCTGAAAATACGTACGCCTATAACGGCTGAAATACGTACGCCTATAACGGCTGAAATACGTACGCCTATTACGTAATTAACATTTCCCTATTTCTTGTTTTCTCGAATCGCAAAACGACAGTGCGCCGTTATCTTCAGAACATGCAGGCAATTTCTTAGTGCCGGCAATTTGCCCCGACATTCCTGCACGTCGGCTGCAGACATTCATACTCGTTCACACACACACACACACACACACACACACACACACACACACACACACACACACCACTCACTCACACAACACACTAACACACCACACACACACACACACACACACACACACACACACACACACACACACATTACTCACACACTAGACCATGAGAGAGAGAGAGAGAGAGAGAGAGAGAGAGAGAGAGAGAGAGAGAGAGAGAGAGAGAGAGAGAGATTGATCTTTAATACGCAAGGATGAAGATTATATGCCAAAGCCTAGTCCTACAGTCTGTCCTTTCATGCATACATTATTTCAACACATATCATTCATACTGACAATTCAACATAGCAACACTGTAATCTAATTCTACAATGGGGGAAGAGAGAGAGAGAGAGAGAGAGAGAGAGAGGAGAGAGAGAGAGAGAGAGAGAGAGAGAGGAGAGAGAGAGAGAGAGAGAGAGAGAGAGAGAGAGAGAGAGAGAGAGAGACTTTTGGACACTTTGACACTTTCATTGTTTATTGTCATTACCAAAAGGTCTTATGACAAGGGGGGTAACAGGGTAATAAGACATTCCTCCTCCTTTCATTGCAAACAGTATAACCCAGTTATTCTCAATCATCAATCAAAGCAAACAAGCCACATACATACACCGCGCATGCATGCTCACGCACGCGCGCGCGCGCTCGCACAACACACACACACACACACACACACACACAACACAGCGTGCGGCGCGCGCCACACACACACACATATACATAGAGAGACAGACAGACAGACAGACAGACAGACAGAAGAGAGAGAGAGAAGAGAGACAGACAGACAGACAGACAGAAGACAGACAGACAGAGACAGAGACAGAGAGACAGAATATGCGAATGCGAATGTTTTATTCAGTTTAAGACATTACTGTCCGAATTCTCTTATTTGCTTCATAAATATACATGGCTAAATTCAAAAGTGTATTCTCATTCCGGAAATTACACGGTTCGGTGTAATATTTAGATTGAATAAGTTTTATTCTAAGATCGTTCAGAGCAGGACAGAAAGACAAAAAATGTATTTCATCTTCTCTTGCTCTATTACAGAGTCGACATGTCGATTCATTTTCAACAACACTGGCATGCGATGTCAGACACGCCAAATCTAAACTTTGTTAGTGCACATTTGATAAATCTAGTCATTTTTATCCCAATATAAGGTTCTAACATATGTGTTGATTCAAAGAGTTTATAGAGAGCAAATCTATCACTATCATACATATGGTCATGCCAGTCCTGCCACCTGCAATCAATAATCCTCTGTTTAAAACAATTCTGAAATTCTGATATATTTTCTACACCTTGGTTATCCCAAACAAATCCATATCCATATGAATTCAAACACTGTCGAACATGAGAAGCCCATGTCCTTTTACCACTATCATCTAATCTTAACAGCACCCTGTAACCTAAAGGGTATCCTGTCGTCATTCATTCTTGTTAACCTGAGCTAATATTTTATACATTTCAAATAAGAAGTTAAATAAGTTGGATATCTTCCAAGTTCACCATAAACCAGACCATTGGGCGTCCTACTGTCTACATTCAAACAGCGCTTCAGCGTATACAGGCAAACTCTTTCAATTAAGGCACCTTTGTCAAAAGCCCATACTTCTGCTCCATATTGTAAAATTGGCTGTATCTGTGAATCAAATTTACTGTGAATTTTGTAAAAACACTGAACGAGTTACACTCTAACTTGTACAAAATATGAAGAATGCTGTTGACTGCCTTTTTCGCTTTGACAAGCAAAACCATAAATACTAAGGTAAGCATTAACCACATTTATTCTCTCACCCCCATAAGTCCATTTTTCAGTAAGGGCCAAATATCCTCCTTTACGAAATACAACAATGTTGGTCTTATTCATATTAGCATTTAAATCTAGTCTGCCTGTTGCAGAATACAAATTATTTAGTTGTCTCGAGGAGCAACCACTGATACTGAAAGCTAATTAGCATTATCAGCAAAAAGCAGCATAAAACAGTTCTAAAAGGTCAAAAGTTACTCAATGACGGCCATTTTCAATTATTTCCAAGGCTAACTCGTTAATAAATAGGGGAAATGACATCGGACTACAGACATCTCCTTGCTTGACCCAACTGGTGCATTTGACAAATTCTGATAATTTTGAGAGAGAGAGAGAGAGAGACAGAGAGGAGACAGAGAGAGACAGAGAGAGACAGAGACAGAGAGAGTATCAGTGGCAAAGTCGGGAAACATAGTGAGAACGAGCACACAACTGAATGTCTTCTTTCCATGGGAAAAGATCATGTGAACTGCAGTGTAAGCCCCTCACATCCCGTCCATCGCCCTGTCCCACCTCCCCTGCTCGTTCCCTACCTCACCCCCGTCCTCCGCCAACCCCCGCCAGCGATCCCTAGACCACGTTTGAGACGAGGGGGAGGGGGGGGGGGAGACAAACACGCAGGCCAGGATAGATCTGATGGGAGCATACATGGGGCAGGGAAGGAGGGGAAGGGGGGGGGGAAGGGGAGTGCAGGGGGGGGGAGGGGGGAGAGGTGTTCGAAAGCATAGGTAAGCTGCCCGTATACCTTCATGAGCGGTGAAATATACCACCTATACACGCCCCCACATACATGCATTCACTACACACACACACACACGCACACACCCACACACCCACACACACACACGCACACACACTCACCACACACACACACACACACACACACACACACACACACACACACACACACCACTCACTCACACACACACACACACACACACACATCATGCATGCACGCACGCAAACGCACACAGAAGCAAGCACGCGCGCGCGCGCACGCACACGCACACGCACACACACACACACGAACTGACTTCCAATCATTCGTTGAATCAGTCAGGAGGTAAAAACGAGAAGTTTGACTCTGTAGCTGACAAACCGTATCTGGACAAGTATTCTTCCTGAATCAATAGTAATGATGGTATTCCCAAGAATTGAATAAAACAGAGAGAGCTGTCCTTACTGCACCCCCAAGTCCTCTTCCCTAATCCCCTTCTCCCTCCTCTCTCTTTCTTTCTCTCTCTCTAACATTGCAACAAACATTTACACATTTATTGTCTCAGTAACGTGACTATTTGATTAAAAATGGTAACACATTCATTTATGAATTTTCTGTAGGCCATAATTTGAATACGCCATCTGAACACGTGACCTACTCACCCACTACTTAAACCACTCACCCCAAATCCCACTTTCACCCTTACTTCCTCCCCACCTACCCCCTCTCTCTCTCTCTCTCTCTCTCTCTGTTTTTGTTCTCTCTGTCTGACTACCCACCAGGTCATTACTTCATTGACGAAGTCTGCTTGTCCATATCAGAATTATAGTGTGCTTATGTCGATTTTGTCAGTATAAATAATACGTATTGAAATGATGCATTCATGACAAGGACAGATTGTAACACTTGGCTTCGGCCTAAAACCTTCAGTCTTGAGTATTAAAGAGCAGTCAATCAATCAATCAATCTGTGTGTGTGTGTGCGTGCGTGCGTGCGTGCGTGCGTGCGTGCGTGCGTGCGTGCGCGTATATGTGTATGTGCGTGTGTGTTGGCAAAACCTATTAAATTGAGCTTACCAACTGATCCAAGAACCAAGAAAGTGGCATTCTCCCTCCCCTGTATTTTTATGGTCAAGTAGTTAGAAAGTCTGGATTATTTCAACATGTGTGTGTGTGTGTGTGTGTGTGTGTGTGTGTGTGTGTGTGTGTGTGTGTGTGTGTGTGTGTGTGTGAGGGAGAGACGGAGAGAGAGGGGGCGGGGGAGGGAGAGGGAGGGAGAGAGAGTTTCTCTTAAATCACTTAGTAATATCAAACATTTTAGTGATTTATATCTACTTCCTAAGAATGACAGCTAACATTTCTAACAAACAACACAAACCTGAGCAATGTTGTCTTTCAACTCTTGAACCAAGGCAAAGGTCAAAACATTTTACATTCTTTACCTTGGTTCCTGTCGCTCACCGAGTAGTAGGACTACTAAGTTTCGTTGGGAAGTATGATATACAGTTAATGTCTTTTTCCTCTGCACATGTCTATCCCGTATTGTCATCAAAACCAAACCAATTGTTCATTGACTTTCATTAGACCAGGTCCGTGTTGAGGTCTGAAATTCGTGTCCTACATGAATTAATTCAAGCCATCTTGCACTTTGTGAAACATGTGAACCAGACGAACGGGTTGACAGAGGCATATACAGACTTGGATTCAGCACTGGCAAGTTCAATCCTGGTACTGATTTTTTTTCTCTCGGTCCGGTGACTCAGAAAATGAGCAATACGAGTTGGGACTTTGAAGGCGCTTTCCTGACATACGTCTTCACCACACAGTCCAACAGCTTTCCCTTGAGAAACATAGGAGGGAAACATAACTCAAGTTTGAAGTGTGACGTGAAAGAGTTGGCTTAAAACTAGGGAGTAAAAAAAAAGCTGGAGGAGCAGCAAGAAAATACAAGCTCAGTTACCAGACCATGAAACGAAGCGCAAACACAACTCCTTTCGACCTATTAGACCTTTCAGGCAATCCAGACTAAAACAAGCAAAACAAAAAACAACCAAGAAGAAAAAAAATAGCTGTATCCAGCGAGAAGGAACTGTATTGGACAGAACTGGAGATCGAACACAGACAAGACAGGCAGCAGGCAGCACCACTGACGAACTGGACAGAGGCAAGAGGACAGACAGATGAGAACAGCAAGCGGCCCGTGAAGAAACAAACAACACAAACGAACAAACAAACAATCACACCTCTGTTTTACCTGTCAGAAACTCCTTTTTCTCCGCACTTAAATGCTGAGCTGTCTTACTGCCCGAAGAACAAGACACTGAGGCTCACAATCACCCGCTTTACGTGGCGGATCCGAGGTGGCATCGATTTTGACACCAGATCTTTAAGCTTTGCCTTCGATTAGCACGACAGACAGCACTGTTCACCCTGCTCTGCCCGCAACCCACTGTCCGATTCAAACCGACGACTCACTGCCGTGAGCCCTTCCCTCCGGCCCACGTGACGCTGAACCCCACGAAAAGCCAGCAGTGTCCCACAGCTCCGAACCACTGTTCAGTCCATGCACTGTGTTGCCACGTCGTCAAACCATTCAACGACTCCCCCTGCCCCTCCTCCGTTTATGCGCCGCGCTTTTCAAACCGGTTTCTATTCAAACCGCTCACTGGGAAGAGAGAGAGAGAGAGAGAGAGAGAGAGAGAGAGAGAGAGAGAGAGAGAGAGAGAGAGAACTGTATGAAGAAATCGCACACCTGTGCAGGGAAAACTCTGCTATTCCTGACGTGCTGTATCAGCATGTACACCGTCATATGTGCTGTACAAGCACGCGTATGTGAGCACACACACACACACACACACACACACACACACACACACACACACACACACACACACAGAGCCGTATATAAAGAGATACACACACACACGCACACACACACACACACACACACACACACACACACACACACACACACACACACACACACACACAGAGAATGATTCATGTCATCTTTGAAAAGGTTCTCTCACTGGATAACCATTTTCCGCGTGACTGCCCGTGGCACGCTGTTCACACATTGCCGTTTTACGAATGACTCATGGCTGCTGTTGCAGTGCAAAATGTCATCCGTACAGAATGTCACCCCGACAAACAAATTGTGCCGATGTTTCAGTACAAAATGTTACCCAAATACAGAATGTCACCCCAATACAGAATGTCACCCCAATACAGAATTTCGTCCCCATACAGAATGTCACTCCAATACAGAATGTCACCCCATTACAGAATGTCGTCCCCATACAGAATGTCACCCCAATACAGAATGTCACCCATTACAGAATGTCGTCCCCATTGAGAATGTCACCACAATATAGAATGTCGTCCCATACAGAATGTCACCCCAATATAGAATGTCGTCCCCATACAGAATGTCACCACCATGCAGAATGTCACCCCAATACAGAATGTCAATCCAATACAGAATGTCACTCCCATACAGAATGTCACTCCCATACAGAATGTCACCCCCAGTATAGAATGTCACTTCCATACAGAATGTCACCCCAGTAAAGAATGTCACTCCCATACAGAATGTCACCCCAGTATAGAATGTCACTTCCATACAGAATGTCACCTAAGTAAAGAATGTCACTCCCATACAGAATGTCACCCCAATACAGAATGTCAGCCCAATATAGAATGTCACCCATTACAGAATGTCACCCCCATACAGTATGTCATCTCCATACAGAATGTCACTCCCATACAGAATGTCACCCCGACAGACAATCTGTGCTGGTGTTTCAGTACAAAATATCACCCCAATATAGAATTTCACCCCCACACGGAATGTCACCCTGAGAAACAATCTGTGCTGTTTTCGTACAAAATGTCACCCTGATGTAGGTGACATTTTGTACCGGTAGTTCACAAGTCATGTGTACTGTGGAACACATTGTTGCCATATGTGAAGGAATGACTTGATAACAGGTCTGACAGGTTTTTTGACGTACATGTCAAAAGGTGGAGTAGGGAACTTCTGAAAATCAGCCATGTCTCCATCCTGCTGCCAAGGACGGCTGTTGTGGCACTAACTGATCCGCCAGTGCTGACTGGGATTAGGCACTAAGTCGCCGTTGACTTGGTTTTAAAGAATATGAAAGACAAGCACCTGATTTAAGCACAAAATATAATCTTTGTTCGCATAAAACGAAGAA
>CM065739.1:46832169-46839669 GCA_033310375.1 Conus canariensis
GACAGGGCATCACCCTATTTAACAGCTCTCGTGCATATGATGCAACCAGTATCAGTACCACATCTTATCTTTGCTTTAACACAGTTATACATACTTTTAATACATTTATAGATTTTACCTTTAATCCCATTGTTATAAATAACAGGCCACAGCAGTCTTCTTGAATCAGAATCGAAAGCCTTTTCAAAGTCTGTAGGAGCTACGCATAACTTACGATTCCAAGAAAACTGCTTTTGTACTGTTGGTAAAAGAGTGAACATTTGATCAATAGTAGAATAGCCTTTCTTAAAACCAGCTTGGTGTTCACCTGTAATATCATTCTGCTGAACCCACTCTTGCAATCTACAATTAATGATGGAACTATAAAGTTTACTACTACAAAGATATGCCTCTTTTATCACCTGATTTTTTACCGACTCCTTCTGAAACAATGGCAATATGATAGACTTTGTCCATCTTCTAGGAAATATTCCTTGATCAAAAAGTGCATTAAAGAATCTTAGACGGAAGTGAACCAGAAATTTACCTCCATGTTTGTACAATTCGCCAATAATTCCATCCGGCCCTGCTGATCTGTTTTCAGCTTTTTTTTTTAATCGCTAACAATACCTCCTCTTTCGAAATTGGGCGATTAAAAGTATCTATGTCATCATCAGCATCAATGATTTCTTCTTCAGTATTCAAGAAACTTTCTTTATCGTCATCTGTATGCAATAATTCTGTAAATTGTTGATGCCAGTCATCAACAGATATTTCATTATGCGCTTCTTCACTAATATCTTTTGCAGATTTTTCCAAAATTCTCGCTGACTATTTACTGACTTTACTAAATTCTCTAACAACATATTATTATGCTCTTTTCTTTTCCTTTGCAGCATCTGTTTGTATTCTTTTCGAGCTCTACAAAACGTGTTACAGTCTGTGATTTTCTTCGTTTTCCGAGAAATCCTTAAAAGTATCCTAGCCTTTCTTTTAGCTGAAGAGCATTCCAAATAGTACCATTCATCATTCTTTTGTCTCTCATCTATTTTCATTTGTTTCTTCATACATCAAGCGTGACACATGTGCTGAACACGTCCAGTGCAATATTAACATCAACTTGAATCAGACCAACCGCTCTAGCTATCATTGATGCAGCAGACTCACTATTCATTTGATCACAAAATATATCAGCATATTCGTCTTGCCACACAAGCTTCTCAACAATCTCTATCTTTTTCTTTGCAGTTTTTGTAGGCATATTACTGGCATGGAAATATACACTGAATTCTAGAAGTAGATGATCTGATTCGACGTGTTCATTAACAAAGAGAGTACACGAGGAATGTATATGAGCAAACAAGTCGTTGGAAGCTATGTAATAATCGTTTATACTATTCACCTCTCAGAAATGTATGTGAAATTACTTTGGAGGTCACTATTACATACACCATTCAACATACATAGATCCAATGCTGTACACAAGTTTAACAAGAATTTCCTATACTTGTTCAAAATTTTATCTTCGGAGTGTCTGTTTGTGTTATTTGGGCCACTATCTGTTTCAATATTAAAAAAAAAACCTGTTTGTATCAGAACATAAATGCTGGGAAATGTCAGCCGTTCTAAATCACCAGCTGACAGTTCATGTACACCATGCATGTTAAGCAAGACATGGGCAAGACCGTCCTCAAGATCGTACATATGATTGCCGATATAAAAAAGAATAGTATGGTGAATTTTCTGGCTGCAAGTATGCACATACATATAAGACATCTTTCGATAAGCCGAACAGATTTTTGCAAATAGGAACAGAAGGATGTTATTACGGTCAGTATGCACTTCTTGCACATATCATAACAATTCTATCTTTATAAAACACATAACTCCACCTGAACGCCTTCCATGTTTAGTTATCTTAACTGCAAGTTTACAAAATACTTCATGAGGACTAAAAACCGTAGATAGAAAATTTCAACAAAGGTTACTACAAGGCATGCAAAATCGAATGACGCTATATACGAAACGAAATCCTTATCACTTATCTTTGACAAGCCATTAACTTCCAACGTAAAAACGGACACATTGCTTATTCATAGCCAAGTTATTCTTTTTATATTGAACTTCGTTCATGTCATCACCGACATTCCCAGCATATAACTGGACATGTGGTTCTTCATCTTCACCCATTTTATTGGTTTTCTAATTTAAAACGTTACACAAAGGACTGACACGCGCGTAGCTTACAGACAAACATCCACTGCATCCATTACAAAATCTTGTTTATCAGACGTCACATCATTTACACGGACTCATTTCATCCAGCATATTATTGTTATAACAACAACAACAACAAACAACAAACAAAAACAAAAAAAAACTTTGTCTCTTTGACTAAGCCACTCTTTGAACGAGAATTGTTTTTGGTACACTCTTTCATCATTCAAAATAGATATGTTATGGTAAAACAAAGCGCTATTCGACGTTATATCTACATAATGGTCAAACATAGTACTATTTGAGGAGTCGTTAGTAGTTGAGGAGTCGTTAGTAGTTATATCACACATCATCAATGAACATATTAACATTATCTTGTGTTTTATTTGGGGACACATGAAAATCGAGAAACACATGGTTTGAATTTGGTTGTCAGTGTGTAGTGCGGACACGGCTGTGTTGACCACCTCATCCCGAACAGCACGTGATGTTTTAACCTCGTGTCCGATTTCTACTTGTTCCCACTGCACCCACCCAGTTTCAAAGTTATTTTTATTACTACTTTTTTTCAACCACACATCTTACCTCACCAGGCCGCCATTTTCCTAGTCATCTTTTTTAAGATTACCGTCCTGATCGACAGAGAATTTTTGTCCATCAATAATCAAATGATCGTAGACCATGGCCATTCTTTTGTTGTTCTTTTTGGCTTCTTTTAGGTGAGGCACCAACTTTTTTTCGAATTTCCCTAACCCGCTGAGAAAAATCCTCCCCTATGAAGATTTCGGTTCCTTGTAATTTACTCCTGGCATTAAGCAGTTTTTCTTTATGATTATGAAAGGTGCAACATCCAATAATAGGAGAGTCTGTCTTTCTATTCAGTCTGTGTAGTCTGTCAAATGGTATGTCTTCTGTCAGATCCAGTTTGTCCGTTATTAGGTCCTGAATTAAAGCCTCACACCCTTGTCTAGTTTCATTCTCTCTTCGACGAACACCGTGAAAAATGACATTGTTCCTTTTTGAACGACACTCGAGATCATCTGCCTTTTGCTCTAATTTCATCACATTTGCAGGGAGTCTTTTGTTTTGTTCTCTGAGCCTTTAATGATCACATTTAAGGTCTGTAATCTCCTGCTTTAACAGAGAAACATCCTCACGTAAATCCCGTGGCGTCTCTCTCAAATTGGCTTTCATTCCATCGAACTTACGGTTCAACATCTGCGATAGAAGGTTCCGCAGGCGTTCGGGACGGCGAGGCACTGACTGCATGCGAAGATCCACTGGCACTGTTCAGTCGTGTCTGCTTAAGACTCTCCTCCTTGCTGCCTGTTCTGGGTCCTGGGTTAAGTTCAATGTCCCCACAATGCTGGAGTAAAATTCCATGGAACAAAAAAGACAGGATCAAACCTAGTGCGACACCGTCCTGCCATCTTTGGAGTTTCAGTGTCCGACAAAACAACGAGACTTCTTTTGTACGTCAAAACATAAATGCCACAAAAGTAAACATAAAAACACCACAAACCGAACGAAAGGACAAAAGGCACCGCTGGCATCTTGATGACTGCAGCACAGGAAATACCATTAAAGGCCTTTGACTTGAAATACTACACTTCGATGTCAGAGCGACTGACAAACGCTTTCTACACTTCAAAAGCGGAAGTCGAATCCCCGTCCATCGCGCGCATGAGAGAGAGAGAGAGAGAGAGAGAGAGAGAGAGAGAGAGAGAGAGAGAGAGAAGAAGACAGACAGACAGACAGACAGACAGACAGACAGACAGACAGAGACAGACAGAAAGAGAGAGAGAGAGAGAGAGAGAGAGAGAGAGAGAGAGACTGTGTGGAAGGTTAACACATATAAACATATAGTACAAATATACATATAACACAACTCTGTTATACATACATAGAACGGTACAGAAAATTCATACATACTTATGGACAAAGATCTTTCTCTTTTCAACACCGACATGGAACAGACTCTCTGACAACCCGTGGCAATCTGATTACCTGGCCTCTGTTAAGTCTGGCCTTAATAATCATCTCTGCTCTCGGCAATTGATCTGGCAATGGTATGTGTATTCAGACAGTTTGTACTACTGCACACGTATGGTAAGTTTGACAAGTGTCTATGTATTTATGCGTGCGTTATTGTAGAGAAATGTGTATATGGGTGCGATTCTTTGTCTGTTTTCATATGCATAGGTCGTCGAGAACATTTTTGTATGAAACATGTATTATTGGTATAATGTGTTAAGTAGAGCTGTGTGCATGTAGGCATGTATTATATTATTATTATCATTATCATCATCTTTGTTGTTGTCGTTGCTGTTGTAAAATACCAACAGCAATTTTCTGAATAGTATCAACTGCCGTGGCGAAGTGGTTACAGCCCTGGACTCCTGGCTGGAAGGTCGTGGGTTCAATTCCCATCAGAGCCATTTATGTCTGGGATTTTTCTGCCCCGACCGGTCCCTACCCAGAATTGAGTTTGCACGGGTTCGGCTGGGAAGACTGGGACCATAGAGTCGAGTTTCATCCACTTGATGAATGAATCTCTTAGAATGTTGCTCAATTTTTCTGACTAGCACTAAAGGTGTCTGCATCTCTCTGACCTGGTTGACACCGGGATATTTTATGAAAGGAAGCGTAGAGTACAGCCCTGTCTTGCGGTCTCAGACCGAAATGGAAATCCGTAGCATCATCTTCCGTATCGATCAGCATTTAAAAAGCCTTTCATTCTGTGGCCCTTCATGCCCTGCTTTCATGGTGACCTCAGTTTCGATGTCCTCTCAATGTCTATGGTCCTACTTTGATTTTGTCGTGGTCACCGGTATTGGCAAGTGCATGAGGGCTGTCGCTGGACGGATGTGGTGGCGCCCTCCGGGAGGAGAGCTCAATCATGCCGGCTCTGTGACTAAGCAATTATTGTCGTCAGTAGGGGCTTAGTAGGTGGTGTCCTGCGTATGTTGGATCAGAACAGGCGCCACTGAACACCACCGAAGTGAGTCGGCAGCAGTGCAGTGTCTCTTTCGGTGGGTTGCCTCTTGACGATTTGACATCAACTGTCTGTGGATTGCCGGTGTCGGGGCTGCGGTGGGCCGGGCCGGGCTGTGGTTGTGGACGGGGGTTCGGAATGAGCGGCGTGGGTTCAATACCACTGAAGTGGCACAGAAGATGGACTGGAGAAAAATCTAAGTAGTGTGCTATGTAACAATGCACTTGCTATTACATATACATACAACAGTTTCATACACACGTACCGTACAGTATCTGTATACAAACATGCATCTGCTTACTTTTCTGTCTACCTATCCACCGACCTCCTCCTTCTCGCTAGGCACACCAACCCGTGATGCCAGTGTAGCAGTGGACAGAGACATTTCTGTGGCAGTGAGGCCAGGCCACGTGCAGGCCGGGTGTCACGGTCGCTAAGCCGGACGGCCCTACCACCCTTACCCACGCCTATCACACACTAGGTCAGACAACACAGCACACTAACACAGTTTTACAATCACGCACGCTTCTTTATTTCACACACACTCCATGGCGCCACCACTCACGCACATCCACAACTGCACACAAGTATCCCAATTCCCGCTGACTCACCCTACTCTACGATAATGACCCGGAAGACCCTAACCTAACCTAAACACCAGTTGCGGTATATTACTGTGACCTGGGGACACAGCGATAGCCCGCACACGTGGTGACTAACTACTAGGGACAAGGATTTACCAAAGGGACTCTAATCTCTTAACTACTGCTACCACCCACACCTCTCCCCAGGACTCACCCTTCTCTTTTAACCCGGGACCACTACCAAACTGGTCGCTGCGTCCCTAAGGGAGGCAACGACAAGTACCCTACACTGTGCCGGCCACTACGTCCTAAAAGGAGGCAGTAGCTAACACCCCTAGCCCTACTGCCTAACGCTACACCCCTTCTACCACAAACATGGGACAACCCATCCCGGCCCGGAAAGCTCCAGTCCTCGGCGCTGTACGTGGCCCCTCACAGGCTGACACCTCCCCGGAAGACTCTGCACCCCGGCGCTGACCGTGGCTCCTCCGCGGGCCGACACCCTCCCCGAAGACTCTGCACCCCGGCGCTGACCGTGGCTTCCCGCAGTCTGACTCCTCCCTGCGATGGGCACGACACCCAACGTACACACACCAGACGCCCTCTCGACGGGTCCGGGGCTCGAAGGACGCCTCCACCTCTGAAGGCCCCGCCGGACACCAAGGGTGGAAAAAGGCCTGGTGCAGCGCCCTCTCACAGGACGCCTGAACAGGGACGAGGAACCAGTACCGGAGAACTCCCGGAAAAGCACCGGTAGCCGGAGGAGAGCTGCCCCACAGAAGGCAGACGGCCTGGGTGGTCTCCCTCTCCCGGGAAAACAACAGGTACTGGAAAGCGCCGCTCACCTGCCGGCACGCGGCAGTAGACTGCGGTGATCTGGCCCCAGCCTCAGGATGGAACAGGATACCTGCTGACACAACTGTAGGCCCCTACTGTAATGTTGCTACTAACCGAGTCATCAAGGCACATAGGCTACTTGGTAAAGCTTTAACTCTCCATCTCCCTTGCCTACTTCCCACTCGGGCATGAGAGTGACCCCTTGAATTTCGAATACATCCCCCAAACCATTACTCACTTTGGGGCTATCAGACCCATTTCCTGCCAACCCTTACAACAGCAGTAAAACAATATTCTCTCTGAGCCAATCCACGCTATTACATATGAAATTATGAATCACACCCAAATCTCGGAAAAGAAAAGAAAACTAAGCGATCCCAATGCGGACTTCACGGGTCCCCTTAGGACACACTAAATAATCTAGGAAATGGGCAATTTCACAAGGAAACGTCTCCACACAATAACCAGTAGTAATGCGAATCTCTCAGAGAAAAAACTTATCAATTTCATCGGTTTACAGTTCCAGCATGTTCACACAAGAGAATCGGCTCGCAGCCACAATCCTTTACATTCTTACCCCTCTTTGCACCGTCAATTATAATCATATATCCAAAACATCATGATTTGTTTGCCACAATTTCCATCCAGCACCTCACTCTCATGTCATCTCTTGTCAGATAACCCAGTGGTTAATCCTTGTTATGCCAACACAACCACACTTCATACAATATTACCTGCTGCACATCATCCGTTTTTATCCTATCGACTGCTAAGCTACTCGTCTTAACCCGTAGAGTGCCTTTAAGCCGTCAGCTGACGCCGCATTAAAAATGCTTTCCCAGTGCCTATGGGCCGTCCACTGACGTCATGCATTTTTCTTGAATTTTC
>CM065739.1:46844669-46869669 GCA_033310375.1 Conus canariensis
TGACACAGTTTTTATTACCAAGAGCAAACAAGCCCTGTTGACAAGGGGGTTACAATAACTGCATTAACAAATTGCGCCAAGTATCTGCAATTGAAAGACATAGAATTCAAACAATTTAACTAGAAATTCAAATCTATAGACGGCAACCCACACCTACACGGATACAAATATACTGACACACACAATGCACGTGCGCACGCACGCGCAAAGGCGCACACGCACCCATACACACGCGCACACACACAGGCACGCGCGCGCGCGCGCGCGACCGCCACACACACACACACACACACACACACACACACAATCGTTCACTAGAATGTTAACATTTTCTTTTTTCTTTGAGACTGTATACTCATAATCAAAATTTCCACTCAAGTGTTCCCAAGGAGGCATCATTGGAACTGTGGGGAACTCTGGAATCGATGTTAAATCTACATTACACTTAGACATAAGTTCAGCGGTATAATTCATTATTGGCTGAATATATGAGATGTCCTTGGCTCTACTTGGAAAATCTTTATTCGAATTTACAAAAATATCATCAGTAACTGAATTTTTTACTGACAGGCTTCGAATCACATATTTGGCTACTTCTAGACGTCTTTGCTCCGATAAAGGTAAGATATTCGCCGCTTTGTAGCTCTTATATGTATTTGTTGTACAGGAACTCCTAGACCTAATTTAATAGCTTTACTGTCAATACTTTGTAACTTTTTTAAAAGATACTTTGGCGCTGAAAAGTAAACCTCTTGTCCATACTTTAACTTGGAGCGGACAAGAGCCAAAGAAAGATGCAAAAGGGTTTTAGTATTTTGACCCCAAGGTTGGCAATTAACAATTTTAAGAAAATTTAGTCTAGTTCTAGCTTTAGATAACAATTTTTCTATATGCATTAAGCTTAGTTTTGGCGTTAAAAAGACTACCAAAAAATTTACTGATTTCTGATATTGCAACAAAGTGCCATCTATATTCAAGGATGGGAGTACAGGCGGATTTTCTCCATTGTTAAACAACATTAAACAGGTTTTTTCACCTGATAATTCAAGCCCATTTTCTTTTATATGTGCCGATAAATTGTCCAATTCATATTGGTATGACTTCTGCACATGAATAATTGACCTCTTCTTTGTATTTTTTTAAAAACTAGTATGTATCCATATTGCAATGTCATCAGCATACTGAACTACATGGATATGTTTGGACAGCGCAGAAGGAAGATCATAAAGGAGAATTGAAAACAAAACTGGGGCAATAATTGATCCTTGGGGATACCCATATTACTGTACCTGAAGGAAGAATACATCTTGTACATATATGTCTGTCCATTAAAAAAAATTATGAAGGAATACATGTTGCTGAAATACCAATTTTTTTTAGTTTATAAAGCAGCCTAGCATGCCAAACACTGTCGTAGGCTTTTTTAACATCAAAAAATGTAGCCAACGAAAATCGAAAATTCTTATCCTAATCACCTTAAAATCTATACTGATGGTTCAGTTATGGACACAGCTGATAGCGGTTCTGGTTTCGTTATTCCAAGTTTGAATATAAGAAAACATTTTCATCTCGGAAAGGGATTTTCAATATTCACCGCAGAACTGTATGCTATACTGATGGCTTTATTTTGTGTGCATAGTACTCCAATATCCTTTTTTTAGTGTGCTGTTTTGTGTTGATTCAAAGTCTGTTTTGCAATCACTGCAAACTTGGGATTGTAAGGCCAGAAATGATTTACTATATGAAATAAGGTACCTGATACACTGTATGATGTCTCAGGGTATAATCGTAGACTTCTGTTGGATTCCTTCACATTGTGGTCTCAGTGGGAATGAAATAGCAGATAATCTAGCTAAACTTGGTGCACAAAACTGTTCAGAATGTGTGCTAAATTTGCCATTACATCCTTCCAAGTGTGAAATACTATTCAACCTGGAACAATACGTTTACAAAACCTTTTTCTGTGAAAAATGCTACACACTGCCTAGCTGCTCACGCCATCTGGCTAAGATTATCACAAAATCAAGGCTGAACACATGGAAGACCAAATTTTCTCCTGAAGTTGTGTGTGTCTGTGGAAAATTCATTTCTGTGCATCACCTTCTATTAGATTGTCCAGTTTTAATTGAAATGTATAAGGCGAAAGGTATCAATCTTGACAAATATGAAAATGAGAGTCAAGTTCTGTCTGACTCATGCATAATTGAGTTTGCCGCCACTTTAGCCAGTTCTGAGGTAGCTAGACTATTATGAGGTCCTTAACTGATATGCTGTTTTCTTTTTCATAAGTGTATACAGATGTATGTGTTGAAATGACAAGTGGATTTTTTTGTTTTTGTTTGTTTGTTTGTTGTTGTTTTCCGTCTAAAATCATCTGCCGGATGAAAAGACGTAAAATAAAACCACCACCACCACCACACACACACACTCACTCACTCACTCACGCCGCACATCTGAGTAATCCATTGTTTTCGACCATCAAGCCATGAAAAATACGTAATAAGCGCTAACGGTGAATTCATACCTCGTCACACATTTCAGCTCAACGATTTGTTCGTGATGTTCTTTCTTCGAAAATCACTAGCTTCTGCTACAAATCTTGCAAATGATATGCTTTTTTGTACATTCTTGCTGGATAGAATTGCTATGAGATCTTTTCTCTGTGTAGCTTGCTCCCTGAAAATTTTGCATTTACTTTGAATATCTGCGTAAGCAGGACAATCAAAAACAAAATGTACTTCGTCTTCACCGTTGTTTCCCTCTGCACACATGGGGCATGCTTTATTGTCCGATGTTTCGAACCATGTTTTTGTTTGCATTGAGACCCAGTGCTCTAGTTCGAAATTTTGTTAAGTTATATTTGTGCCATTTATTTGTAACAATCCGTTTCCAAATTACTTTTAAACGAGAAAAAACATTCATATTTGTCGTTTTCATCCATGCTGAAATGCCAGTTTTGTCTGTAATAACAAATTAAACGATCCCTAAATTCAGATAAAAAGTGTGCAGTATTACCTACTCCCTGACAAAGCCAAACAATATCAAAACCATTTTCTGTTAGTATTTTCTTTACACGAGACATCCAATTAAATTTTCCTATATCGTGTTGTAGCAAAAGCATTTTATACGCTTGACTGCAGAGTCTGGTCGTAGGTAAATGAACTAATCTTCGCCAGTATTCAACTGATTTGACATAAGTTTGTATAAACAGAGGATATCGACCACATTCATCATAAACTATTTTATTTGATGCATGTAACGGTACACGCATAACACGCTTTACTGCGTAAGTATGGACTTTTTCCATGTGGGCGTTGTCCAATAGGCTCCACACCTCTGATGCGTTATGTCAGAATTGGTTGTATCTGGGTGTCGAATAATTTCCAAAACAAAACCCAGTCATTTGAATTCAGTCTTCTCATTGTTCTTAAAATCTCAATGACCCCTTTCTTTCCTTTCCTACACATTTCCAACCACCATCTATGTAAGCTTAATCTTGTAGTGAAAATAATCCCTAGATATTTATAACTATTTGTCACTTTAACTTTTGATCTGCCGTAGAATCATCTTTCACGTTGTGCTAAATACCCACCATTTCTAAACACCATGATATTCGTTTTACTTAAATTTACTGTCAGTTGCAATCTATCAGATACCTTTTTTAAAGCGTCCAACTGATTCTGCAAACCAACAGGTGTATCCGAAGGAGAACAACATCATCAGCAAACAACATTAAAAATAGCTCAGTTGCCCCTGGTAACATTTGAATCCCATGTTTCCCATTCTCTGAAATATCTACTGCAAGCTCGTTAATAAAAAAAATTTAAAAAAAAAACAAAAACAAATACCTGGGGACTAAGCAGACATCCTTGTTTTACGCCACGTGGACAATTGAAAAAATCAGAATAAATGCCTTTTTCACGAACACATGCAAGGACAGAATCATACATTCCTCGCACAGCTGCACACTTCCCATTTACACCACTTTTCCTTAAAACATTCCACAAGACATTTCTATTCACAGAATCAAAAGCTTTCTGGAAATTAACAAAGGCAACATACAATTTTGTCTTTTTAAACAGGTATTTCTGGACTAAGGCATGCAATGTAAATATGTGGTCTATTGCGCTGTAACCAGATCGAAATCCAGCGTATTCTTCTTTCATTTTCTCCTCTCCTTCTGCCCATGCAGTTGATCTTTTATTAAGAATAATACTGTGTGTGAATTTTGCTTAGAACACTTGTCAGTGCAACGCCTCGGAAATTATCTGGATTGTTGTTATCTCCTTTTTTGTGAAGAGGGATTATCATCGATTTTGACCATGCCTCGGGAAAGATTCCTTTATTGAACAGCGAGTTAAACAGAGTTATTATAAAATCAATAACAACATAGTTGGCACATTTGAACATTTCACAAACAACCTTATCCGGACCAGCGCTTTTGCCACATTTCATATGATTTATGCTGTTTAGTACCTCACATCTTGTTATCACATTGTTAAATAATGGTTGTTCTGTACATAGATCTTCATTGTCTACCTCTATATTTGAATCTTCGGAATCCTTGTTAAAGCCATTGAATACTTTTTTTTTTTAAGTGATCATACCACTGCTGTGAGGTAATTTCGTCATAGATGGCTGGTTTTCAACTAATCGATCTTATTGTTGACCAGAATAGTTTGGGGTCATGAACTGGTTTTCTTAGCTTGTCTAATCGTTTCTCATCGAATTCTCTTTTCTTCTTTCTTTTCATTGTTTTGTATTCTTTTCTTTCCTTGACATGAAGTGTTTTACGTTCTTTTTTCGGTTTACTTAATTCAGCTCTTTGATGTTGACCATACCTCTGCTGACCATACCTCTGCTGACCATACCTCTGCTGACCAATGCTGACCATACCTCTGCTGACCATACCTCTGCTGACCAATGCTGACCATACCTCTGCTGACCATACCTCTGCTGACCATACCCCTGCTGACTATACCCCTGCTGACCGCTGACCATACCTCTGCTGACCATACCCCTGCTGACCTTACCCCTGCTGACCATACCCCTGCTGACCATGCTGACCATACCTCTGCTGACCATGCTGACCATACCTCTGCTGGCCATGCCCCTGCTGACCATACCCCTGCTGACCATACCCCTGCTGACCGCTGACCATACCCCTGCTGACCATGCTGACCATACCCCTGCTGACCATAGCCCTGCTGACCATGCTGACCATACCTCTGCTGACCATGCTGACCATACCCCTGCTGACCATACCCCTGCTGACCATACCCCTGCTGACCATGCTGACCATACCTCTGCTGACCACACCCCTGCTGACCACACCCCTGCCGACCATGCTGACCATGCCCCTGCTGACCATACCTCTGCTGACCATGCTGACCATACCCCTGCTGACCATACCCCTGCTGACCATGCTGACCATACCCCTGCTGACCATGCCCCTGCTGACCATGCCCCTGCTGACCATGCTGACCATACCCCTGCTGACCATGCCCCTGCTGCTGCACCATGCCCCTGCTGACCAACTGCCCCTGCTGACCATGCTGACCATACCCCTGCTGACCATGCTGACCATGCCCCTGCTGACCATAGCCCTGCTGACCATGCTGACCATACCTTTGCTGACCATACCCCTGCTGACGCTGCTGACCATACCCCTGCTGACCATGCTGACCATACCTTTGCTGACCATACCCCTGCTGACGCTGCTGACCATACCCCTGCTGACCATACCCCTGATGACCATGCTGACCATGCTGACCATACCTTTGCTGACCATACCCCTGCTGACCATACCCTGCTGACCATACCCCTGCTGACCATGCTGACCATACCTTTGCTGACCATACCCCTGCTGACGCTGCTGACCATACCCCTACTGACCATGCTGACCATACCCCTGCTGCCTTTCTTCCTGTCTCCGGTGTTATCCTGTCAGGTTAACAGTCCTCTCTCCAACACCCTTGACAGCAGTGGCATCCCTGCCTGCTGCATCACTTGCTAAGATCAACATAGTACCGTGCTCATCACCTCACCGGGCTCTCCAAGCCAGGAGACAGAACTACACACAGCGTCAAACTTGTGAGGAATATCATCATTATCTCCCATTCATTTTATCAGTAAGTCGAGGTGTAGTGGCTTCTTCGCATGTCTGTCTGTCCGTCTGTCTCTGTCTCTGTCTTCTGTCTGTCTGTCTGTCTGTCTGTCTGTCTGTCTGTTTTTCTCTCTCTCTCTCTCTCTCTCTCTCTCTCTCTCTCTCTCTCTCTCTCAAACATAGTTAAACAATTCGCTATTTATTTATATAAAGCATTCAAGAAGCGAAATATGTACGTAACATAAAAATACAAAGATCAGTTTGCGACATGATTTATAATGTATATCCCCATTCTAAGGGGCTATGGCCTTTACGAATAAAACATTTGAGTCTTCAGTCGCTCTCTCTCTCTCTCTCCTCTCTCTCTCTCTCTCTCTCTCTCTCTCTCTCTCTCTCTCTCTCTCTCTCTCTCTCAGTGTGGGGCCACTTCACACGTATTGCTGACGTGGATCACCATGATCCTATTAGTGCCATCATGGCCCAGTGTATGGATCATTCTATTGTTTTAAAGTCTGTGGCTGCTTCTCGGAATGATATGCAAATGCACAAAATGTAGAACAATACAAAACATGAACACATAACATGACATGACTTTGACAGCTTTGTACACCTACACATTACAAACACATATACGACTACACACACAACAACAACAACAACAACAACAACAACAACAACAACAACACAGGGCAGTCCATGCATGCATATTACAGTTACATATGAATATTTTTAGCAGTTCCATATCACCTATGTATGTCTGAGAGAGAGAGAGAGAGAGAGAGAGAGGAGAGAGAGAGAGAGAGAGACAGACAGACAGACAGACAGACAGACAGACAGACAGACAGACAGACAGACACACTGATAGAGGTTCACCATGTCTATGGCACAGCATGATGACAGGCGGAGCCCATCTCTTTCCTTCCGGCGCCTTAGCCTTCTCTGGCCTGAGTCAGGTCCCCAGTAACTGCTGAGTGGACAGAGGGGGGCTTCAAGTCGTGAAAACGACACACACACACACACACACACACACACACACACACACACACACACACACACACACACACACAGAGGCACACACATACGCACGCACACACGTACACACACACACACACCACACGCACACACGCACACACACACACACACACACACACACACACACACACACACACACACAACTTCAGCGGCATACAAGATCTTTCTCATGATGGCAGGAACTGAAATATAAAACAATTTAGTCCAGACTTTGACCACTCCATGACACATCGTGCAGCCGGCATCTGGACATGAGACATGGCATAAAGAAATGAAGTGAAATAACTTGATAAGGGAGGCTGGTGCCTCGTACGCCAGCTATGTGGCATGGGGACTGCTCATGATTAGGCTTATGTGTGAGCCATTAAAAACATTTCATAGTTCAATATTTTCAGGACAGCAGCCTCTTGTGGGAGGGTGCCTTACACGTCATACAAATTTAACGAATAATGGCGAAAAACAGAATCAATGGTATCACATCATATCACATGTGTAAGTGATTCCAGCATACGTGCAGTCTGAGTATTGCAACTTCTCTGCTACCAGATCAGTGACGTGTTCCACACGAACTGAACGTGAATGCGTTTGAAAACATCTGGTCAGACTCTTTCTCTCGCCTCCAAATGCCTATTGACCACTCCGAACTTGTTTAAAATGACATATGTTCCCCAGTCTCTATGACTGAAGCTACAGGGGCCTCCAAATGACATGTTCCCCAGTCTCTATGAAGCTTTAGGGGCCTCCAAATGACATATGTTCCCCAGTCTATGACTGAAGCTGTAGGGGCCTCCAAATGACATACGTTCCCCAGTCTCTATGACTGAAGCTATAGGGGCCTCCAAATGACATATGTTCCCCAGTCTATCACTGAAGCTTTAGGGGCCTCCAAATGACATACGTTCCCCAGTCTCTATGACTGAAGCTTTAGTGGCCTCCAAATGACATATGTTCCCCAGTCTCTATGAAGCTTTAGGGGCCTCCAAATGACATATGTTCCCCAGTCTCTATGACTGAAGCTTTAGGGGCCTCCAAATGTCATGTGCATACAGAAAACGTGATTCCAATTGATGAGCATGCGGTAGTTTCAAAACCCATTTGTCACAAAGCTGATGTATCAGTTAATATATTATAACCCAGTATTGAACCTTTGTACATGGCAAACAGTACTTGTGGCACAATTGAAGAATTAGTGTACTTTTTTCTTTTTTTTTTTCTTCTTTTTGTGGGGCTCCAACAGGATCATGAACAACGGTCACACAGACCTTTTTTTTTTCTTTTTTATTAGGAAAAATTAGTTAATTCTCTCTCTCTCTCTCTCTCTCTCTCTCTCTCTCTCTCTCTCTCTCTCTCTCTCTCTCTACCCCCAACCCCCCAACCCCTCCCCCGACCCCCCTCCCTCACACTTAGTGTTTATTTTCTCGATCGTGTTTAACAGTTTGTCATTACTGTGTGCTCTCTCCGCCCTAACCCTCCCCCCCCCCACCCCCCCTCACACTTAGAGTTTATTTTTCGCTCGTGCTTAACAGTTTGTCATTACTGTGTGATGACTCTCACTCTCTCCCTTTCCACTCCCCCCCCCCCCCCCAACTTCCCACCCTCCCCTCCCCGTAGCGTCCCGCTCGATGGTGAGAAAGTGCGTGTCAATTTATCGTTTGTCTTGTATGAAAAAGAATCATATATACATTTTTAAAGATGCATATTCATAGATAGTCACACATATGTTTCTCCGATCTTAAACGAACAAACAAAAACATCCTAAAAACTAAACTAAATTTTTTTTTTAATAACTAAAAGAAACCCTGTCGTCAGTTCTCTCTCTCTCTCTCTCTCTCTCTCTCTCTCTCTTGATCCTTGACCTCATTGCAGATAGGTCGGTGGCCTTTGCAATTAAAATTTTCCGAGTTCCGAGTTCTCTCTCTCTCTCTCTCTCTCTCTCACCTGAATGCTATGAAGTCGTGTCTTGTCGCTCTGTGTTCTTCCTGGAATTAGTGAACATCAAAGTAAGTGAGCATAGTGATTTTTGAATGCCTGATGTATGATATATCTGTCCACTGTTATCACATAATCAATTAGTACATCGGTAATCACCGGTTTTATTATTATTAGAGATACTGAAGGAATTCCAATTGCCATACCGTAAACAGTGATCACGCTGCATTGCGTAGGCCTACTGTAAGGTCAGTTGGAGTCAGCGGTTTGTGCACGTGCAATACGTTGTTATACGTTGTCTTTTTTTTAACAGACAATTCAGGTAGGGTCGGCCATAGGCGCCTAAAAAGAAGCTAAGTTTTTCGTGTTATATTGTTTTCTACAGCGTACTGTATCTTACAGAATGTGAAGTGTGACTTAGTAGCCAGCGGTCCGGTGCCTATGCATACATACGTGTGTTTGCTGTCAGCTGATATGGGCGGAAATGGGCCTGACAAAACGTAAACAATGGAACAGGCACCTGCTGGTCAAGACAAAAAACTTCAACCGACTTCTGACCCACTACAGAAACGTTTCTCCTGTTCGGTTAGGGAATTGTCAGTGTGGAGGAACTCGTTGTTTTATCGGTTTTCTGGAATTTCAGAGAATTCAATCAAAATAGAACTCTCAGACTTTATGGATTAGTTACCCATCCCTACCTGCCTTAGTAATAATAATAATAATAATAATGATTTCTTATATAGCGCTTAATCAAACGAATTTCTCTAAGCGCTTTACAAAGTCATACTACATTCACCCTTCTCATATACAATAATACACCTTACACCCAACTACAAATACTATTACTACAATAACTAACAAATCCTAATCCTACCAATGTGACATTCACTTATTCTTCAAATATCACTACAAAAACTTAATCCTATAACGTTCAATCATACAACAAATACATATAATAGAGAACATACACATACGCTACATTTGAAAAGGCCCAGACGGCTGTGAGTTAGGTTGTACCCCCCCCCCCCCCTCCCCACAGCATTGACTAATTATGAGAAAATAGATGGGTTTTAAGTTTAGACTTGAAAGAAGAGATAGAATCTGAATGTCTGAGACAGTCTGGCAGTCTGTTCCACGTCGCTGGAGCTTGAAAAGAGAAAGATCTTTCACCAGTAGTAGTCCTGAAGCGAGTCATTCGCAGAAGGCGGTCGTCAGCACAGGAGCGTAGTTGTCGAGAGGGGGTGTAGATTTTAAGGAGATCTGAGAGATAAGAAGGTCCATTTTCAAAGAGAGCAGAGAAAGTGAGAGTTGAGATTTTGTACGAGATACGGTTTGAGACAGATAGCCAGTGAAGAGAGTGGAGGAGAGGCGAAATGTGATCATATTTTCCTGCTCTACAGACGACTCGGGCTGCATGATTTTGGATTCGCTGTAATCTTTCTATCAGGTATTTTGGAAGGCCGGCCAAAAGTGAGTTGCAGTAATCTATTCTAGATAAGACAAATGCACAAATGAGAGTTTTTGTAGCATCTGTAGAGAGAAGGTGACGTACAGAGCTGATTCTTCTTAGTTCTAAATAGGCAATCTTGCAAATATTTGAAACCTGTTTCTCAAAGGAGAGGGATTGGTCAAGTATGACCCCTAGACTGCGGACAGAGGTGGAGACAGAGACAGCACAGTCATTGATAGTGACAGTTGAAGGCAGAGAAGGATGGTTAGGCTGTTTTGTCACGAACATGAGTTCCGTCTTGTCGTCGTTTAGTTGTAGTTTGTTGGTTGTCATCCAGTCCTTCAGGTCTGCAATGCAGCCCCGCGTCCGAGAAATCAGTGAGTCAGTTTCAGCAATGGGAGCCGACTGATGAAGCTGAGTGTCGTCAGCAAAGCTTTCATGCGACATGGCGTGACCACTGATGACGTCAGACACAGGACTAGCATACAGCACAAAAAGGACTGGCCCAAGTACAGAACCCTGAGGCACACCGTACCTAAGAGAACTGTCTGAGTATCTTCCCTGTACACACACTGTCTGAGTCCGTCCAGTCAAGTAAGAGATAATCCAGTCGAGAGCTGTGTCTTTGAATCCAAAGGAAGTTTGAAGCCGTGAGAACAAAATATTATGATCGATCGTGTCAAATGCTGCAGAGAGGTCTAACATCGCTAATAAGGAAACATTCCCATCGTCAAGCCCGCAGAGGAGGTCATTGACTATACGGAGGAGTGCTGTCTCACAACTATGGCCTTGTCTGTAAGCAGATTGATGAGGATTCAAAAGGTGATTCTTTTCGAGATGTTCTAGAATTTGTTCCAAAACGATCTTCTCCAATAATTTTGATAGAAATGACAAATTTGATACAGGCCGATAATTCTTTAAAACATTTTTATCTAATGAAGGTTTCTTGATCAATGGACGTACCACTGCGGACCGGAAGATTTCAGGAACGTGACCAGAGGACAAAGAGGTATTGATAACATGAGTAAGATGGGGTAGGACATCATCAATGCACTGAAAGACAAGTTAGTGGGAATGGCATCAAGTTCACATGATTTAGGGCTGCATCGCAAACAAAGTTTTTTGACATAGTCTTGACTAACAGGACTAAAACAAGCCAAAGGAGGTCCACAGTAAACTTTGTCATTCAGAGGATGTACAGGTGCAGTAGAATCTAGCTTTTCACGGATAGTGTCAATTTTTCCATTGAAAAACTCTAAGAATTTCTGAGGGAGCTCTTGAGTTTGGAAGATGGTGGGAAGGGGGGAGTAGCTGACTTCGCCTAGGAGACTATTTGTGACATTAAATAGTTGCTTGGCCGTATTACAGGCCAATATCTTTGAAGAATAGAACAAAGATTTTGCTTGATGAACAATGTCAGTAACATGATTTCTCGCAGTTTGATATATTTCCCTGTGCACAGTCAGTCCCGTGGCGCGCCATCGCCTCTCAGCCCCCCTCCTCTCCTGCTTGGCCTCGGACAACTCGGGACCCACTGTGTTGTGCCATTGACACAGTGAGCGATCAGTGATCAAGCGCCTGCACACTGGAGCATGCTTATCAAGCATGGCACGGAGGGCAGAGGTCAGCTGACAGGCCGATGGCTCGCTCGGTATGGCCGTGCTCAGATCAGATTTGAAAGCCTCTATATCGATAGCAGAAATTTTCCTAACTTCCTTGAAAGTCTTTGGAACGGCGGGCCTAACGATATCTAATTCACACTTCACAGCATAATGATCCGATGCTAGGTTATCGTCAACGGTTGAGGATTTGAGAAGATGATCACTGTCTCTGTAGACTACCCAGTCTACTATGTTACCCTGTTTGTTCGTCATTTCATTCACGGACTGCTTCGATTCTACGTGAATGGATCGAAGAGAATCACGCTTTCCTTCTACTTCACCAGACAAGGCGCAGGCACCTTACTGTGCCAGGGATCTGACTGTAGGCAGTGGGACCAGGAAGAGTGCCGGGTGCTCCCAGACTTGGTGACTGAGTTCTGTCAGACATGATGTAGGCTACAGCATCTGCTGTCTGAACTGACTCGTCTTCCTATCTGCTTTGTTCAAGAGGCGTTTGCCATCATCCAGCCCTCAGCACCTGTACAAGACAACACACAGTTAGACAGCCCGTTTGTCCAGTCCCCAGGTCCTGTGATTGCTGCCAGTAGTGAAGTAAGTGATGATCAATCAAATATGGAAGATGTCTCTGGTTTCAGTACGCACATGTCCTCAGAAGAGACTGACACTGGCACTGTAGCTAGCTCCCGTGTTGACACTCAGCCTGCACAGGTCACACCCACTGGGACTGAAGGGGAGTCTTTCCATGTCAAAGGCACTCAACGTGACACACCAAGTGGTCAAAGCAGTGCTTCACGCAAGAAGCGTAGTAAACGTCAGAAACGTCCGAAAAGACTGTTTGACAGAACCACCAGCGACAAACTTCAGGTATTGGAGGACAATCAGGACACACTGGCCGCTGAACTTTCTGAATATCAGAACAAACTTATTTCATATCTAGAAGAAACGAAAATAGCGATTAAAAATGAAAGTAAGCATTACATCAGTCAAAAAATGGAAACTCTGCTAGAATCAATGGGTCATTTTCAGAAACGCTTCGACAGCTTAGAAAGCCAGTTAAATACTATCTGTAAGGAGAATCATTCACTGAAGACACAATTAGGAACCCTCCAATCTCAGATAAAAATCTCAGATTGAAAAGGCTCGAACTACCACCACTTCCACTCAGTGTGACACAGAAGACATCCAGCTAGCGGAAGAAAGTCTCTTTCCTGATATCCGCGATCCTTCAACTCTAAGTGATGAGGAACACCCACGTGACATTGCACATAGTCCTGAAATGTGTACAAACAATACATCCTCCTCCAGGACATCCAGCAAAATAGCCCTGTTACACACCAACCACCATCAACACCTGTATCTACTCACAATTCCTTTCAAATCTTAGGCGAGGACAGTGCTGACACTATTGAACAGAAATGTGACCAATACGATTCTAGTATACTTGAGGGTAACACAGATACTGATCAAAACCTTCACCATCAATCCGTCACCCAGAACAAGTCCCCAGCGCAAATTTTACGTGAGATAAAGATTCCTGGGTATTTTTCTTCGGTCCTCATAGGTGACTCTGTCCTGAGGTATATTGATCCAAGACGTCTTGGTAGTGAGGAAGACAGGGTGTTCAAACTGTGTGTTCCCGGGATGACAATGAAGGATTTGATGCAGTGGCTAGGCGCAATACCAAACTCACCCACATCCAGCATGTGATTGTTCCTGTAGGGGTCAACGATTGCCCCGCTGGCCCTGTGCCCATGACACAGTGGACAGAACTTATCAATCTCCGCAAGATCTCCTTCCCTTCAGCTGTCATCACCTTCAGCTCCATCGTCCCAGCACGAGGACGTCATCCTTTTAACAACTCGATCTTTCCCTCCGACAGAACCCTGCGCACAGCCTGCATTGCTGCTGAAATCAACTTGATCGACAGTCATGATACATTTGTTACTAAGAATGGTGCCCCAAGACGCACATATTACAAAGATCCTGTTCACCCCAGTCTTAAAGGTACTGCAAAACTAGCCATCAATTTTATGGAGTTTTTTGCCACGTTTCTCTCGTCAGACCAACAGCCGACATAGTGAAGGCGGCCTTTCGTCACAGCGACAGCCCGAAAGCGATCGGCAAATGGAGCAGCGGCCAGATGCTTTTGATAGCACCCGGCACGGTGGCAGGGTAAACTCACGCCCTGAGTTTGGTCAGTGTTCAGGACATGGTGGCTATGCGGCTGGCGCCCCCTCCATCTCTTCCATGATCCACTACCCCATGCTGCCGTCCCAGAGACAGGGAAGATGGACCGACCCCAGGCTACACCAGTCTCAACCTGAGGACGCCGTTCCCGTTCGACGTGTTCCGCAGCAACTGCGTTACGACGCCGACGAGACCTGTCAGCCTCCCATCAACAGAGAGCCTGGTCCCTCACTGCAGCGTTACGACACCACTGAGGCCTATCAGCCTCCCTTCAACAGGGGGCCTGTTCTTTCACAGCAGCTGTATACCGACGTGGGCGAGGCCTTCCAGCGTTCGATCTCCAGTCGGCCTCAGGACAACAGGACTGTCCCGGTACATGAAGCCAGCCGTGCTCCCTACCCCCTATTCCCCAAGCAGTCCCAGGCCTCACTCCAAGGACCCTGGTGTCCCTCCGTTTCATACCCACCTCCCACTTCTCAGAATCCCCTTCTAGCCACAGAAGGCCACTGGAAGACTGTCCCACCAAGCTGCCAGCGAAGTTTCAAGAACGCAGTGGCAGCTGTGCCTCCACCCTACCGCCTGGTGTGTTGGAGGTACGTCCCAACAGACTGGAGAGTACGCCCTCCAACTGCTGAACATGGCGTCACAGCTCCTGAACCAGTCAAGACTTCAGTAGTTTCATATACACCACCCTGATTATATGATTGTCAACATTAGAATGGGTGGAAACTATGTTGTTTGTGGTGTAGTTGTACACACACACACACACACACACACACACACACACACACACACACACACACACACACACACACACACACGTGTTGCCCAGTTGAGTACGTCAGTTGTAGCACAGTAGTCTGTCAGTTCGTTCAGCAGAATTATTGGGCATAAATTTGTAGTATTTTGTGATTACCTTCAAGGAGGTCTGCACAGAACCTGTTATATTTTTGTCAACCATGGGAAAAACCTCTTGAATATGTTTACAGATAAGAAGTAATTCTGAAAAATTGCTGAGTTGAATGTGTTTCAGTTTATGGTTTGATCGTTCAGTTTTACACATCAAGGTCAGTTTCAGAAACAATTTACGACAAAAGGTTTCAAGTTAGAAAGACCAGTACTTACTCTCTCTCTCTCTCTCTCTCTCTCTCTCCTCTCTCTCTCTCTCTCTCTCTCTCTCTCTCTCTCTTACGCTTTTATGTGCCATTTTCGACTGAGTGTAGCTTTTGTTTCAATTTGACATAAATTCATTGTGAAATGGTGGCATATGTGAAAGAGAATATCAGATACATTTGGGAAAGCTAAATGTTTTTAGTGTTTTAAACATGAATATCCAATATCCTTTTCAAAATCTACATATAGCCACATCGCAGGTATAATATTCTTATATGAATAGGGTATATTATTGTTAGTGCATTATATGAATAGGGTATATTACTATAAGTGTATTATATGAATATGAAACATCCATCTTGAATTGTCACAGATATATCTATGTCAAATCGATTCTGTTTGACTTCTTGCATAATCATAGGCAACACACGTTTTCTTTAATAAAATGTCTCACTTGGAATGACATTTGGCACATGGCCCCTCTCAGGATCAGCTTCATTCTCAGATCTGCATATGACCTTCTGCCCTCAAATGCAAACCTGGTGAAGTGGGGAAAAACAGACGATCCTGCATGCCCCCTCTGCCATGAAAAACAAACAGTGGAGCATGTTCTAAGCTCATGTAAAGTAGCCCTGGCTCAAGGAAGGTACACATGGAGGCACAACCAAGTGCTCCAAGAGATTGTACAAGTAGTCTGGGCTAGTACCAACACCACAAAAGGGAAAATCAGGACTCCAAAAGCACCCGCAATATTCTTCACGGCAGGAGGCAGTAAATCATGGCCAAGAACAACAGTGCCACTCGAAACATGCAGGCAGAGTCTGCTGGACGGGGCAGATGACTGGGAGTGCACTGCAGACCTCCCAGAATGGAAGAGTCACCCAGAGATCATCAGCAAGAGTGGCATGAGACCAGACATAGTAGGCCACTCTCAGTCAACCAAGCAGCTGATCATGATCGAGTTCACGGTGCCATATGAGAACAGAACGGAGGCAGCTCAAATCTACAAGACTGAAAAGTATGCTGATCTGGCAAACAGCCTGAGGAGAGAAGGCTATCAGGTCAAAGTCCTCACTGCAGAAATTGGAGCTAGGGGGTTTGTAGGAACTTCTGCATACAGCCTCATGAAACAGCTCTCAGGTGCAGGGAGGGAAAAAAACTAGAGCCCTGAAAGCAATTGCAGAAGCGGCAGAGAGGTGTTCAAGCTGGATCTGGTCAAGGAGGAACAAAAGTGAACTTCATAAGGCTTAAATTTCCTACAAATATCCAGTGGCTCAGTGGTTAGAGTGCGAGTCATTAAGTGGAAAATGAGCATGTCCAGAGGGTCATGGGTTCGAATCCCAGCCATAGCTCGTCCCAAGATGGGAAAAAAGGGGCAGCAGAGGGACATCCGGAGTCGTGAACCGGGTGTGGCCCAACCCCCCTAGAGTGTCAGGAGATAAGGGCCGAAACACTTGCTTGAAGGTGGCTTCTCTTCTGAGGACTCTGTTGCCACGCTCTCCACGAGGTTCTTTCTACTGCAGGTTTGTCACCTTTGCTAATGATGTGACGATTCCTTCCCTCTCTATACAAGACAGTTCCATGTTGAAGCCTGCGCTTTTTGCTCTGATAATAAATAAACTATCTTCACACACACACACACGCACGCACGCACGCACGCACGCACACACACACACACACACACACACACACACACACTCACACACACACACACACACACACACACACACACACGCGCGCGCGCGCGCGCGCGCGCGCGCGCATAACTTGGTGCTTAAGGCGGCTTGTTGTTCTTTCTGTTCTTTGGGACATCTGTTGCTTCCTCATATATAAACGTTCCTTGTAAATGGGCTCTGCTTCATGCAAACTATGGATGCCCTTTACTAAATCTTTGGTATCATAATTAACAGCAGCTTCTGTGTATACAGATTCAAAAACAAGTCTGTGCATGGCTAGGGGTGTCTTGATTTGTTGAAAAAAAAAGTGACATCTTGGTCTAGGTCATTTTGACCTGAATCTAGGTCCCTTGAATTCAACCCTTAGTCCGGTTCACCAGGACTTAGCTTAGGGTCACATGACTTATACTTAAATTTACCTTAGCATGACTCATTCTTGGAGTCTTTTGGCCTTACACCTCAATCTGTGTCACCACTATCCAATTGTGAGTCAGTTTGATGTAAACGGAGAATTTCTAGACGGGAAGACCTGTAGACAAACAGAGACATAAAATGGGGATGACATGTGAAGACTGGGCATGTTATGTTGAAGTCATTCGTATGATATTAATCATTGTCTCCCCACCCCCCCCCCCACCCCCACCCCCACCCCCCACCACCACCCAAAAAAAAAAAGAGAAAGAAATTGGGAAGAGATAATTAATAATGCCGTTTACCCCTCCGTCTTGGATGCCAGTGTGAGTTACACCTGGAACAGTCCACCAGACCATCTGCTTCCTCTGAACATCCACTAACCGCTGGTAAGTCTGACTGTCATCTGTCATCACGTCACAGCTGGTAAGTCTGACTGATTGTCATCTGTCATCACGTCACAGCTGGTAAGTCTGACTGTCATCTGTCATCACGTCACAGCTGGTAAGTCTGACTGTCATCTGTCATCACGTCACAGCTGGTAAGTCTGACTGATTGTCATCTGTCATCACGTCACAGCTGGTAAGTCTGACTGACTGTCATCTGTCATCACGTCACAGCTGGTAAGTCTGACTGACTGTCATCTGTCATCACGTCACAGCTGGTAAGTCTGACTGACCATCTCTCCCTGCCGAGAGTGCTGATTAAGGATGTCCTGATTCGTTGAAAAAAAAAAAAAATGGACGTCACCTTGGGCACATGGACAGACATGACGAGGGAAGAAGTCCTGGTGCAGGTGGGTCAGTCACCAGAGGTAAACGACGTCAGAACAGGCTACAGTTAAAAAAAGAATGTGTAGAGAAAGCCTAACTTTTAATTTATTTCGCATCAGATTAATCGTTAAAGTATTTGGCTATGCTGAGAACATTAGGCATCCTATTATTGAACATTCAAATAAGTCGAAAGTCAAGATCGCGCCGTAAGAGAAACATGTGAACATAGCCTATACGGCTGTCATGAATCCCAGTCACGCTCAATACTGCACATCAAAGGTTAAGGTCATGCCCATGTTCCATTCTAAGATGAGCTCTTGCAGGTGATGCTGGCTTTGCTGTGCTCTCCTGTTAGTTGTACGGCTTTGGCCACCTCCTTTCTGTTGTTTGTGTGCGGCTGCGGCGGTTGCGGTGGCAGGCAGTCTCTGAATGGAACTGGCGTGTGGCATCGGCAGAGCAAATGTCGTCTGCTCCCAACCTTTCGCCAGGACATAATACACGTTTAATGTGTGTACCTGACTTCGATTTTCTCCATGGCTGAAAAGCCAACAACAGGTTTTATGAGCGACGGCTCTTCGTATGTGAAAACAGATCTGAAGACAGGGGACAGAGCTGAATACAGGAGACAGAGCTGAAGACAGGAGACAGAGCTGAAGACAGAGGACAGAGCTGAAGGCAGGGGACAGAGCTGAAGACAAGGGACAGAGCTGAAGACAGGAGACAGAGCTGAAGACAGGAGACAGAGCTGAAGACAGAGGACAGAGCTGAAGGCAGGGGACAGAGCTGAAGACAAGGGACAGAGCTGAAGACAGGAGACAGAGACAGAGGACAGAAACAGGAGAAAGAGCTGAAGGCAGGGGACAGAGCTGAAGACAGGAGACGGAGACAGAGGACAGAAACAGGAGAAAGAGCTGAAGACAGGGGACAGAGCTGAAGACAGGGCACAGAGCTGAAGACAGGAGACGAAACTGAAGACAGGGGACAGAGCTGAAGACAGGGGACAGAGCTGAAGTCAGGGCACAGAGCTGAAGACAGGAGACGGAACTGAAGACAGGGGACAGAGCTGAAGTCAGGGCACAGAGCTGAAGACAGGGGACCGAGCTGAAGACAGGAGACAGAGCTGAAGACAGGGGACAGAGACAGGGGACAGAGACAGGGGACAGAGCTGAAGACAGAGGACAGAGCTGAAGACAGGGGACAGAGACAGGGGACAGAGACAGGAGACAGAGCTGAAGACAGGGGACAGAGATAGGGGACAGAGATAGGGGACAGACAGAGGACAGAGACAGGAGACAGAGCTGAAGACAGGGGACAGAGATAGGGGACAGAGACAGGGGACAGAGACAGGAGACAGAGCTGAAGACAGGAGACAGAGACACGGGACAGAGACAGGAGACAGGAGACAGAGACAGGGGACAGAGCTGAAGACAGGGGACAGAGACAGGGGACAGAGACAGGGGACAGAGACAGGAGACAGAGACAGGGGACAGAGACAGGAGACAGAGACAGGAGACAGAGACAGGGGACAGAGACAGGAGACAGAGACAGGGGACAGAGACAGGGGACAGAGACAGGAGACAGAGACAGGAGACAGAGACAGGGGACAGAGACAGGGGACAGAGACAGGGGACAGAGCTGAAGACAGGGGACAGAGACAGGGACAGAGACAGGGGACAGAGACAGGGGACAGAGCTGAAGACAGGGGACAGAGACAGGGGACAGAGACAGGGGACAGAGCTGAAGACAGGGGACAGAGACAGGGAACAGAGACAGGGGACAGAGCTGAAGACAGGAGACAGAGCTGAAGACAGGAGACAGAGCTGAAGACAGGGGACAGAGACAGGGGGCAGAGACAGGGGACAGAGCTGAAGACAGGAGACAGAGCTGAAGACAGGAGACAGAGCTGAAGACAGGGGACAGAGACAGGGGACAGAGACAGGGGACAGAGCTGAAGACAGGAGACAGAGCTGAAGACAGGAGACAGAGCTGAAGACAGGGAACAGAGACAGGAGACAGAGCTGAAGACAGGGGACAGAGACAGGAGACAGAGACAGGAGACAGAGCTGAAGACAGGGGACAGAGACAGGGGACAGAGACAGGGGACAGAGCTGAAGACAGGAGACAGAGCTGAAGACAGGAGACAGAGCTGAAGACAGGGAACAGAGACAGGAGACAGAGCTGAAGACAGGGGACAGAGACAGGAGACAGAGCTGAAGACAGGGGACAGAGCTGAAGACAGGGGACAGAGACAGGGGACCGATCTGAAGACAGGAGACCGAGACAGGGGACAGAGACAGGGGACAGAGACAGGGGACAGAGACAGGAGACAGAGACAGGGACAGAGACAGGAGACAGAGACAGGAGACAGAGACAGGAGACAGAGACAGGGACAGAGACAGGGGACAGAGACAGCGGACAGAGACAGGAGACAGAGACAGGAGACAGAGACAGGAGACAGAGACAGGAGACAGAGACAGGGGACAGAGACAGGAGACAGAGACAGGAGACAGAGACAGGGGACAGAGACAGGGGACAGAGCTCAAGACAGGGGACAGAGACAGGGGACAGAGCTGAAGACAGGGGACAGAGACAGGGGACAGAGACAGGGGACAGGTCAAAACAGGGACAGAGACAGGGGACAGAGACAGGGGACAGAGACAGGGACAGAGACAGGGACGAGACAGGGGACACGACAAGACAGGGACAGAGACAGGGGACAGAGACAGGGGACAGAGACAGGGGACAGAGCTCAAGACAGGGGACAGAGCTGAACACAGGAGAGAGAGAAGGATGCAGAGACAGGGCACAGAGCTGAAGACAGGAGACATGTGGCGTCCTTGGCTGAAGACCGCCAGCTGAATGGAAGAAAGTGTCGTCTGCTTCCAAGATGACACTAAAGACAGCTGTACTGTAAGTACACGTGTTTGTTAACAACCGTAATTCACACACCGGTTTGTTTACTACTACAAATCTTACATATCTATTTGTTCACAATTATAATTCCCACATGCCTGTTTCTTTACAATCATAATTCACACATGCCTGTTCGTTTTGTTTACAACCATAATTCACACTTGCCTGTTCGTTTTGTTTACAACCATAATTCACACTTGCCTGTTCGTTTTGTTTACAACCATTATAACTATAACTCACACTATTTATCTACCTATCCATCTTTCTATCTACCTATCTATCTATCTCTATCTATCTATCTATCTATCTATCTATCTATCTATCTATCTATCTCATCTATCTACATGTATAGGTAGATATAGACATAGAGAGAGATGTGTGTATGTTTGCATGAGAGAGAGAAGTGTGTGTGTGTGTGTGTGTGTGTGTGTGTGTGTGTGTGTGTGTGTGTGTGGTAGAGGGAGAGAACAAGGGGACGGTAGAAAGATATATATATATATATATGTATACACACACACACACACACACACACACACACACACACACACACACACACACACACACACACACACACACGAAAGGCCTAGGAGCAGGCAATACATGTAGATCTGCCTTCGAGAGGGTTTGCAATGGTTCCCTCATGCAGCTAGTGAAGGCTTTTCATATTCATGATATATGTTTTCCCATTTTCTTCATCTTCAACCTTTTTTCTTCTTTTTTTTTTTTTACATTTCAAACCTTTGCCAAGTCATTACTATAATGATGAAAGAATTGTTAACCTGCACTTTTTCCCCCACTACTTAATTGTTCAGCATTAAAAAAAAAAGTATATATATATATATATATATATATAATATAGAGAAGAGAGAGAGAGAGAGAGAGAGAGATGCATATGGATTGTTCACATGTGTATGTGTCTATGAGTATGCATACCTGGATGGTGGAGATGGTGTTTGGAGTATACATATTATGCTCTACATGTGATGTTATTAATATGCTATATATGTACATGGGGTGTGAATATGAATAAGGTGGGATGGGGAAATTGGGGGAGGGGATGTAGAGAGAAAGGGATGGAGGAGAGGATGGGGGAAAGGAAAAGAGCTGGAATGACTCAAACTAAAAAAAACTAGTTTGAGCATACCCCCAGCACCATCTCCACCATCCAGGTATGCATACTCATAGACACATACACATGTGAACAATCCATATGCATCTATATGTGTGTGTGTATGATGTGTGTTGTGTGTGTGTGTGTGTGTGTGTGTGTGTGTGTGTGTGTGTGTGTGTGTGTGTGTGTGTGTGTGTTTTCCCCTCGTACACACCCTCAAGTGCCCCCTTCCAAGAATAACTCTCCTCATCTAGCACTCTCTCACTTTTTTACACACTCTCAAGCGCCCCCTTCCAAACATAAGACTCCTCTACCACTCTCTCTTTTTCTCTGTCTCTGCTTCTGTTTGTCTTTTCCCTCTATCTGCCTCTCTTTTCCCTCGAGGTGAAATGGGATCGGACACTGAATTTTCCTTTTTCCTATTACACACACACACACACACACACACACACACACACACACACACACCACACACACACACACACCGTGTGCGCGCACGCATACACACGCACACAAACACACACGCGCGCGAGAGAGCGCGTGCGCAGACACGCACGCAATCACGCAGGTGCGCGCGCATACACACACACACACACACACCGCACGCACGCACGCACGCACACACACACACACACACACACACACACGCGCGCGCGCGCCGCGCGCGCGCACACACACACACACACATACACTCACAAGCTGTTCTTCAAGCTTTAGAATCTACAGATTCAAAAAAATCGTGCTGAAATCATATCAGAAATTAAACTACTTATTCACAACCTTATGTCAAGAGGTATAACAGTTAATTTTTGTTGGGTTCCTTCCCATTGCTTCATATCCGGAAATGAATGGGCTGACAGGATTGCTCGAGCAGGTGCAAACAATTCTGACAATACGGCTACTATTCATGTTCCCTTGAACTTACATGAAGGATATTCTCTCTTACAAAGAGCCTCTTGTAAATTTGAGGAATACTACAAAGAAAGTGTTCTCCCCCGAATACACAAACCCGACTCTTCTATACTTTGTTGTACAAACTCTCGAGCAAGTAATCTGTTAAAAAGGGCTTCCTCAGTAAATCCAGTAAACCGTAATACAAACATAGGGTTATATCCAAGACACAGTAAACAACTTCTTTCCTTATTATTTCGGTTAAAAATAAATGCATTCAGAACAAAATATGTCAAGAATATTCGATGTGCTTGCGGCGACAGTGATAATTGTACAACACACGTTCTATACTTTTGCCCCTACTTTGATTCCGATTTGTCAGAATGCTTCAAAATGCATATTCAAGGATACCATGTCTCTCTTAAATTTTGTACGAATTTTTCTGTTAAGCCCAGTTGGCTCAATCCTGTAACTGCTGTTTCATGATTTTATTTTCTACAGTTGTTTGCTTTTACTTTTGATGTCTTCTCTCTCTCTCTCTCTCTCTCTCTCTCTCTCTAATTTTTTTCTTATTTTTTTGTTTACAGTTTAATTCTTACTTAGAGTTTCTCCTCATCACACACACACACACGCGCGCGCGCGCGCGCACACACACACGCACGCACGCACACGCACGCACACGCGCGCACGCGGGCGCGCTCTCACGCACGCACGCAGCAACACACACACACACACACACACACACACACACACACACACACCTTGTCTAATATCACATTTAGTGAAAAGACGTTAAATTGAAGAACAACAACAACAACAACAACAACAACAACAACAACAACAACACACAACACACACACACACACACACACACACACACACACACACACACACACACACACACACACCTTTAAGCACGTCATCGTCCGTTTACGTATATGTTTTCATACGTCATTTCCTATACGTATTTATTTGTTTTTCTTTTCTTTTTGTATCACAAGTCCTGAAGACAGTCTATGACCGAAACGTTGTCGATATTTGTTCTGTTTTCCTTTTTATTAATCTTCTGAGAATCCTCAAAGACATTTATTATTCATCTTGATTTTCTTAATTTCTTTCCATAATTTAGAAATGTCATCTGGATTTTTAGAACAAGTCATGATAAAATTACCCATATACTGTTTTTTTAGCCAGAGCTACTGCTTTGTTACTGTAATTATTAGCAATTTTGTATTTACTGTGAGGTTCGTTCATTACTTGGGCTGGCTGTGAATGACGACAATTCACCAGTTTTGAAATGCCTCTGTTTTCATTTTTACGGCTAACTCACATGAGGAGTTCCACAAGGGTTTGAGGCTTTCTTTGGATGGCCTTTAAACTTGACCTTTGGAATCGCACAACCTGATGTCCTCAGTATAAGATTTCGTAATTTTACATAATCTTTTAGGCTAAAGATCTTCTTCTAATTCTACGTTATGATTAAAATGGAGCTTAAGAGAACAATTAACTGGAGTTTGGGCAAAAAGGTCCCAGTTAGCTTTATCTTCATTGTATTTTGTATCTCCGGAGGTATCCTCAGTTCTCTCTGACGTCACTAAGATCTGAACTTCAGCTGGAAGATGATCACTATCCAGTGAATGACATTCCACAAAGTGGAAAAATACCCGGAGATAGTAAGGACAAATCAACTGATGAATTTTTCCGATCAGAGCGATCAGCAATTCTGGTGACAGACCCGTCATTCAGTATTGTTAGCTAGATATTTATTATTGTTTGTGATAAAGTT
>CM065739.1:46874669-46886282 GCA_033310375.1 Conus canariensis
CCAAGGCTAGTCGACAAAATCACCGACTTCGGAAGCTGTTGGTAGTCTCAGCGTTGACCCCAAATTGCTTTAACATCGCGCCTACATTTCAACCCAACATTTATAGTTGAATTTAATTAACAATCTTCTGTCTTTGCTGGTCTTTTATCTCAATTCTATAATTTGTTTAATTGTTTGTGTTCACTACTCTCTTTCTGTCTTTCTTTCCCTTCCTTTATTTGCCTAGCTTTTTATCTGGCATCAAACTTACACTCAAAGTGCTTTTTTGGGATGCTAGTGGGACTGTTGTTGGCCTTTTGCTCAGTACTCTGTTGGCTCTCGTTTGAGCAATGCTGCGAATACAAGATAGAAAGCCGCATGCGCCACCCTTTTGGTGGATTGCTCCGAACGTAATTGCTCGTCTTTTTACATGGCAAACAGCCTTTACTCTCAGTTTTTTTGTTGTTTTTTTTGGGGGGGTGGGGGGGGGGGGGGGGTGGAATACTCCCTGAAAGATCCAAGATGCCAATGAATACATGTCGGTGAGGGAACATGTCGTTTCATTCTTCCATCACCTGGAAGTCTCATTTTGCTGATTTGCAAACTGGGTGCTCAGTTTGAATTGCTGTCTCATTTAAAACGTGACCTTTTCCAGTAAGATTGTCCACGCCGTCACGCCGGCCTCCATCGCAACGCCCTGCTTCCTCCTACAGCAGCTGGAACAGTGGTAGGTAGCAGTCAGTATCAGTTCGCCAGACGGCATCCCACCAGAGCAGATACTGCAATGCTGCTGAGTCACTTCGGTGGTGTTCTGATCCGACACACACAGGATATGACTACCAAGACCTGACAAAACGTTCGCGGACCCAAGATCCGGAGAAATCCACAACGTACAATCAAAGACAATCTCCATGAACGTGTCGACAGTGAACATTGGATATAAACTCCCCACGACCAGGAACATGGCGACAGTGAACATTGGACATGAACTCACCAAAATGAGGAATGTGAAAAGGAAGCTGCAACTTACGCTACCTTGAGAGCGGAGCAGAAAGTGACAATAAGGGGCATTTATTTTGATGATAATTTATGAGAAGGCGGATGATGAACTTGATGTTAGAGAGGTCGTTTTGCGAAACTCAGATCAGCAGGCAGAAATTGAGATGCACAGAAATGAAGCGCTGGTGAAATGCAAAAGCCAACAGGGGCAATAGATGACGTTGTGAAGCGCTGGTGAAATGCAAAAGCCAACAGGGGCAATAGATGACGTTGTGAAGCGCTGTCCACGAAGGTCTCAGCTGATGAAATGTGGACATAGCCCCTCTCAAGATCAGCTTCATCATTAGATCTACATAAGATTTCTGTCCTTGAACAGAAGCCTGTTGAAAGGTAGTATAGGGGAGAGGGGTAATGGGTTTGGGGATCAAGCGACTGTAATATAGATTCTGCCGGGACAACAAACTGTGGAACATGTCATTGTGTGTGTGTGTGTGTGTGTGTGTGTGTGTGTGTGTGTGTGTGTGTGTGTGCGTGTGTGTGTGAACGAGAAAAGGGATGAACCAGGAAACAGCGACAGGAACTGTAGCACAATGCACCCTGATATCTTTCCTGTTGCAATGATTCGCTTTGAGAATACCACGGACGAGATTTAGTTCGTCGCTGACCAGTTTCATGTACTGTGTCTGTATTGGGATGTCAATGCAACTGAAATCAGTAAGGCCCGTTTGATGCCATTGATACTAGCCACTGTGTGTCAGGCCCTAGCTCAGCCTGTTGTGCCCCTGTAGTGTCACGTGGTTCTGCTCAGACGTTCGGTGTGCTCCAGGTAAGGTAGTAACCGTGCTCTCAATATTGATCGCCTGCACACTGACTGAACGACAGGTGTGGCAACATCACGTTTCTACCCCCCGCCGTGAACGCTGGATTCTCTCTCTCTCTCTCTCTCTCTCTCTCTCTCTCTCTCTCTCTCTCTCCTCTCTCTCTCTCTCTCTTTCTCTCTCTCTCTCTCTCTCTCTCTCTCTCTCTCTCTCTCTCTCTCTCTCTCTGTCTAATACACCTTTACTGCATTTATTATAAAGAGAGAGAGAGAAGAGGAGAGAGAGAGAGAGAGAAGAGTGGTGTGTATTGAGGGTACCAGAACAGAACATTCGTTATTTTCCAGGAACACACACACACACACACACACACACACACACACACACACACACACACACACACATCTAAAAGTTATTTTTCGTGACAAATTAATTGCAGAATCAGTCATATGTGTCTGGATTCGTCGTTGCTCTACAGTCTATGGATTGATCAGTTGCCAGTGCTTACTGATGGGTGGATTTTGCTCTGTTTGTTGTGAAAGAATACGACTGGGCTTGAAACGTTCTGTATCTACGAAGGTATATATGAAGGTTTGTGTATGTGTGGGAACGCGCGTGTATACAGACCTGCGTATATGTGCGTGTCTGTGCACATTTGTACATGCGTACGTACGTGTGCTGGTGCGTTCTAAGCTTCATAGCGACTGAACTGGAGACGATTAAGACCAAACAGCCAGAGGAGGGCGGTGAGGAGGGGCGGCAGGGGGGGGGGGGGGGGGGGGGGGGGTGGAGGGGAATGCTAGGTATGACGATAACTTACGCCTCCCGGTGTAGGTTTGACGTAACAAAGACTGAGGTAACTGATTTAAGACACCAGAATGAAAGCTACATGTGACAATACGAGTATAGGCTACATGTGACAATACCTGCAGGCTACATGTGACAATACCTGCAGGCTACATGTGACAATATAAGTGTAGGCTACATGTGACAATACCTGCAGGTTACATGCGGCAATACCTGCAGGCTACATGTGACAATACGAGTATAGGCTACATGTGACAATACCTGCAGGCTGCATGTGACAATATAAGTGTAACCTGCAGGTTACATGTGAAAATACCTGTAGGCTACATGTGACAATACCTGCAGGCTACATGTGACATATTAAGTGTAGGCTACATGTGGCAATACCTGCAGGTTACATGTGGCAATACCTGCAGGTTACATGTGACAATACCTGCAGGCTACATGTGGCAATACCTGAAGGTTGTATGTGACAATACGTGTAGGCTACATGTGACAATAACCTGCAGGCTATATGTGACGATACCTGCAGGCTACATGTGGTAATACCTGCAGGAACATGTGGCAATACATGCAGGCTACATGTGGTAATACCTGCGGGCTATATGTGGCAATACCTGCAGGAACATGTGGCAATACCTGCAGGAACATGTGGCAATACCTGCAGGAAACATGTGGCAATACCTGCAGGAACATGTGGCAATACCTGCAGGAACATGTGGCAATACAGGCAGGCTACATGTGGTAATACCTGCGGGCTATATGTGGCAATACCTGCAGGAAACATGTGGCAATACCTGCAGGAACATGTGGCAATACCTGCAGGAACATGTGGCAATACAGGCAGGCTACATGTGGTAATACCTGCGGGCTATATGTGGCAATACCTGCAGGAACATGTGGCAATACCTGCAGGAACATGTGGCAATACCTGCAGGCAACATGTAGCAATACAGGCAGGCTACATGTGGCAAGACGAGTGTAGGATATATGTGGCAATACGAGCGTAGGCTACATGTGGCAAGACGAGTGTATGCTACATGTGGCAAGACGAGTATATGCTATATGTGGCAATGCGAACGTAGCCTACATGTGGCAAGACGAGTGTGGGCTATATATTGCAAGACGAGCGTAGGCTATATATATTGCCAGACGAGTGTAGGCTACATGTGGCAAGACGAGTGTAGGCTATATATATTGTAAGACAAGTGTAGGCTATATATTGCAAGACGAGCGTGGGCTATATATTGCCAGACGAGTGTAGGATACATATGGCAGGACGAGTGTATGCTATATATGGCAAGACGAGTATAGGATATATATTGCAAGACGAGTACAGGCTATATGTGGCTATACGAGTGTAGGCTATGTATTGCAAGACGAGTGTAGGCTATATGTGGCAAGACGAGTAAAGGCTATATGTGGCAAGACGAGTGTAGGCTATATATTGCAAGACGAGTTACACAATATGTGGCAAGACGAGTGTAGGCTACATGTGCCAAGACGAATGTAGACTATGTATTGCAAGACGAGTGTAGGCTATACGTGGCAAGACGAGTATAGGCTATATGTGGCAAGATGAGTGTAGGCTATATATTGCAAGACGAGTTACACAATATGTGGCAAGATGAGTGTAGGCTATATATTGCAAGACGAGTATAGACGATATGTGGCAAGATGAGTGTAGGCTATATATTGCAAGACGAGTATAGACAATATGTGGCAAGATGAGTGTAGGCTATATATTGCAAGACGAGTATAGACGATATGTGGCAAGATGAGTGTAGGCTATATATTGCAAGACGAGTGTAGACGATATGTGGCAAGATGTGTGTAGGCTATATATTGCAAGACGAGTATAGGCCATATTTGGCAAGACGATTGTAGGGTACATGTGGCAAGAGGAGTGTAGGCTACATATTGCAAGACGAGTGTGGGCTATATGTGGCAAGATGTGTGTAGGCTACATGTGGCAAGACGAGTGAAGACTATGTATTGCAAGATGAGTGTAGGCTATATGTGGCAAGACGAGTGTAGACTATAGTGTAGGCTATACGTGGCAAGACGAGTGTAGGCTATATGTGGCAAGACGAGTGTAGACTATAGTGTAGGCTATATGTGGCAAGACGAGTGTAGACTATATGTGGCAGGACGAGTGTAGGCTATATGCAAGATGAGTGTAGGCTATATGTGCAAAAGACGAGTGTAGGCTTTGTTTGTCAAAGACGTGTGTAGGATACATGTGGCAAGACGAGTGCAGGAAACACGTAGCAATACGAGTGTAGGCAACACGTAGCAATACAAGTGTAGGCAACACGTAGCAATACAAGTGCAGGCAACACGTAGCAATACAAGTGCAGGCAACACGTAGCAATACAAGTGCAGGCAACACGTAGCAATACAAGTGCAGGCAACACGTAGCAATACAAGTGTAGGCAACACGTAGCAATACAAGTGTAGGCAACACGTAGCAATACAAGTGTAGGCAACTTGTGACAATACGAGTGTAGGCAACATGTGACAATACGTGCAGGCAACATGTGACTACCAAATCAGGCAACTTGTGACAACACCAGTGCAGGCTACATGTGACAATACTAGTGCAAGCTACATGTGACAATATGACTGCAGACTAGATATGACAAAACTAGTGCAGGCTACATGTGACAATACTAGTGCAGGCAACATGTGACAATGCTAGTGCAGGCTACATGTAACAATACTAGTGCAGGCTACATGTGACAATATTAGTGCAGGCAATATGTGACAATACGACAGCAGACTATATGTTACAATACAAGTCCAGGTACATGTAACAATACTAGTGCAGGCAACATGTGACAATACTAGTGCACGCTACATGTGACAATACTAGTGCAGGCAACATGTGATGATACTAGTGCAGGAAACATGTGACAATACTAGTGGAGGCTACATGTGACAATACTAGTGTAGGCTGTATGTGACAATACTAGTGCAGGCTACATGTGATGATACTAGTGCAGGCTGTATGTGACAATACTAGTGCAGGCAACATGTGACGATACTAGTGCAGGCAACATGTGACAAGGCTAGTGCAGGTTACATGTGACAATACTAGTGCAGGCTGTATATGACAATACTAGTGCAGGCTACATGTGACGGTACTAGTGCAGGCTGTATGTGACAATACTAGTGCAGACAACATGTGACGATACTAGTGCAGGCTACATGTGACAATACTAGTGCAGGCAATATGTGACAATACGACAGCAGACTATATGTTATAATACAAGTCCAGGTACATGTAACAATACTAGTGCAGGCAACATGTGACAATACTAGTGCAGGCTACATGTGGCAATACTAGTGCATACAACATGTGACTATACTAGTGCAGGCTGTATGTTCAATACTAGTGCAGGCTGTATGTGACGATACTAGTGCAGGCTGTATGTGACAATACTAGTGCAGGCTGTATGTGACAATACTAGTGCAGACAGCATGTGAGAATACGTGCAGCTACATGTGGCACTACGTGTGTCGGCTACGTGTGACGGTACAAGTGCAGGCTACATGTGACAATACAAGTGCAGGCTACATGTGACAATACAAGTTTAGGTTACATGTGACAATATAAGTGCAGGCTACATGTGACAATACAGTGCAGGCTACATGTGGCAATTAAGGACTATGTGACAATACGAGTGCAGGCTACATGTGGCCAACGAGTGCAGGCTACATGTGACAATGCAAGTGGAGGATACATGTCACAATGCATGTACAGGCTACATGTGACAACGCAAATGTAGGCTACATGTGACGATACTAGTGCAGACTACATGTGACAACACTAGTGCAGACTACATGTGACAATACTAGTTGCAGGCTATATGTGACAATACTAGTGCAGGCTATATGTGACAATACTAGCGCAGACTACATGTGACGATACTAGTGCAGGCAACATGTGACAATACTAGAACAGACTACATGTGACGATACTAGTGCAGACTACATGTGACTATACTAGAGCAGACTACATGTAATATGTGTTTGTTCATTTCTCCAGATGTTGCTGTGTGTATGTGTCAGGTACGGTGCGCATAGGCTGCTCTGAACATCCTTTTTTGTCTCCTTGTTTGTTCGCTATGCTCTATGTTGGCATTTCTGCTGGGCGATTTGGTGTCGTAAGCAGCATTAGTTTGGAGTTATGGGCCTGTAATTGATCTCATCATGGGATAAACAATCACCTTAGTTGTTGGTTATTTACTGTTTACTAATCCATGCCTCGTTTAAGATTTCTTTAGGAGTGGATTTGTTCTCAGCCCCTGCCATAATTTTAGTCGGGGTCATGCCAGATCGATAGCCTCCTCCTTGTGACGTCATTATTACGTCACGTGCCACCTGTGTTTATGGTGAGGGGTGGCAGCGGAATCGATGCTGGTCTGTGAGGTCTGGTCTGTGACATCAGGGGCTCTCTTGTCGATTTCTCTCTCGGGGTGCTTGGGTCTGTTGCCATTAATTTATTTTGACATTTGTTTATCCACGTATTCTGGTTCACCTTTGAAAAACTAGTTTGTGTGTACTATATTTACACACACACACACACACACACACACACACACACACACACCCCACACACACACACACACACACGGACAGACAAACAAACAGACAGACACACATACACACGCACACGCGCGCGCGCGCACACACACACACACACACACACACACACACACACACACACACACACACACACACACACACTGTTTTTTTTTCTCTCTAATATTTTGCCACAGCAGTGGAAGCGACGACAGCACACACAATAGCATTCATACAATCACATCAATTTGATTGATATTCCACGAGTTTCACATTGCCAATGCAATGTTACAGTACAGCCAGTCAATACACATAAGACATTGCCACTGAATGATAAACACTTCACACGTTTACCGGAGAAACGTGTTACAACCCTTGATTTTAATCGTGTGAGACGGGAGGCTCATTGTAAACTATACCAAGTTTTTCTTTGTTTGTCTTTCAGAGCTGACACTGTGGTATGAGTACCACATTGCAGAGAGCATCCTTACACTACTAGAGCTACAGGGTGTCTTTTGACAATGCCACGTCAACTGTTGTCCTTCCCTTGTCCACACTGGCCGACTTCCCCACGATGAGTGAAGTGACGACAACAAACGTCAGTATTCCTCTTCAGGACGTCATTACAACATGGCAGTACACATCTTACGTCATGACCGTGACGACAGTGGTGACGCTGGCTGTGTCTCTGGTGGGCGTGGTGCTGAACGTGGTGTTGGTGATGACCATCAAGTGTTCCCCCAGCCTGAAGACTCCACCCAATTCTCATCTGCTGAACATCTGCTTCAACAGCCTGCTACTGGGCCTGCAGGCCTTCTTGTCACTGTCCGCCCTGCACGTGCCACCCAGAGGCCGAGAGATCTTGTCCGGACTGCAGCTCTTCTTGGTCATGCACTGTTTACTGCAGGTACTTACACACATGCACAGACAGAGAGTGGCAGGCGGATGGAAAACACACACACACACACACACACACACACACACACACACACACCACACACACACGCACGCACGCAGCACGCACGCAACATACACACATACACACACACGCGCGCGCGCGCGCCACACACACACACACACACACACGCGCGCGCGCGCGCGCCGCACGCACGCACGCACGCACGCACGCACGCACACACACACACACACACACACACACACACACACACACTCACATTTGTTCTTTCCGCTCCTCTCAGTCTACAATGTTTGCAGAGATAAATGAAATTTGTCTGATTGATGTGCTAATGTACGTATATCGTGTTGATGTACGTATATAACTCAGTCTAGAACATTCCACACAAAAATGAAACTGAAAGAAAAAGAAGCACAAAATGCTTAGGTATCTACACGTGTTTGTATGTGCGAAAACAAGCGTTGGTATGTGCGTGTGTGCGTGCGTGCGTGCGCGCGCGCTTGTGTGTGTGTGTGTGTGTGTGTGTGTGTGTGTGTGTGTGTGTGTGTGTGTGTGTGTGTTGTGTGCACGCGCACGCACACGCGAGCAAGTGTGTTTGTATACATGTCTCGCTCGACAGGGCACGCACACACGTTTTCGCACATTGTCATTCTATCCATTTTCATAGCACATTGGTGCTCATGATGCTAAAAGAAACCCGAGCTGAGAAGCAGCTTCCTTCCAATTTTGTTCCAAATCGTTTCAAAGATATGATATGTGTCAATCAAAATAAAAACATTCGGATTTTCTCACTTGAGAAAAAGCAACTTTAGAAGTGTTTACCGTCATCTTTATCATGATCATGATACCTTTTTTTTTCCATTAACAATTAGTCCATTCTCGCACAGTACTGGGGTGCCTTCGCCTCCATCGGCTACTACCGCTTCAAAAGCATCACACACCCATCCCTTCCCCAACGTGTGAGAAAGCTGATTGTTTCCCGTTCCATCACTGCCACCTGGGTGATCTCCCTTCTGCTGGCCTTGACCTTCAGCCTCACTTCCGCCCCAGACAGTGCTTACCTCCCTTGTACTATGGACCCCCTCCGGAGCAGTTTTTACGTGGAGAATCCGGACGGGAGGGAAGGCGACGGAGCAGACGGAGCAGGAGGAGAGGACGGGGCAGGAGGAGGGGATGTGGGAAGGAGCTGTGGTCATAGCGGAGAACAGGTTGGCTGACTGGTCGGACGGTTTCAAATGTGTTGACGAGTTCATCTCTCTGTCGGTCTGTCTGTCTGTCTGTTCTGTGTTTGTCTGTCCGCCTGTCTGTCTGTCCGGCTGTCTGTCCGTCTGTCTGTCTGTCTGTCTGTATATCTCGTCTCTCTCTCTCTTTCTCCTCCCTCCCTCCTCTCTCTCTCTCTCTCTCTTTCTCGTTTGTTCGCTCGCTCGCTTGCTCTCTATCTCTCACAGGCCATAAATGCTCACACACGCATCCACACATGCATTCATGTACGCGTAAAATCATACACATCTTTATCCGCCCCTCTCTCGAATAAAAAAAAGGGTGAAAATTTAAACAGCTGAAAAAGAATGAAAAAGAAAGGTTAGGACACAGCGGCCAACTGGCTGTGGGGGTGTAATCATTTGAGGTTAGGACACAGCGGCCAACTGGCTGTGGGGGTGTAAATCATCTGAGGTTAGGACACAGCGGCCAACTGGCTTGGGGGTGTAAATCATTTGAGGTTAGGACACAGCGGCCAACTGGCTGTGGGGGTGTAAATCATTTGAGGTTAGGACACAGCGGCCAACTGGCTGTGGGGGTGTAAATCATTTGAAGGTTAGGACACAGCGGCCAATGTGTGGGGGTGGGAATATTGAGGTTAGGACAGCGGCGGGGGGGGTGTAATCATTTGAGGTTAGGACACAGCGGCCAACTGGTGTGGGGGTGTAAATCATTGAGGTTAGGACACAGCGGCCAATTTGGGGTGGGGGGGGGGGGGGGGGGGGGGGAGAATCATCTGAGGTTAGGACACAGCGGCCAATTTGAGGGGGGGGGGGGGGGGGTAAATCATCTGAGGTTAGGACACAGCGGCCAATTGGGGGGGGGGGGGGGTAAATCATCTGAGGTTAGGACACAGCGGCAATTTGAGGGGGGGGGGGGGGGTAAATCATCTGAGGTTAGGACACAGCGGCCAATTGGGGGGGGGGGGGGGGGGGAGGGTTGGGGGGGTTAAATCATTTGAGGTTAGACACAGCGGCCAATTGGGGGGTGGGACGGGAGTGAATCATTTGAGGGTTTGGACACTGCGACCATTTTTTTTTTTTTTTTTTTTTTGGGGGGGGGGGGGGGGGGGGCTAAATCATCAAAGTTAGGACACAGCGGCCAATTGGCTGGGGGGGGGGGGGGGGGGGGGGTAAATCATCTAGGTTAGGACACAGCGGCCTTGGGCTGGGGGGGGGGGGGGGGGGGGTAAATCACGGGGTTAGGACACAGCGGGCCAAGGGGCGGGGGGGGGGGGGGGGGGGGGGGGGGGGGGGGTTAAATCATTGAGGTTAGGACCCAGGGCCATTGGCGGGGGGGGGGGGGGGGGGGGGGAAAATCATCTGAGGTTAGGACACGGGGGGGCCATTGGTGGGGTGGTGTGGGTGAAATTTTTTGGGTTCACCGTGGCGGGGGGCACGATATGAAAGGAACCCAACCATCCCCCTTCCTCCCGTAATTTCCCTTCCTGAATAGGTCCCATTTCACTCCCGGGTAAAAATAGTCCCAAACCGTGATTATCTGCCCAACGATGTTTTCGAACCCACATCATCAGCTCCACAGGCAAACGATCACCTTTTGGGGCCCATCTAAAAACCACGTGCAAGATTCTCTTTCCCACAAAGGGGGTTTTTCTGGAACCCAAAAAAACCCAAAGTGCAACACACAGGGGTTTACAAAAACGTCAGGAATTACAGAATATGCAAAGTTTTAGTAATTCACCTTTCTGTGCTAAAAGCGTCTAGTTTGGGGTTCGTTTTGACAAAAATTTCAAAGTCCATCGTCATTCAAATACACATGAAGCGTGTGTCAACAAGCCGATATTTACATGGTGGTTGTAAACCATATCTTATAAAAGTTGCGCGGACGTTTTTTAAAAAAAAAGACCCAACTAAAACTAAATGGGCAAAAAGGAAAAGAAATTCGCGGAAAAAAGAACATTTTTTGGGGCCTGCTGTAGTCTACTTTCCATAATTATATGCACCCCCTATGTCAATGACTTCATACATTTTCGGTTACAATCCAAATTCCCGTATCCTTTGTTGACTTTAGAAAAATTTTTTTTAAACGGTAAGTAGACCTACACGTGGAAGTCCCGAGAAAAAAAAGTTAAAATACAATTTACAAACATGCTGTTTGAAATGCTTGGACTGGCATGGCAGCGTGCATGCCACGCGGTTTTTATTTTGCTATTCTGGGGGATTATTTTAAAGCCTGGGGTGTGAAAACGGTTGCTCTTATCCCCCGCAGCTTCTTTTCGTGTAAGATTGG
>CM065739.1:46886382-46911382 GCA_033310375.1 Conus canariensis
CTCTCTCTCTCTCTCACGGTTCTTCTGAATGATTTGATATATTCATCAACATGACATTCTCCCCCCCCCCCCCCCCCCCCCCACTCCCTACCCGAGGTGACTGGGTTATCGTTATGCATTTTTCCCCTCCATTCGTGCTTTATTTCTTTTTTTTCCCTGGTGCTTCAAAATCGATTGTCTTGCATCTCCTTGGTATTTTTTGATTGTCAGATTGTTCGAGACATGCTCTTTCCCGCACCCACTCTCGCCTCTTTCTCCCTCTCTCCCTCTCTCTATCTATCGCCCTTCCCTGCACTCCTTTCGCTCCTGCGTCTCTTCCTCTCTCTCTCTCTCTCTCTCTCTCCTCATTTTTAAAATTTTATTTTAATTCCGTATTGTATTGTAGTTCTCGTCACTTTTTGCATGCTTCTTTTGTTACCTCATCTTATTTTGCATTGCTGACCCTACTCAGGGCGAGGACTGGATGTAAAAAAGCACATCAGTGCTTATCGGTTATCCTCGTAAATAAAGAATTTTGTCTTGTCTTGTCTTGTCGTGTCTCTCTTCGACCCCCTCCTTCCCCAGGGGGGACGTGCCAAGGGATGGTGTATTGACAAAGATTCTATATATTTATATATATTTGGAAGCTTAAAGATAAGAAAATAAATTACAACATATCATGGAAAATTATAAAAAGAGCAACACCATACAACAACATTTCAAAAAAATGCAACTTATGTACTACAGAAAAGTGGCTGATACTATGTAAACCCCATCTGGCATCCCTGAACTCTAGAGTAGAAATGATCAATAGTTGCAGGCACAAATGGAAATCTTTGTCAATACACCATCCCTTGGCACGTCCCCCCTGAACACGCCCCAAAAAAGAAAATCTACAGGCCACGTGCCACACGTGCAGAGCTCACACACCCACACATTATAACATTGGTGGCGGGCCCAGATTACGCATTCCCTGAAGAGAGCTCCCGCTCGAAACAGATCTGTAGGGTGGTTTTTATACTTCCATATTTTAAATCTTTTAAACTGTTATATATATATATTATATATAATATATATATATTAGTTAAAATAAGGTTTTTTAAAAGGCAATCATCTACAAAATTGTTTCTAGCTTTGCGCTGTCGTCAATATTGTTTCTAGCTTTGCGCTGACGACAGCGCAAAGCTAGAAACAATTTTGTAGATGATTGCCTTTTAAAAAAAACCTTATTTTAACAAATGTTGCTCCCCAAGGGGTTGAGCACTCTCAAAATCATTTTAGGAATTTTAATCACATTGATCCTATATATATATATATATATATATCTCTGTGTGTGTGTGTCGTGTCTGTCTGTCTGTCTGTAACAAATGCACTGTGCTTTGGTCGTCTTCTCATATTCCTGACCAGAATCGAGTTGCAAATATTTTGTCCTGCAGTGATGTAAACATGACAACATTTGTAAACTTCGTACGAAAAGCAGTTGAAATATTAAAAAAAGAAAGAAAGAAAAAGGAAAATAACCTAACTAATGATAATAATCAAAGTAGTTACCAAGATTATCCGCTGTTACGTAGTGCGTGCATGCGCGCGCGCGCGCGCGCGGTCTGTGTGTGTGTGAGCGTGTGTGTGTGTGAGTGTGCGTGTGTGTGTTGTTTGTGTGTGTGTGCGCGCGCGCGCGCGCGCACGTGTGTGTGTGTGTGGTGGTACGAGGGAGGGCAGTGTGTGTGTAGACAAGAGAGGTTACACAGAAAGGGATGGATGACACTTGCGTGAGCTTTTTGAATGGATAGCAACCCCTACTCTCTCTCTCTCTCTCTCCTCTCTTCCTTCTTCCTCTTCCTCTTCTCTCTCTCTCTCTCTCTCTCTCTCTCTCTCTGCAGATGGTGGTGTCATCACTGGTGATAGCTGTCTTCCTATTGGGTCTGCTGTTCATCCTCACCTCTTACTACAGTATTTGTCGCACGCTCCGAGTTGTGGCGCGCGCCGGAAAGTCCCGCGTGTCCCCCTATCCCCGTCACTCCACCTCCTCCCTGTCCCCACCCTGCTCGGAAAGCCTGCGCCCGGCGTCCTCCATCGTGGATAACACCGCCACAGAACGGGGCAGGGGACTGAAGGCCGACCATACAGGTCTGAGTCTGAGTTGTCTGTCCATCTGGGAGAGAGAGAGAGAGAGAGAGAGAAGAGAGAGAGAGAGAGAGGAGAGAGAGAAGACAGACAGACAGACAGACAGACAGACTGATAGACAGACAGACAGACAGAGACAAAGACAGACAGAGAGACAGAAACAGTGACACAAAGAGAGAGAGACACACAGAGACAGAGACAGAGAGAGATGACAATGAAAATGATGACAAACTTTAATGACAATTGCTTGGTAGCCCTAATGTCATGGGGTAGGTACATTATTTCATGCAGACAAGAAATCAGATCATCATTAATTGTGAAGCAGCAAAATATACATAGGAAACTTTCATTTATCTGTCGATGCTTATCTTCTGAAACAAGCACGCATGCTCACTGTCCTCTTCGCGTGAATAAACAGAAACGCTGTTGTGTAGCGGAAATCTTATCGACTGTCATTTCTACGACCACTACGACCACTTGTGCATGACACCCGACCAGGATTACTGGAGTTTGTCCAAAATCACACCCACAAAGATTGTTCGGACATCTTCAGCGCTCTGAAACTGCTTTCAATGCCCTTGACCAAGGAGAGCAGTCACGGGGCTAAGTGTAGAATGTATGGTGGCTGGGTGGCCACCTGAACATCATATCAGCCACAAAGTCTACGGCTACAGCGCCTGTGTGCTGCATTGTCCTGATGGTGCAGTAAAGCACGGAAACCCGTTCGGAGAAGTTGCTGGCACCGTGCCTGAAAGACGCCTGGCAACCAGTGGTGGAGGCACCCACCCGCTGTCCTCTGCTGCTTCTCCTCCAGCGGCATGGTGGCCACGTTGTCGGATTTTCCGGAAAACACGGCACATTTTCTTTTTTGAAAAAACACACTTCCGTTTCCTTCGAATTTCACAGGTGTGCTGTGACTGGCAAGATCCACAGTGTTGGCTGTTGTCAGGTCCCAGACACATAGAGACCTCCCTCCGTCAATTTGTTTGGTGCACCAGTTCACCATTCTCTTTCAATCTTCGCTCAGGTTATGGAACATCCAACGGAAGCAATGTTTCTTCGTGCCAACGAAGTTGTGAAGAATGCGAATGGCACTTTCGAATGAGATCTTCGTGACATTCTGTATTTCAGTACTAGTCCTTCACTATTTACTCAACCCAAGAGACGTTTGCTGGAGTAAAGTTCACTGCCTGATGACCACAACGGTTATGGTCCCCCGATGTTATGTGACTGGCCTTGGACGCACCTGAAAACAGTGGCCTTTGACGGAGACAGATCTCCATAACGGTTTTTAAAACTTTAAAGCACTCTTTAAAAAAGTCTGTGTGTATGTGATCGTGCCAAATTTGTCATCAACAATCTATAGCTCTTTGCTCAAAAGAAGTCATGAAACTTGAAATACATTGAACACCTTGATTATCCCCAAATAAACAGTAAGCCATGTGAAGTGAAGCACTGACGACTATTTGTAACCCACTGCGGTTCAAATCACACTATGTTCCATAAGCTTTCAAAGGTACCGTCCTTTCGTCCATTCGCGTTCATTTTAGCCAGTATTTAATGCATTATATAATTGTGAGTTTAAGTAAATCGGAAATCTTCCTAACTCACCATGTACAAGATCATTTGAAGTTATAAAGTCTGCCTTCAGAAAAAAATGTCATGGCAATAAATGTATCTTTTCTATTTCAGTGCCTTTGGCAAATGCTCACATTTCAGCGCCATACTGTGCTGTTGGCTGTGCCTGGGCGTCAGACACTTTGGTAAACAAACCAAAAGAACTATACAGTCCACTTTATAAAGCACATGTAGGATTACCATATCTGCTTTCTTTTCTTTCTTTTGTTTTCTATTGATTGTATCTTGGCATGTTGAACTAAAACTGAGCCTCGTTAAAAAAATTCAAGTTATTTATATACTTTGGCTGTAGTCACAGTTTCGTTTCCATACGTCCACCTCTCAGTATGTGCCAAGTGCCTACCTTGCGAAAAACAATGATAGTGATTTTTGTCATGTTGACTTTAAGTTCGTCTTGTTGCAGCCGAACGCAAGCTGTTCAGTTGTCCCTATAAACCAGATGCTGTTTCAGAGAGTAAAATAAGTGTCCTCCCCCCTCCCCCCCCCCCCCCCCCCCCCCCCCAAAGTAATATAAACAGTTCAATCACATCTACGGTAACGCCATGCCAACCATTTTGAATTACCTCCAAGGCAAAGTCGTTGGTGAACAAGAGAGACAGACAGACAGACAGACAGAGACAGAGACAGAAACAGAGACAGACAGACAGACAGACGGACGGACAGTTAGACAGACAGACAGACTGACGAACGGACGGACGGACAGACAGACAGACACAGAGGAGGAGGAGGAGGAGAACAGAATAATTCGCTATCCTCCTTTCTGCCCTCTCTCATTCCCAGTTCCTTCTGCTACCTCCACACACACACACACACACACACACATACACACACACACACACACACTTTCTCTCGCCGCGCGCCACGCACATACACACACATCCTCCTTTCAGTAGGTTTTGAGAACAATCCAGAATAAGTACCTCTGTATTAACTATCCATTAGCCAGCAGGTGTGGGAACTGTTCACTGCTCACCCATAACTCCACCTGATGGAGTCCCGTGATGAACCCAGGTCCACTCGTCCTTCTCTTAGGAGATTCACGCTTTTCTTTAGTGCAAACACAGTAATAAAAGTTTAAAAAAATTGACTCTATTGTCTTCAGTATGTGCACTCAACAACAACAGTAACAAAAAAGTGCTCTGACAACCATGTCTTGAAGCTCTGTGTCTGTGTTTTATTTGGTCAGAGAGAGGTTGAATGAATACGGAGCAGTGAGGAAGATTAGGAAACATCGCTTAAAACCACAGTGTACAGATCTCATGGCCAGGGCCAGCTGACATCAACTCCCGCCCCGATCCCCCTCCCCCGTTCTCAACCTTCTGCTCTCCGCTTCCCACAAGCCCCCCCCCCCCCCCCCCCCCCCCCCCCCCCCCCCCCCCTTCTCCTCGTCCTTCCCACCTTTCTGCAGACTCAAACGCACGCACACTCGGACTCTGTATTGTGTTTGAAAACGTCATTTCTCATCAAACTGGGGTACTGAAGCCCAAGTGTAATTTAGCTGCACTCCGACATATTACTAATTAAATCGTGACGTGACTGAGTCAGAGAGAGAGAGAGACAGAGAGAGAGAGAGACAGAGAGACAGAGACAGAGACAGATCAGAACTGCTATGACGGCAATGGTGATTTGGATGGTGACGATAACAAGGAGGAAGGTGCCAGGATGACTGAAGCAACAATGATATGGACAGGGGCGACGGCTGTATGGTTGTCTCAGTTCAGTGCAGACGCTGTTGGCGCTATTGCCGCTGACAGTACATGACAGTGCAAACCCGGCTGACAGCCTCTGTGCCGTGTGTGGACAGAGCGGAGGCCAGCAGCCAGCTGTTCTGTGTGAGCGGGGCGGAGGCTGAGGGAGGGGACAGCCTGTGGGTAGTGCACTTCCACAAGAAGGACAACACCGTCTCCATCCACGACCTGCTGGAGCACCGCAAGCCTGCCCAACCCCCGGTGAGTCCGTCTTCAGCAGGGTGGTAGTTGTGACCTATATAATTACGTGTGATGACCACGTCCATACATATATGCATATGCCCTGAGCGTGTGCTATGTGTGTGTGTGTGTAAACGAGAGAAAAAGATACAGCTTTATAGGCAAACAACTCAAGGGTGTTGAAAAAGAAACTGAGAGAGAGGGAGATTTCACGGTAATATGATATGGTTTTTGTTGTCTCTGAAAACCAGCAACATCTAAAACTACTTGTCTCAACCTGTTATCAAAATCTGAAACGATAATCAAAAAAGTCACGTGCCTCCCGTACAATCAATCGCCGTCAACGTGGCACTGCGTATTGTGGTTTGCAGCAGGGCAGGTCGACCTCAGTGAGGCGGGAGCTGTACGCCAAGAAGCGGCCCCTGACCTGCACGGGCAGCACGGTAAGCAGCACGTCCGGCAGCACCGCCTGCAGCTCCAAGGGGCCCGAGTTCTCCGACATATCTCTGGGCGCAGACCTGGCCTGGCGTCACAAGCAGCTGAACCGGTGTGTACAGCACGGAGAGCGGGCGGGAACAGCGACGAAAGGAGGGGTTCCGAATATCCTGTGTGTGTGTGTGTTTGGAAGGATGGGGCCGAAGAATAGGTGTGGGAGGGGGTGAGGAAAAGGTGGTGGGAAAGGGGAATGGCGGGGCATATGTGCTTAAAAAGTGTATCTGTGGGTGTTCTTGCTGCGACTACAGCTTTGTTGCTGAAAACCGAATCAAGCGTTCACAGAGGTGGACACAACCTGTCAGGCTGGTACTCTCATCTTGTTAGACTGTGATCTCCTTTCACAATCCTCAACTAGTTTCTGTTACGTCAGAACATTTGAATACAGGTCGTGTGTACATACCAGTCTTTACACGTGTGTTTCTCAATTGGGTCCTTGTTATAAATCGTCCTTTGCGGGGCCATAAACTAAAGCACTGAATTTGACTGAAATATCACAGAGTTCTTATAGTTTTGTTTGATAGCCTATATATGTCAGCCAATATCTTTCTTTTCTTTTTCTTTCTCTCTCTGTTTCAATGAAAGTTTTTTTCTCTACTCCGTGGAAGTGAAGTAGGTGTCTGACGCCCGCGCTTCCTTTATGAACTTAGCCGGCTGCCACTGGCTAGTGTCAGGCTGGCAGCGTCAGCCACCATGATCAGGTTTCTTACCACAATGGCGCCATCGATTGGTCCTGAGCAAAACTCATGGTAGCTTCAAGGCCTGGCGGGCTGTAATTTACCTGTTTGGACTGCACGCTGTCGCCAGTGATAGCATCGTTGGCCAAGCTTCACTGTGTTCGATCGTTTCTTTTCCTTTTAACCCTTGCTCTCAACCGTCTCCGCCTCCTCAACTCTCTCTCTCTAACACACACACACACGCATACACACCACACACACACACACACACACACACACCAAATGAAACGGTGCGTTATCTGCTTGACTTTCCTTCAGTGCTCGTCTGCGGAAAGGGGAGCATTTTTGGAGAAATCGATTGTAGGTGGTTGGGGTGTGCGTGTCTCTATGTGAATGAAAACTGACTGTCAAGGATATAAGCATAGCTGAACACAGAAAACAAAGCAAAGAAGACAGAAGAGAGACAGAAGGAGAGAGGATAGAGGAACAACCTAACGACCTTGCGTGTCCCAACCCAAAAAGTTCAGTTGGAAAGGAAGCCAGATTCGAACTAGAAGAACAAATACTGTATTCTAACCAGAGTTTTAACAAAAAAAAACTATATTTTACCTTTGATAAGATTAACTACATTCTAATCAGAATCAGAGACAGATTCTAGCTATAACTGAAGAAACAATATTCTAGCTAGGATCAGGAAAACTGCACCGTGACTAGAATCATAGAAACTTCATATTAGAAAGCAGTTTCTCTTTCACCGCTGAAAGTTGGGTGGTCGATGGGAGCAGTGAACCTATGGATAATTTCTCAATGAGAATTACCTTAACATTTCACCTACACCCTCTCTCTTACTAGTGGTGGAAGGAGCAACTTTCCGGTACTAGTCATCGAAGAAATTTTTATTTTTATACCGGGACTGGGTAAAATACGGAACAGTGGCTCTGAGATAGTTTTCCTTAGGCCTGTACTCTTATTAGTACTTGTAGCTCCGAGAGACAGAATTGAAGAGAGAAGTTCAAACATTCAACATTTGATTGAACAACAAAGAACTGCCACAAGTTAAGTGCACTTTCACACATCAACTTTTATTGTTTACACATAGGTAAGTATTAGCGGGTCAATTCCATAGGCTTGGGTATAATTCTCATTGGACTCCACAATGAGAGGCCCTTCCTCACTCCTACTTTACTCGCTTGCACTCAGTGCAGCAAGTTTTAAGTTGGCATATAGGGGGGGGGGGGGGGGGGGGGGTCAGTCTAAGTTACACTGAATGTATATGGTTATTATACATCCACTTCGCTTGCAAATCACCCGGTGACTGTAGCCAGAGTGGTACTCATAGACTGGTTCTCCCTATGTCATCATAAAGTGAGGGCAAGGGTCTGATGGGTTTGAGTCTAGGTGGTAAGCTAACTTAGCTTTGCTTCGGTGAGGGTAGTTGATCTCTCCTGTGGTTGGTGACTGCCCCACTGGTGTAGATTGGTTGTCTGGTGTCGCCCTGGTGTTGGGCGAAGTCCCAGCTTCTGGTCCAGCCGCAATGTGTAGCGTGTCCAGGATAGGGTGACCAGGATTGCGTGTCCAGGAATCGTGTCCAGGATATCGTGTCCAGGATGGGTGACCAGGATCCCAGTTCTGCGATAAAGAGAACTTGGTCTGTAGGTGAGAATCTGATGGCTGGTTTGTCGAGTGCCCACATTTACCCTTGTTTACTTTCAGTACAGGTGTGAGACTCAGCCAGCAAAGTATTCTCTATGGTAGAGTTTCTGTTATAACTATTAATCTCCACTTTTGTTTAAAGACTCAGTTAAGCTTACAAAAGGGTAGGAGACAGTAATTCTATGTTACATAGTTTCAGTCAAACAACTCTTCCAGGTTTCATATGAATTAAATCACACTGACTTGGGCTACACTGAGTCCAAGTACACATGTGGTGTAGACTTAAAGTCATACACTACAAATCATTCCAACAATCACCAGTATGTATAAATCAGGGTAGCAGTTCTTCACCTAGCACAGGCATACTGTTTTCCTGACCAAAATTAATCATTTAATTATTATCTTAACAGACAGAATTGCCTACTGGCAAAAGTCAGGGTGAATACAAAGAACAGTGATCAGATAGTTAACAAAGAATCATAACCACTGGGAGAGAGCTTTTGCCATATGATGGCAAGCCAACTCCTACACAGCATAATCATTCATCAGTTTGATACATGTTGCTAAGCATTTGTACAAATCTACAATGTTAACACACACACAGCATACATAAAATCAATATATAGATTTGAAAAGGTAAACAGAGTTCCAACTCACTTTTCCTGGGAATTAACAGTGAATGACTGGAGATCAACGAGGATACCAGGATTGTCCCACGCCTTCTCTAGTTGTCTCTTTTGTCTTCACCGGTCTGGTCTACAGGTAGTCAAGTTGCACTCGAAAATAGTTGAGATTTACGTCCTCATAGCGAAAGCTTTTAGGGACATGTCTTTCATTCACGGTAGTCTTTGGTGTCATTGGATTTAAGAGATGTTCGTGGTGCGGTTGGTCATTGTTGTTATTCGACGGTGGTAGTCGTTTAAAGAAGTTGCACTCCTGTGCGACTAGTATATATGTATTCTAACTGCGGGATTCGATTTTGACAACCTGTCACTCAAACCTCAGGGGTGAGAGGGGGAGGGATCTAGTTTTAATACCAGTCGCCTCGGAAACCGTTTGAACTTAATCGGCATAGCTCACGGACTTGGCGGCCAGTTTAATTTATGCGTCCGTATGGGTACATACTATCACAGAACGATCCGCCGGTGACATAAGTCACCAGTTCAGCCGGTGCACAGACTGTAGAAAAGGGGGGGGAGGGGGGAGGGAGTGGTGGTGGAGAGCACGGCAGAGGCGTCGCGCCTTTGTTTTCACGGGATAGAGGGGGGATGGTGTGTGAAGCTAGCGCCGGGAAGGGGAGGGGGGGGGGGTGAGAATTGAAATTTCACTGCGTCGTAGCTACTCAGAGTGGGGAAGGAGAGTAGAGAGATGGGGGGGGAGGTAGGACAACAAGAACGAAAGGCGTCACGAGTTTATCGTGACGCAATTTCTTCATCTGTCATAGTTCGTGTCGGCCGTGCGATTTGCACTAAGCGTGGAGAAAGGGGGGGTTGAGAGGGGGGAGTGGGTATAGATTTGAAATCTATTTTTTTGTTTGGGATTTTAGTGGGACCGATCGGATGGTTTTGTCAAGCGTTTCGTCACAGTGGTTGGGGTGTGCGTGTCTCTATGTGAATGAAAACTGACTGTCAAGCATATAAGCATAGCTGAACACAGAAAACAAAGCAAAGAAGACAGAAGAGAGACAGAAGGAGAGAGGATAGAGGAACAACCTAACGACCTTGCGTGTCCCAACCCAAAAAGTTCAGTTGGAAAGGAAGCCAGATTCGAACTAGAAGAACAAATACTGTATTCTAACCAGAGTTTTAACAAAAAAACTATATTTTACCTTTGATAAGATTAACTACATTCTAATCAGAATCAGAGACAGATTCTAGCTATAACTGAAGAAACAATATTCTAGCTAGGATCAGGAAAACTGCACCGTGACTAGAATCATAGAAACTTCATATTAGAAAGCAGTTTCTCTTTCACTGCTGAAAGTTGGGTGGTCGATGGGAGCAGTGAACAGTGACGTTATTTCCCGAGCTGATCGATGACAGCATGACCTTCTGACAGCTTCCCAGCACAAAGCACAAATCACATCGACCTCCATTCTGTTAGAGGCCTTGACCTCCCTTCTGAGTGAGCTAGGAATCTGGAGTCAACCAGACGTCACCGAACAGTCATGTTTGTTGTGAAGGAGTTATCGGTAAGCTTCTGCTGTACTGTGTCACGTGGTCCCTTTCATGAGTTTACTTTTCAAAGGAGACAACATGATCATATGGTCCACGGACTTAAATCATCTTAAGTTAGTTTTATATTGGTCTGGGCTCGTAAAATGTCATTTGTGAGATCACCGTCTTCAGCATACAAAACAGAGGTGTAGCGTGTACATTGGTTATATGTTCTTCCCGTTAACTATATGGACTGGTTGCAGAACTAGTCGATTAGCATTACTGATGTAAGTTCTACTCGATCAGTATTCACTGGTCGGAGAACTAGTCGATCAGTATTGAGGGGTTGGAGAACTAGTCGATTAGGACTGATTGGTTGGTGAACTGGTCGATCAGTCGACCAGTATTGACTGGAGAACAAGTCGATCAGTATTGAGTGGCTAGAGTACTAATCGATCAGTCGACAGTATCAATTAAGTCCTACCATGACTGTTGACTGATTGGAGTGTTAGTCAATGAGTGTTGACCGGATAGTATATAAACCAGTGAGTGTTGACTGGATGAAGCACTAATCGATGTCTGTTGACTGGATGAAGCACTAATCGATGTCTGTTGACTGGATGAAGCACTAATCGATGTCTGTTGACTGGATGAAGCACTAGTAAATGACTGTTGCGTGGTTGGAATACAAGTCGATGTGTGCTGACTGGTTTAAGTACTAGCTAATGATTGTCGACTAGTCGGACCTCTATCGAGAAGGTTGACTGGTTGGCGTGCCAACAGATGAGTGTTGACTGGTTGGAGTACCAGCAGATGAATGTTGACTGGTTGGAGTACCAGCAGATGAGTGTTGACTGGTTGGCGTGCCAACAGATGAGTGTTGACTGGTTGGAGTACCGGCAGATGAATGTTGACTGGTTGGAGTACCAGCAGATGAGTGTTGACTGGTTGGAGTACCAGCAGATGAATGTTGACTGGTTGGAGTACCAGCAGATGAGTGTTGACTGGTTGGAGTACCAGCAGATGAGTGTTGACTGGTTGGAGTACCAGCAGATGAGTGTTGACTGGTTGGAGTACCAGCAGATGAGTGTTGACTGGTTGGAGTACCAGCAGATGAATGTTGACTGGTTGGAGTACCAGCAGATGAATGTTGACTGGTTGGAGTACCAGCAGATGAATGTTGACTGGTTGGAGTACTAGCCAATGAGTGTTGACCGGTTCGAGTTGTACTCAGTGATCGTTATCTGGATAGAGTATTGGTCAGTGAGTGTTATGTGGATAGACTACTAGCGAATGAGTTTTGGCTGGATGGAGTGCTAGTCAGTGAGTGTTACCTGGGTGGAGTACTAATCTATGAGTGTTAACTAACTCGATGGAGTCCTACCATGACTGTTAACTGATTGGAGTGTTAGTCAATGTGTGTTGACCGGATAGTATATAAACCAGTGAGTGCTGACTGGATAATGTACTAGTCAGTGAGTGTTGACTGGATAATGTACAGTCATTGAGTGTTGACTGGATAATGTACTGGTCAGTGAGTGTTGACTGGATAATGTACTAGTCAGTGAGTGTTGACTGGATAATGTACTAGTCAGTGAGTGTTGACTGGATAATGTACTTGTCAGTGAGTGTTGACTGGATAATGTATTAGTCAGTGAGTGTTGACTGGATAGAATACCACTCGATGAGACTAGATGTAGTACCAGTCAATGGTTGGAGCTGCAGTCGATGAGTGAGTTGTTGAAGTACTTGTGGTGAGTGTTGACTAGCTGAAGTACTAGTGACGAGTGTTGACTAGCTGAAGTGCCAGTCAATGATTGATGACTGGTTGGAGTTGCAGTCGATGAGTGAGTTGTTGAAGTAATTGTGGTGAGTGTTGATTAGCTGAAGTACTTGTGGCGCGTGTTGACTAGCTGAAGTACTAGTGGTGAGTGTTGACTAGCTGAAGTACTAGTGGTGAGTGTTGACTAGCTGAAGTACTAGTGGTGAGTGTTGACTGGTTGAAGTACTAGTGGTGATTATTGACTAGCTGAAGTACTAGTGGCGAGTGTTGACTAGCTGAAGTACTAGTGGTGAGTGATGACAAGCTGAAGTACTAGTGGTGAGTGTTGACTGGTTGAAGTAGTTGAAGTACTAGTGGTGATTATTGACTAGCTGAAGTACTAGTGGCGAGTGTTGACTAGCTGAAGTTCTAGTGGTGAGTGTTGACTGGTTGAAGTACTAGTGGTGATTATTGACTAGCTGAAGTACTAGTGGTGAATGTTGATTAGTTGAAGTACTAGTGGCGAGTGTTGACTAGCTGAAGTACTAGTGGTGAGTGTTGACTGGTTGAAGTACTAGTGGTGATTGTTGACTAGCTGAAGTACCAGTGGCGAGTGTTGACTACATGAAGTACTAGTGGTGACTGTTGACTAGTTGAAGTACTAGTGGTGAGTATTGACTAGTTGAAGTACTAGTGGCGAGTGTTGACTAGCTGAAGTACTAGTTGTGAGTGTTGACTAGCTGAAGTACTAGCGGTGAGTATTGACTAGCTGAAGTACTAGTGGTGAGTGTTGACTAGCTGAAGTACTAGTGGTGAGTGTTGACTAGCTAAAGTACTAATAGTGATTATTGACTAATTGAAATTCTAGTGGTGAGTTTCGGCTAGCTGAAGTACTAGTGGTGATTATTGACTTATTGAAATACTAGTGGCGAGTTTCGGCTAGCTGAAATACTAGTGGTGATTTTTGACTAATTGAAGTACTAGTGGCGAGTTCCAGCTAGCTGAAGTACTAGTTGTGAGTGTGGACTAACTGAAGTACTAGTGGAAGAGCGTGGCGTGGTTTCAGGTCAGCGATGAGGAAGCAGTCGGTGCGGAGAGAGAGGGGCAGCCTGAGCAGTGCCACCAAGAACAGCCTGGTCATGTTGACAGCATACCTGCTCTTCTCCTTCCCGCTTATCGTCTGCCAGGTCTGTCCGTCTGTCTGTCTGTCTGTCTGTCCGCCTGTCTGTCTGTCTGTCTGCCTGTGTGTGTGTGTGTGTGTGTGTGTGTGTGTTCGCGCGCGCCCGCGCGCATGCACATATGCCCTTGCATAAACACACACACACGCGCGCGCGCAAGATCATACCACCCATACACACTAACTTTGTTTTCAGTATGTTTTAATAGTGTTATTGTTGTTTCCTCTCATTGACAGTGTCATTGTTTCCTCTCATTAACAGTGTCATTGTTTTCCTCTCATTGACAGTGTCATTGTTTTCCTGTCATTGGCATTGTCATTGTTTTCCTGTCATTGACATTGTCATTGTTTCCTCATTGACATTGTCATTGTTTTCCTGTCATTGACATTGTCATTGTTTTCATCTCATTGACATTGTAATTGTTTTCCCTTCAGTGACAGTGTCGTTGTTTTCCCTCTCTTTGGTCTCATTGTTTCCCTTTGTTACAGAATTGCCCGTTTCCTGTCATGGACAGTGTCCTTGTTTTCGTCTCATTCAGAGTGTCTTTTCTTCGTCATTGACAGTATTATTGTTTTCCTGGCATCGACAGTGTCATTCTTCTTCTCTCACTAATAATGTCCTTGATTTTCTGTGTTATTGACAGTGTCAGTATTTTATTCTCTCATTGATAGTGTCATTGTTTGCCTCATGTTGACAGTGTCATTATTTTCCCTCTCATTGACAGTGTCATTATTTTCCCTCTCATTGACAGTGTCATTATTTTCCCTCTCATTGACAGTGTCATTATTTCCTCTCTCATTGACAGTGTCATTATTTTCCCTCTCATTGACAGTGTCATTATTTCCCCTCTCATTGACAGTGTCATTATTTCCCCTCTCATTGACAGTGCCATTATTTCCCTCTCATTGACAGTGTCATGATTTCCCTTCTCATTGACAGTGTCATTATTTCCCCTCTCATTGACAGTGCCATTATTTCAACTCTCATTGACAATGTCATTATTTCCCTCTCATTGACAGTGTCGTTATTTCCCCTCTCATTGACAGTGTCATTATTTCTCTTCTCATTGACAGTGTCATTATTTCAACTCTCATTGACAATGTCATTGTTTCCCTCTCATTGACAGTGTCATTATTTCCCCTCTCATTAACAGTGTCATTATTTCAACTCTCATTGACAATGTCATTGTTTCCGTCTCATTGACAGTGTCATTATTTCCCCTCTCATTGACAGTGTCATTATTTCCCCTCTCATTGACAGTGTCATTATTTCCATTCTCATTGACAGTGTCATATTTCCTTTCTCATTGACAATGTCATTATTTCCCTTCTCATTGACACTGTCATTATTTCCCTTCTCATTGACAATGCCATTATTTCCCCTCTCATTGACAGTGTCATTCTTTCCTCTCTCATTGACAGTGTCATTCCCCTCAGATTTACAGTGTCATAGTTTTCCGCTTACTTACAGTGTCATTATTCCCCTCTCGCCGACAATGTCATTATTTCCCCTCTCATTATCTGTGTCATTATTTCCTCTCTCATAGACAGTGTCGTTTTTTCCCCTCTCATTCACAGTGTCATTATTTCCCCTCTCACCGACAGTGTAATTATTTTCCCTCTCAATAACAGTGTCATTATTTCCCCTCTCATTGACAGTGTCATTGTTTTCCTCTCATTGGCAAGTGTCATTATTTTTCCTATCATGACGGTGTCATTATTTCCCCGTCAATGACAATGTCACTATTTCCCCTCTCATTGACATTGTCAATATTTCCCCTCTCACTGACAGTTTCTTAATTTCCCCTTTCATTGACAGTGTCATTGTTTGCCTATCATGACAGTGTCATTATTTCCCCGTCAATGACAATGTCACTATTTCCCCTCTCATTGACAGTGTCATTATTTCCCCGTCAATGACAATGTCACTATTTCCCCTCTCATTGACAGTGTCAATATTTCCCCTCTCACTGACAGTTTCTTAATTTCCCCTTTCATTGACAGTGTCATTGTTTGCCTATCATGACAGTGTCATTATTTCCCCGTCAATGACAATGTCACTATTTCCCCTCTCATTGACAGTGTCATTATTTCCCCTCTCACTGACAGTGTCATTATTTCCCCTCTCACTGACAGTGTCATTGTTTTCCCTCTCATTGACAGTGTCATTGTTTCCCTCCTCATTGACAGTGTCGTTGTTTGTTTGTCATTGACAGTGTCATTATTTCCCGTCTCATTCACAATGTCATTAGTTTCCCTGCTCATTGACAGTGTCATTTTTCCTTCTCATTGTGACAGTGTCATTGTTTCCTTGTCATTGACAGTGTTATTGTTTGCGGTCATTGACAGTGTCATTGTTTCGCTTGTCATTGACAGTGTCATTGTTTCCCTTGTCATTGACAGTGTTATTGTTTGCTGTCACTGACAGTGTCATTGTTTCCCTTGTCATTGACAGTGTTATTGTTTGCTGTCACTGACAGTGTCATTGTTTCCCTTGTCATTGACAGTGTTATTGTTTGCTGTCATTGACATGTCATTGTTTCCCTTGTCATTGGCAGTGTTATTGTTTGCTGTCATTGACAGTGTCATTGTTTCCCTTGTCATTGACAGTTTTCCTTTCTCATTAACAGTGTCATTTTTTGTCTGTCATTGACAGCATCATTATTTCCCCTCTTATTGACAGTGTCATTGTTTTCCCTCTAATTGACAGTGGCATTATTTCCCATCTCACTGACAGTGTGATTATTTCTGCTGTCATTGACAGTGTTATTAATTTCCCTCTCATTGACAGTGTCATTGTTTGCCTGTCATTGACTGTGTCATTGTTTGCCTGTCATTGACAGTGTCATTGTTTTACTCTCATTGACAGTGTCATTGTCTCATTGACAGTGGCATTGTTTCCCCTGTCATTGACAGTGTCATTGTTTGCCTGTCATTGATAGTGGCATTGTTTCCCCTGTCATTGACAGTGTCATTGTTTGCCTGTCATTGACAGTGGCATTGTTTCCCCTGTCATTGACAGTGTCATTGTTTGCCTGTCATTGACAGTGTCATTGTTTTACTCTCATTGACAGTGTCATTGTCTCATTGACAGTGGCATTGTGTCATTGACAGTGGCATTGTGTCATTGACAGTGGCATTGTTTTCGCTGTCATTGACAGTCTCATTGTTTGCCTGTCGTTCACAATGTCATTATTTCCCCTCTCATTGACCGTGTGACTATTTCCCCTGTCATTGACAGTGTCATTCTTTCCCCTGTCATTGACAGTGTCATTATTTCCCCTGTCATTGACAGTGTCATTCTTTCCCCTGTCATTGACAGTGTCATTATTTCCCCTGTCATTGACAGTGTCATTATTTCCCCTCTCACTGACAATGTCATTATTTCTTCTCTCATTTACAGTGTCGTTGTTTGCCTGTCATTGGCAGTGTCATTTTTTTCCCATTCACAGTCACTGGTTTTCTCCCGTTGACAGTGTCATTTTCCTCTCGTTGAGAGTGTTATTCTTTAAACAGTGTCGTTGTTGTTTTATTCCTCCCATTGACAGTGTCATGTTTTGCCGCCATTAGCAGTGTTATTGTTATTGTTTTCCTGTCTCTGACAGTGTCATGGTTTCTTTCTTCGTTGATGGTGTCGATGTTTTCTTCTCATTGGTAATCTCATTGTTTACATCTCAATGACAGTGCCATTTTCTTCCTATCATTGACAGTATCGTTGTTTTCATCTCATTGACAGTTTGATTGTTTTCTTTCAAATGACTGTGGCTTCGTTTTCATCCTCGTTGACAGTGTCATTGCTTACCTGTCAGTGACAATATCATTGTTTTCCCTCTCATTAAAAGTTTTATTGTTGTCTGTGTAATTGCAAGTGTCAATAGTTTCCTTTATTCGATTGTGTCATTGTTTTCCTTTCACTGCCCGTGTCATCGTTTTCTCCCATTGACAGTGTCATTGTTATCCTCTTATTGACAATATCATTGTTTTCTTCTCATTGACAGTGTCATTGTTTTCCTCTCATTGACAACGTCATTGTTTTCTTCCCATTGACAGTGTCATCTTTTTCTTCCCATTGACAGTGTCATCTTTTTCTTCCCATTGACAGTGTCATTGTTTTTCTCTCATTGACAGTGTCATTGTTTTCTTCCCATTGACAGTGTCATCGTTCTTTCTCTCATTGACAGTGTCATTGTTTTTCTCTCATTGACAGTGTCATTGTTTTCTTCCCATTGACAGTGTCATCGTTCTTTCTCTCATTGACAGTGTCATTGTTTTTCTCTCATTGACAGTGTCATTGTTTTCTTCCCATTGACAGTGTCATTGTTCTTTCTCTCATTGACAGTGTCATTGTTTTTCTCTCATTGACAGTGTCATGTTCTTCATTGACAGGTATTGTTCTTCTCTCATTGACAGTGTCATTGTTTTTCTCTTACATGTCATTGTTTCTCTCATTGACAGTCATTGTTTCTTATTGTTCATTGTTTTTCTCTCATTGACAGTGCCATTGTTTTCCTCCCATTAGCTGTATCATCGTGTCATTGTTTACTTTCCCATTGACATTTTCATTATTTTCTTCCCATTGACAGTGTCATTGTTTTCCTTGCCATTGTCAGTGGTTTCATCGTCATTAACAATATCAATGTTGTCCTCCCTTTCGACAGCATCATTATTTTTCTCTCATTGACAGTGTCATTATTTTGTTCCCTCATCGATGGTCTCTTCCTTTTTTTCTCTCATTGACAGTGTCATTTTTTTCATTGACAGTGTCATTATTTTTCACCCCATTGATGGTATCTTTCTTTTTTTCTCTCATTCACAGTGGGTTTTTTTCATTCATTGACAGTGTCATTTTTTTCATTGACAGTATCATTATTTTTCCCTCATTGGTGGTATCTGTCTTTCTTCTCTCATTCACGGTGTCATTTTTTTTTTCATTCATTGACAGTGTCATTTTTTTTCATTGACAGTATCATTATTTTTCCCCTCATTGGTGGTATCTGTCTTTCTTCTCTCATTCACAGTGTCATTTTTTCCCATTCATTCACAGTGTCATTTTTTTTCATTCATTGAGAGTGTCATTTTTTTCATTCATTGACAGTGTCATTTTTTTCATTGACAGTTTCATTATTTTTTCCCCTCATTGGTGGTATCTGTCTTTCTTCTCTCATTCACGGTGTCATTTTTTTTCTCTCACTGATAGTGTCACTGGGTTTTTTTTTCTTAGTCGATGATATCTACCTTTTTTCTCTCAATGACAGTGTCATTTTTTTTGGGAGGGGGGGTGGGGGGGGGGGGTTGATAGTGTCTTTCTTTTTTTCTCTCATTGACAGTGTCATTTTTTTCTCTCATTGACAGTGTCATTTTTTTTTTCTTTCATTGACATGTCATTTTTTCTTTTATTTTTTTTCTCTCCTTTTTTCTCTCATTGACAGTGTCATTTTTTTTTCTCTCATACTGACAGTGTCATTTTTTTCTCTCATTGACAGTGTCATTTTTTTTCTCATTGACATGTCATTGTTTTTTCTCATTGACAGTGCCATTTTTTTTCTTCTCATTGACAAAGTCTTTTTTTCTCTCATTGACAGTGTCATTTTTTTTTCTCATCTCTTTCTCATGACAATGTCATTTTTTTTCTCTCTCATTGACGTGTCATTTTTTTCTCTCATTGACAGTGTCATTTTTTTTCTCTCATTGACAGTGTCATTTTTTTCTCTCTTCACTGACAGTGTCATTTTTTTCTCTCATTGACAGTGTCATTTTTCTCCTCTCTCTCTGACAGTGTCATTTTTTTCTCATTGACAGTGTCATTTTTTTCTCATTGACAGTGTCATTTTCCCCTCTCATTGACAGTGTCATTTTTTCTCCATTGACAGTGTCATTTTTTCTCATTGACAGTGTCATTTTCCCCCTCTATTGACAGTGTCATTTTTTTCTCATTGACAGTGTCATTTTCCTCATTGACAGTGTCATTTTTCCCCCCTCATGACAGTTTCTCATTTGTTTTTTCCTCATTGACAGTGTCATTTTTCCTCATTGACAGTGTCATTTTTTTCTCTCATTGACAGTGTCATTTTTCCCCTCATTGACAGTGTCATTTTTTCTCTCGTTGACAGTGTCATTTTTTTTTCTCTCATTGACAGTGTCATTTTTTCCTCTCATTGACAGTGTCATTTTTTCTCTCATTGACAGTGTCATTTTTTCTCTCGTTGACAGTGTCATTTTTTTTTCTCATTGACAGTGTCATTTTTTCTCTCATTGACAGTGTCATTTTTTCTCTCATTGACATGTGTCATTTTTTCTCTCATTTTTTCTCTCATTGACAGTGTCATTTTTTCTCTCATTGACAGTGTCATTTTTTCTCTCGTTGACAGTGTCATTTTTTTTTCTCTCATTGACAGTGTCATTTTTTCCTCTCATTGACAGTATCATTTTTTCCTCTCATTGACAGTGTCATTTTTCCTCTCATTGACAGTATCATTTTTTCCTCTCATTGACAGTGTCATTTTTTCTCTCATTGACAGTATCATTTTTTCCTCTCATTGACAGAGTCATTTTCTTCTCTCATTGACAGTGTCATTTTTTTCTCTCATTGACAGAGTCATTTTCTTCTTTTATTGACAGTGTCATTTTGTTCTCTCATTGACAGTGTCATTTTTTCCTCTCATAGACAGTGTCATTTTTTTTCTCTCGTTGATAGTGTCTTTCTTTTTTTTCTCTCATTGACAGTGTCATTTTTTTCTTCATTATGCTTTTTTTCCCATTGACAGTGTCATTTTTTTTCCTCCTCATTGACATGTCATTTTTTTAGTGTCATTTTTTTTCTCTCATTGACAGTGTCATTTTTTTTTTTATCTCATTGACAGTGTCATTTTTTCCCCTCTCATTGACAGTGTCATTTTTTTTTTCTCATTGACAGTGTCTTTTTTTTTCTCATTGACAGTGTCATTTTTTTTTTCTCTCACTGGTAGTGTCATCGTTTTCCCTTTTACTGAAAGTCTCATTAAATTGCTGTCATTGTCAACGTCATCTTTTTACCTATTATTGTCAGAATTATTATTGTGTCTGTGAGTGTCATTGTTTTCACTCGTCATTGTCAGTGTTATCGTTTTGTCTGTCAGTGTTCGTGTAATCATTTTGTCTGTCATTGTCAGTGTCATTTTTTTCTGTCATTGTCAATGTCATCGCTTTCTCTATTATTGTTAGTGCCTTTATCATCAACGTCATTGTTTTCTATGTCATCATCAGTGTCATGATTTGCTCTGTCATTATCTGTGTCATTGTTTTCTATGTCATCATCAGTGTCATGATTTGCTCTGTCATTATCTGTGTCATTGTTTTCTGTGTCATTACCACTGTCATTCTTTTCACCGCCACCATCAGTGTCATTGTTTTCTCTGTCATTATCACTGTCATTGTTATCAGTGTCATTGTTTTCTTTGTCATTATCAGTGTCATGTTTTTATCTGTCATTGTCAGTGTCATTGGGTTTTTTTCTGTTATTATCAGTAACGTTGTTTTCTGTATCATTGTCAGTGTCATTGTTTTCTCTGTCATTATCACTGTCATTGGTTTTTTTCCGTCATTAGCAGTGTCATTGTTCCCCCTGTTGTGCTCAGACTTATTTTCAATATCATTTCATTTTACAGTGATAAAGCAGTGATTTTACTTATGGCACTTCAGTGACACTAAGATTGAAACTGACCCATTGTTCCTTTTCATTGCCACTGTAAACGCTTCCATATTATTGTCAGTGTCCTTGTTTCTTGTCATTTCTGTCCATTGTTTTATTATTGTCAGTGTCCTTGGTTTCTTTGTCATTTCTGTGTCATTGTTTTCATATTATTGTCAGTGACCTTGGTTTCTTTGTCATTTCTGTGTCATTGTTTTCATATTATTGTCAGTGACCTTGGTTTCTTTGTCATTTCTGTGTCATTGTTTTCATATTATTGTCAGTGACCTTGGTTTCTTTGTCATTTCTGTATCATTGTTTTCATATTATTGTCAGTGACCTTGGTTTCTTTGTCATTTCTGTTCATTTTCATAGTATTGTCAATGACTTGGTTTTTTGTCATTTCTGTTATTGTTCATATATGTCAGGACCTTGGTTTCTTTGTCATTTCTGTGTCATTGTTTTCATTTATTGTCAGTGACCTTGGTTTCTTTGTCATTTCTGTGTCATTGTTTTCATATTATTGTCAGTGACCTTGGTTTCTTTGTCATTTCTGTGTCATTGTTTTCATGTTATTGTCAGTGTCCTTGGTTTCTTTGTCATTTCTGTGTCATTGTTTTCATATTATTGTCAGTGACCTTGGTTTCTTTGTCATTTCTGTGTCATTGTTTTCATATTATTGTCAGTGACCTTGGTTTCTTTGTCATTTCTGTGTCATTGTTTTCATGTTATTGTCAGTGTCCTTGGTTTCTTTGTCATTTCTGTGTCATTGTTTTCATATTATTGTCAGTGACCTTGGTTTCTTTGTCATTTCTGTGTCATTGTTTTCATATTATTGTCAGTGACCTTGGTTTCTTTGTCATTTCTGTGTCATTGTTTTCATATTATTGTCAGTGACCTTGGTTTCTTTGTCATTTCTGTGTCATTGGTCGTTGTTTCCTCTAACATCGTTTTCTCTTATCATATGAGTGTCAGTATTTTCCTATCATTTGTGTGTCATTACTTTCCTTATTATTGTCTGTGTCTTTTTTACCGTGCCATTGTTAGTGTCATCGTTTCTTCTATCACTATCTGTCATTGTTTCCCTATCATTTTCAATGTCAGTATTTTCCTGTCATTGTCTTTACCATTGCTTTCTCTTTTATTGTTCGTGTCAGTGTTTTCCCTTTCATTGTCGATGTCATTGTTTACACATCATTGTTAGAATCGATGTTTTTCCTGTCAACGCCAGCGGAAGTGTTTTCCGTGCTATCGTCAGTGTCAGTGTTTCCCTGTCAATGTTAGTGTCAGTGTTTTCTCTTTCCTTGTGTGTGTTATTGTTTTCCATGTCATTGTCTTTGTCATTGTTTATTCTATCGTTGCCTTTGTCATTGCTTTACTGTCATTGCTTCTGTGATTATTTTACCTGTCATTGTCTTTGTCATTGTTTTTCCTGTCATTGTTTGTGTTATTGTTTTCCCTGTCATTGTCTTTACAATTGTTGTTCCTGTCACTGTCTTTGTCATTGTTTGTCCTGTCATTGTCTATGTCATTGTATTCCCTGTCTTTGTTTCTGTCCTTGTTTTTCCTGTCTTTGTCTCTGTCATTGTCTTTCCTGTCATTGTCTGTCTCATTGTCCTGTTCCTGTCGGTGCCACATGTTTGTCCATCTGACGGCAGATTCCTGGCAGTCTGGCTCACCTGTGCCCACAGGACCGGGTCCAGGTTTTACTGGCGTGTCGTCTGCTCTTCCTCCTCAACAGCCCCGTGTACCCACTGTGGTACCTCTTGTTCAGCGTCCGTGTCAAGAACTGTCTGAAGAGGATGTGCGAGACTCTCACCGTTCGCCTCAACTACCAGGAACATTGAGTCGTCCCTGACAGACCCCTCCCTCCCAATCCATCTACTACCAGCAACGCTGTGTCCTCACTGAAAGACCCTCTGCTACCACCAAGGCTGAGTAGACATGGACATGGTTTGCGAGTAGCTCTTGGTGTTGCACTTTGCAGACACAGTTCATGGAGCTATCTATTTCACGTTTTTAAACGATCTGGTTCGAAATAAGAATGCCAAAAATGACATGATCTTTTGAACAAGAATTCCTCTTTTTCCCTTGACCTTATTCAGTAAACATATTTGCGTTATGCTGCACTGGCATATGAATCACGAATCACTGGCGATACTACTCAGAGTTTGACTAAATCTCTGACCGAAAGAAGTCCGAAAGATTCTGTGACTTGTTGTGCTCCCAGGCCCGGTGCTGATTCATGGAGCGTGAAGGCTGACAGCTCTGAGCTGTTGTGATCAGCTTGGTTGAAGGGTCTATCCACTGATGTCTGCTATGGCTGGATTCAAGACCTTTAGAGGAATCACATCTTTCCACTAGTGTCTGCTATGGCTGGATTCAAGACCTTTAGAGAAATCTCATTATCTTTCCACTGATGTCTGCTATGGCTGGATTCAAGACCTTTAGAGAAATCACGTCTTTCCACTGATGTCTGCTATGGCAGGATTCAAGACCTTTAGAGAAATCACGTCTTTCCACTGATGTCTGCTATGGCTGGATTCAAGACCTTTAGAGAAATCACGTCTTTCCACTGATGTCTGCTATATGGCTGGATTCAAGACCTTTAAGGGATTAAGTGATCTTTCCACTGATGTTTGCTTGGGCTGAATTCAAGACCTTTAGGGGGATTATATGAACTGGTTGTTCTCTTGGTTGTTGCTTCATAACCCACGAAATATTTTAGTTTCATGCTGACTGAATTCCAGTGTATTGTCAGGAAGAACTTGTAAGAGAAGAGAACAAATGGAAGGATGAGTTGGGGAGGAGGAAGAATGGTAGGGGAGGGAAGATGGAGATGTAATGGTCGTGCTGAAAATCTGTTCATATTTTGTCCGGTGACATCATCTCTTCACTGACCTCACAGTGAACTGATGTGCGGACCTCTACCTTTGCTTTGATTTCATGGGAGTGTAAATATTCAGATAACCATAGTGATCACAGGCACGTGTAAGTGCAAATGCTACTAAACTGATCTGCGGTAAATGTAAAGGTAAATGTTGATTTCTGTTAAATGTAAAGCAAACCGTATTGACCCCAGACACACGTAAAGGCAGCTATGTTGATCTCTGGCTCATACAAAGTTAAATCATCTGGATAGCATCTTTTTACTTTTGGTTTACGAGAGATCAATAAAGATAACAATGTTATCTCTAGTAAACGAAAAGGTAACATGGATGATTCCTGTTAAATGTAAATGTAACTTGTTTTGATCTCTTGTAAATGTAAAGGTTACTTGTATTGGTTTCTGGTAAATAAAAAAAAGTTAACTGTGTTGATTTCTGCTATGTATAGAGGTAGCTGTGTTGTTGATTGGCAGATGTACAGGTAACTGTGTTACTGTTACTATCACGTGAAATGAGAGCGTGTGCCTGGACATGAGTGATATGCGTCGTCAGAACAGGGCTCACGACACAAAACTCCATACGTGATGTGCTTCACGTGGTCACTATAGGATACTGTCACTGTGGTGTGTCTTCATGTGTATCACGTCGTCACAATAGGATGCTGTCACTGTGGTGTGTCTTCATGTGCGTCACGTGGTCACAATAGGATGCTGTCACTGTGTGCGTGTGTGTGTGTGCGTGTAGGAAGTTTTAGGAACATACATACATACATAGAAACATACATACAAATACAATTATATGTCTGTAAACTACAAGTGAACGATTTTTAGCTAATGAAGTAAACGAAACATTAATGAAAT